>JASJOG010000425.1:0-142500 GCA_030142905.1 Heliopora coerulea | reverse complement strand
ATATATGGATTTTTGAATTTCTGTCCAGTTAACCAAACTTTTGCTTTGGCCACTAGCAATGCACTGATATGCATCCATAAGGATTCTGTGATGTTTAAAAGGTTAAATATCCTTAGGAGATATTGACAAGAGGTTGGTCTGGAGTCCTAAGCAGTATTTGCAGTCAATCACTAAACATTCTGTTCAAATTTGCTACAGAGGGGCCACTACCAATTATGTAGATGTAGGCTCTCTCTCCTTATTACTCTTATCAACCCATGCTGATGCCACCAGCCAATATATATTATTATAATTAAACAGGTGATTAAAGGGAATCCTGCATTAAGAATGTAGAAACAGTACAGGTGAATGTATATGTTACAGTGAAGGCATTTACCCAAAATGGCAGCATAATAATATCATGGTACCCTTAACTTCATGGGTAAAATTTAAAATTTTCTGTGCATGAATTATTCAACAATATTCACTTTGCCTGGGGCAAAAGTTGATGATTGTTAAATATTATGTATATGTAATTATGCTATCTGACATGTGAGATCAGGTCATTATATTCAACAAAATACAAAAATAGTAGTAAAATATAGTGACCATTCATCTTCCTCTTTACATAAAGGGCTATTATTAAACTAAAACAGCATGGAATTCCTAAATCATGGTTAATGCTTGTTACCATAATAGAGGAAAAATCAAGACTGGTATTGTACGTGTTTAGCAAAGCACTAACTGCTATGAAATCCATCCATTTTTATTCATATTAGTTAATAATTCAATAGGAAAATAAGCAGCCAGGTACCTTCTGCAAATTGACACTGCAGGCTGTAATAATTACAGTAAATTGATATGAAGTTGATTAAGGTGGTTCACAAACATTGATTTGGTCCTAGTTTTGACCTGACTGACCCAACAGTTGGCCATTCAAAATGGCACCAAAATATTACTCTAGTCTAAGTTTGAGACAATTTTCAAACTACAGTATAACTTAATCCAGACTCAAATCTTAACCCTAACACTATCCCCAAACCTAATCCTACATGAATTCCTTACATTCAAAGCAGTGGAAATAGCTTTGTTTACAGCTTTCTTGAAATATAAAGAAACTGAGCAGCAATATAATTTTGAAATCATTCTTCCATAATGACTTCAGGCTTAACTCAATGAACTCTGTTACAGGTTGAAGTATCACTTCATTAACTCATTAAGCTGCAAAGGTCCACTTTGGTATTTAAAACATTGTTGGTAGAGGAAAATTTCAAGTGTCAGGATACATATGTAAGAGCTCACCTGGACCTATTGTGAAAAATTTAACTTTGGGTTTTCTGGCTGGAAATCAAACCAGTGACCTCACAAATCTAGTGCAATGCTCTACCAACTGTTACCAAATTACTGAGGCTGTTACTCCATGGTCATCAATTCAATTTAAATAATTATTGTGGTAATGCCAATGAGTAGATGGGTATATGTATTTTAAAGAAAATTGTGGCTTTTACAGTATTGTACACTTGATTAACAGTTAAGTTTGCAACATTGATAAAGGAAAATTTAAAGTGTAAATGTCACAATGTCATTTGGTATTTTGCATGTACTTTAGCCAATGCTAGATGATACTGCTCATCAAAGGGACAAGCCCACTCTATAATAATTTAAATGAATAAACAAAAACAAGCCCAAACTAACATGCATGGGGATCTTTCTGGTTGTCTGTTTCAGTCCTAATTGCATGGCCATCTGAAACATTGGCTTGTTGTTATGGTTAGCACACCACCTCCATTAGGATTATAGTTTACAGAAAAGTTAAAATTAATAATTACAGCACTATCCAAGTTATTCTGGAGTTATTAAATAACTATGCTTATATCATTTTGGATATTTCTGCAAATATTAAGTCTGAATCAAAAAGGCACTTGCAGTATTGTTAACATCTGAAGTAAAATGATCAAATACACAAGACTCTGCATGTGCAATGGTGCACTACCACAATACTAATGCAAACTCACATTTCCATGTTTAACAACTCTGATCATGAATTGCTTCCCTCAATCAAAAACTACAGCAGTGGCTATCCGTGTTGAGAACTACAAATAGTTACTGTACAACCAGTGGCGTAACTATAGGGGGGCAGGGGGGTGGTCACCCCCCCCCACACGACACCAGTATGGTCATCTGTCGGAAAATTGTAGTCCTCTGTCGGAAATTTGGGTGTTAGCTGTTGAGATAATTATATCGCGAAATTCCTGTCATGATCTTAATTCTTAATCATGATCTTAATTCGGAAAGACGTAATATAGGACAAATTAAGATGAATTTGTGTATTAGTGTATGTAAGAATGAGTAGATATGATTTATTGTAATGTAGGTTAGTTATTAAATATGGCATTTTTACGTGGCTACGCCCACATGACCACGCCCATTTGTCGGAAAATCTTAAGTCTTGCACCCGCACTAAAAATTCCAAGTTACGCCACTGTGTACAATGGAATAACTTCAAAATTTCAAAAATCAATTTTCTTCTGTAAATTTCTTGGTATTCTGAATTCTGCTCTTTTGCATCACTGCTTTGATACTAATTATATGTCAGGTATACTGATAAACAGCTTCAAAAATGTCCAGTCACATGCATGTAAAAGTAATAAATTTATGTTAGTGTGGTTGTGTGGGATTATAATAAATGTACATCTAATCACAGTCATGTAACTGGATGGGAATCTCCAAGCTAAATACACAGCAACTCTCTATAGTGATAACTAACTAATCACAATCACAGTCAAATTTGAACAGAACTGAACTAATTTTAATCACCTGTTTATATAGCAATAAGTAAATGGATAATACGTGCTTGTTTCTTCCAAAATGAACAAAAACATTAATTTTACAACCTATGCAAAGTGTGCATGGGTACTGCATGTACAGTGACATACACAACATATTGAAAGCACTGCATACAAATAGTGATCTGGCTAAGTTTGGAAAGATTTAGATTTTCCTACTGTATAGTATAACTATAGCTTAAATTCAGTAAGACTCCACAAGGGAAAGACTATTCTGCTCTAGAGTGACATTAAAATACTGGAATATGGGTTAAACCATGAACTCTATCCCATCATGTCTTTCCTTGACTAGCAAATTTGTTAGTAAAACAATTACAGCTGGATACAGTGCAGGTAGAATTCAAAGGTGAGAATGAACTGTACTCTAGTCTGCCTAATACAAAACAATTTTATTCATCAGAGGAGGGCATCTGCTCCAGGATGGATTAACCACTACTTGCCAACCCATCAGCAGGCATGGCCACACATTCAAACTTTATTATGGCCAATGCCAGACAATTTTATTCAGCAGAGTGGACTAGAGTATGGTTAGGTTTGAAATTCATGTCAGGTTTAGGAGTAGTATAAATTAGATTCTTAAAGTGCATCTTAATCAAAATCTCTCCATAGTCTTACTCAATCTTTCCTCTTGTTTATTGTCATAAAAGAAATTTCAAAATTGGACGAAAAAGTGATAATTGTGACAATCAATTATTGACAGAAAAATACTATTAAAATTTCTGGGTTTTAGGTTATAATTTTGTTTTTGTTCTTTTATTGTTTTTTTGTTGGTTTTATTTTTTCTAATTAATGATGTACTTCATAGAAACCTAAGTGTGTACCACTTCCACATGCATATTACATCTTGAAATGAAATACCCCCTATAACAGCATACTAATCCAGAAACATACTAATCTCCTGTCAACTTTCAGGAATCTACTTGGAAATGTTGGAAAAACTGTTATTTAGTAAAACTTCCCCTGATACTCCAAGTCACATAAGGAAACAATTGTTCCAGAATTTGATTTTTTTACTTCTCCCTCAGGAACTTCCTCATGTTCTTATTCAAGTATCTACGGACTTTAAGGAAATGTGGCAGTCTGTATCCATTTCCTTATTTGAGAAAAGATATTGACCTAGATTAAACATTGCTGATCAAAATGTTGCAAAAATCATTAAACGTGTTCTGCAGATAAATCATGTCATGTGAAGTATTATATAAGTTCAGCAGAGGAATATATGAGATGAAAGGAAGGTATGATTTCTATGTTTATTAAATTACAATAATTACTGAATGATGAATACGTGATAACCCAACCTGCCATCGGGAGTGAACGTCTGTCTTTAAGTTCACTGAAATGCCGAATTTAATCATGTTTTATACAGAAAATACACGCCAATGTCTGGACCTCTTCAATCACTCCGAAAACGGGAGCTCTAACTACACAAATCCAACCTTTGCCGAATCTTAGGTATCAAATTCTTAAAACGAATGATTTACACTGAAAATATCACGCAATGTAAAGTTATCGAATCATTCTGAGAATTGGTAGCGGCCAACCAGATGATAAGACCCGTCTTAAATACGATCTTGTTCACGGCAGAAACTGTTTTTACACATGAAAAGCCCGGTTCTATACCTTGAAAATATACGAAAAAGAGCAGCACTTCGTTGAAAAATAGTTCATTTACTTCCACCTTCACAAACAGGGGAAAAAATCATACGCAAACTACAAATGACACATACCTTTAAATTTATGAGGTACAAATATGATCCTCTGAACACAATTAACGTCTGCCGTAAAATTCTGCTTTTTCCTTACTTCGTACTTAAGGAACACTGTCGCCTGTTTCCTTTGAAAGGGAGGGGGCTACTTTGGATATTCCTGGTTACTTCGTTGTCCTTGGATTACAAGGACATCACTACATCTCATCTATCTAAATCAGGTCACCAACACCTGTAATTTGACTTTTTTCGCTTTGTTTTAAGTTTTAGGGTTAATTTTCTGTTAGATTAGGATAGGATTAGATTTAGAGTTTTTAAGGAGTTATTTTTACATTTATCAACGGGTAATTTTTGTCTGACATGCTTTTGGTTCATTTGATCCAGTGTCTTCCGGCTTGTAAGTTTCGATTTGCACTTCCTATCCTCCGTTTCTTCTCTCGTGACCATGCTCTCTCGGCAACGGACTTGGTACCCAATGGATTCGCAGGGTCGGTGATTTGGATAGAACATAACTGGCAAAGTCCCAAGAGTCTGATTTTTCTCATCCAAACGTGTTTGGTCCTGGCAGTCGTAAATTTACTTTTACTTAATGTTGACTACATTTCATATGATCAAGCATAAATACCTAATATTCCTAAATACACGCTTCACACCATCGACATTGCTACCCACATGAACTTGAAATTTGTGACAATGCTCTCAACCACGGGCTTCGCAGCTCAGTTCGCTGAACACTGTCAGGATTCGCAGGATTACAGGTTGGATTGGCAGCTTGAGACCCAAGATTAGTGTCAAAACGGAGTGCTGCGAGGGCAGTTTTGAACGAAGTAGAGAGAGTTAAAAGGCAGTACCCTGCCAAAAAAGATAATGACATTTCGAGCGACATTCCTTCGTTAGAGGAAATTGTGAAGTGAAATCGAAAACACCAGGTGCTTTATGTTCGAAAAATGATAGACATAAGTTTGGGTAAACAGATGACAGGACGGTAAGCACTATCATAACGAATATCGACTGTCATATTCTTTTTACTTATCGTATTACTTATCTTTTACTTATCTTTTTACTTTACGATCAGTAATCTGCCACAGGGAGGGGTCGTTAAACAAGGGTGTGATGAATATTTAAAGAGGACACGAAATAAAAATGTGTGAGAGGGAGGAAAAACATTTTTGTTAAGAAAAGAAGGACTTTGTCAAAACCATAAGGTTAGAGGGTTGCAAGTTTGAAAATGAGGTACCTTTCTTGTCCCTTACGGCTATAATTACCTTGAGATTAGTATGATAGCTCACACTTTTATGTATGAAACCGAATGGTAGGGAGTATTGAAATGTCAGACGAAGGGTTTATCAACATCGTTGGTCCTTACAAAGGAAGATGTTCCCCAAACATGTCAGAGTGACGTCGTCCAGTGAAATACGTCGTGAAAATGAATTTGCTAGGACCAGTGAAACGTACGGTGGGTCAACACGTATAATCATTTATTCCTGAACTGAAATTTATACTCTAATACTAAAAAATCTATTCCAGTAGTAGAATATTTACTTAAGTACAAAAAATTTGCTCAAACATAAAATTCTTTGCTACAGTACAAAGTATTTAATCCAGCCAAAAAAATGTTTACTCCAGTTCAAGAATATCAGTTATTAAATTCCTCACTAATTCATTTGCTGATTATCCAATTCGAAGGATTGAATTCGGTCACAATAGCAGCAATCGACGACATAGGCGGAAATCTTAATCGTGTTGTTAATATGATGGCCTAAACAACGAATTTAAATAAAGACATAGCCAAGACATTGATTAAAGTATTAGTATTTATTTCACTGGCGTCTCGTCGCTAAATCTGCAACATCTTTAGAGTAGATAATACAAGAAAAAATAAAATAAAGTTGTAAAATAATATCTTACTATGAAGATGTTGCGGGTGTAGCGACGGAACGTCAGTTAAATAAATTCTTACACTTTAATCTATGTCTTGGTTATGCCTTTATTTAAATTTACTGTCTGTGCAATTTTATTCATAACATGATTGAATTGGGTCTTGTTGGAAGACTTTACACTCCGCAGGGTAGCACTAAGCAGAGGTCGGAAACTGTTTCCTCATACCAAGAACTTAAAGTAAAACAGCTTAAGCACTAGGACTTTAAATACGACGTCTAAACCCAAACGAAGGGACGAAAAATGTCAAGACTTCATGTAATGTACAAAGTCAATAAAGAGGATTCAAAGGTCTCCAGTTCGGATTTTAGGGGAGTTTCAAGTGCTTAGAAGTTGTTTCACCTCTAGGTTGGATTACGACGAATTTCTCGTACTTAGAACCCCGGTCAACTTCTCATTAAGGGCCTATAAATATTACTAGTCTTCCAGGACATATAGTTCTAATGTTTGATCTCAGACTCCTCTGTACATTTAATGGCAATCACGAGAAAACACATACCATTGCTACGAGACGCTTTGAGGAAGGAACTTTCAAAGGATATGAGTGGAGAATCTGAATATCGCAATATTTCGATCCAACTACAATTAGAGGTGGGAAACGACTTTGTCCCAAATGTGACTCCTGTGTCACATTTGGGAGAAAAACTTACGAAAACCAGCGAAAGTTAACGCACTCGAATAAAAAGCAAGGTTCCACTCACCAAGTTTCAGCTCATTTGAAGCCTAGAATGAGACAGAACGAGATTCATTGCCCAGAAAAAAGCATAAATGCAAAAAGCCGAAAATTCAGCAATCCCAGGTAGCTGTCCACATAGGTCGAATGAAAGACAGGGGTAAACAAGAAGTAGACAGAAGACGGGAAGACTCTTCCCTAACTGGTCCTCGCATTGGCCAATCTATTAGTTTTAAGTGGGACAAGAACGAAAGCTTTTTTTAAGCCCAAGTCGAAATTTCAAACCAAAAATTTTGAGATTTTCAACATCCGATTGTAAACTGAATATATATTAGAATAAAAATATATGCATTGTCCTTGCTGACAACCATAAATAAAGTCGAACATTTGCTGAAAGAAATTGCTTTTACAATATTTACGGAAATAGATAATGTAAACATTCATCAGTTTAACTTTTACCCTGTTTTGACGAAAGAAAGTCCTTTTTATTGTGATTTTTATTGACAATGTCATCTACACGTAATGATTTTAAAGGAAAAAGTTGCTCTTTAGTGAGGTTAGGTTATTTTCTACACGGGATGTGTACTAATTTATAATCTTTATGGCCGCATTGTCGAACAAAAAAATCAAGTTGACATTCAAGTGGACACCAGTTGTTGAGTAATATTGTGCCTGGTGTTAAACCAAAATAATCCGGCGTAAACCCGAAAAAAAAATTATAAAGCTGCAAAATTGCCACTGACCCAAATAAACAGCTTTGCACCTTTTCAGGATGTCTCTCCTGTACTAGTTTTTACTAGTACAGGGGAGGCATTTTTTACTCTGTAGGCCCAGAGTCTTGGCAGGACCCAAATTTCTCTCCTCGCTTATAGGAATTATTCTTGTCGATATTTCCCTTGACAATAGCGCTTTCATCACATTCTTTACCGGAGAGCCTGAAGATAACTATTTTGGAAAAGACGTGTGTGTCCTGCCCTGGCTTAATGTGTAAGGGCCTAGCGTTTAATAAACAAACAGGGTCGATTAAACAAAAGCAGCGGATCTCATTCAGTAATTTGATCTTTATTTGAAACATAAAGGAAATAAATTTGTCAGTATACTGAGGGAGCCTCTCTTAAACTTGTGCCCCGGGTCCCCTCTTGCGCTCGGGGGCTGGGGCCCCCTCTTGCGCTTGGGGACTGGGGCCCCTCTTGAAGCTGGGGCCCGGGGAAAACTTGTCCCAGTTGCTCCCTCTTCTGAGCGGGCCTGATAATACATGCAGCTGGGAAGTTATTACTTTGCTTGATACATTAGCGTAGACAAGGGGGAGCAGTTCCCCCCCCTTCCACTTTTCGTCCTGACTAGGTCTGTTGGTACATCCAGCACATTTGTCGTACATTGAGCTTGCCTGTCACGGATGCCATTTGCTTTTGAATAACAAAATGAAAAATGGTTAAAAGCTCCGGCGAAGGTTAACTATAGGAAGGCTGTTCGATACAAAATGTTGGTTAGGAATTCTGTTCTTTTTTAACGGACAAAAATGATAGATCCGATTAACCCTCAGGACAAAGTGGTTGTGGTGGCGGTGATGACCGAAAAAGAAGACATGTTAGTAGACATCATAGCTCACGCGATGTGCGCACTTTTGCATTAAATCATTTTCAAAATTTAATATTATTATACAAGCTATAACTTGCAAAATAGAAATCATTTATTCCTTTTTCACAGAAGGAAGCTCCAGAAAGATGATACTGTAAACTCAGAATGTATATAATACAGCAATGTATTTGTGGCTTTGTGATCCAACTTGCTATACTTTTTCACTGCCGCAATGAACTCTTACATCTTATTTAGGTATCTCAATGCTCATTAAAAATTGTTATGGACACATTAAGAGTTGTAACACACTGTATTTACATTTCATTTAGAATATGATAAAAACTAATAGTTTGGGATTTTACTTTGCTTTTTGTTTGTTGCATTAACTGTTGTAGCTACTATGGCGACAACTTTTCTTGAAAAAAGTAAAAAGTACATGAATTTGGTTGCCTAGAGCTTATAATGAAGTGCAGTAAAATGTCTTATACAGTAAATGCCAGCAAGAGTTGGGTGTTGGTTGCACAGGTTTGTAGAGAATTATGCGTTACCCTAAATGGTACATACATCAAATGTATACTTTGGGAAGTGTTCAGGAAAATGACTAGTTTTCCAATGAAAAGTATTCTAATTTTGATTCATTCATGCACAGGTAAACCACTGTCAAAAATCCAGGAAATGGTGTTTTAAAGGTTCTAATAACACAAAATTTTCCGGGGAAGCATACTCCCGGACCCCCCTAGGTTTCAGTACTCTAGTGCTCCAGTCAGATTGTTAGCCTGGAACCGCCCCTGATACTTGATGTCTTGTTGCTGTCGTTAATTACTTTTAGTGTTTTACTGACGAACCACTGAAGAAAGAGTTTGTGCTTGCGTTTATTAAATTGATACATTTGTGCGACTCAAATTTTCCCTGCTTTCGGTTTGGTTAACTTTGATTTTTTCTTTAACTATACTT
Organism: Heliopora coerulea; assembly: GCA_030142905.1. Lineage (NCBI taxonomy): Eukaryota > Metazoa > Cnidaria > Anthozoa > Scleralcyonacea > Helioporidae > Heliopora > Heliopora coerulea. Next base: position 132,826 of record JASJOG010000425.1, on the reverse strand, counting down.
GTCGGTAAATTGCTAACATCTTGTCGGTACATTGGTCTAAAAATTTCCCTTGACCCGCATTTTCAGATTCCTGGCTACGTGACTGGCTTGATAAAGAGTTACTTCATCATTTTAACATGTAATTGGAATAACTCGAATTGAGACATTTCGACTCGATAGCAAAAGTTGCATCGAATTAAGCATTATTCCAAGGATTGTCATTTTTTCTCTACCAAATGTATTTGTCATAGAGAGAGAGATAGACAGGTAGATGGACGATTTAACTGAAAGACATAATGTCAAAAAGAAAACCAAACAGACCTAAAAACAAACGGACAGACAAATAAAAAAAGAGCATTAAATAAAAAAGTTCTTAATCTACATCATTGCATGATGTATAGAATCAAAATTTCGGTATAAATCATGGAAATCAATTGTACACAACTACGTTTTTTCATTTTCAAACTCACTAACGATTAAGAGCTTGATAATTGTTATCATTATTTTCCCTCACTTTATCTAATTCTTGATAGCTGGACTCATCTTTGACATCTATCTCAACATTTTTGGGGTTTCTTGAATTCACTGAAAGTGATTGGTAATTATCTTCCGCGGGCATTCTTCGTAAATCTAGGTCTTCGTATGTAGAAAAATTTTCTGGTCTTTCGCGCGACGTTTCAGAAGTGGTACATGGTTGGGAAAACTTAGGATGATCTCTTCTGTTTCTTAACCTCTGCTGCAACCGCTGCATGGCATATATAGATATCATTCCGACACATACTCCACAAATAAATGTAATGACAGATATATACCATTCTTGTCCACTGCAGCTTTCGTCGAACGTTGGTTTCTCTGTTAAAAAGAAACAAGGAATCGAGTTATGAAAGTATAATATAACAAAGAACTGCAGTCATTTTCTCACTTCTTAGCCCCATCAACTCATTTTTCCGATAAACATCGTTCTATTTTTTTCCCTCCGCCATACATTGTTCAACTTAGTTTTGGTTGTTGCAACCTGAGCATCGTTTCACAGATTTCAAGGCCCTGAATTCGGAGACCAAATCTACTGGATAGAGAGTGATTAGTAAAACACGAGATGCGATTGCATGTCTTGCCTAACCTAATCCTAGATTTACCATTATCTGAAAAGGCAATAACCAAAAAGAACCCTAGTAGTCATCAAACCCATCTTGTTCCAGATCTTTTCCACGGTAAATAACTGAATTTCCCAGTTTCCTAAAAAATGAATTCTTGAACATCTCTTAGAGCAAAACTCTTGTTTATGCGCTTGCTATTTCTACGGGTAAACACATCATGTTTAAAGTCAGGCAAGCTTGATAATGATGGTCCGGTCACAGACATAGTCATGTACAAGTTTTCCAATTTTAAAATATTTGCCAGTCACAATAATTATTACTTATTACCATCATTTTGCCCAAACTTGTCTTGTTATCGAATGGACTTTGTTTGAATTAACGGTTTCACTGCGGGATCTTATCCATTGACGAGTTAAATTGTCTGGGGTTAGCCAGAGTAAAAAATGGAAATAACGCTAAGAATGTTGCCCAGAAGGGTCTTGTCTACGTTAACTTCCAATGTGACAGCAATGCCAATTTGCAGAAAGTACGTTAAAATTGATACTGGATCAATCTCTTATCTACAGTTAAACTATTCAAGAGTCATAAGGATTATCAACGCCCGTGAAATAATATTTAGGTACGAACTGGTGCACATTCTAAGCTCAAGGTTAAAGGATGATGGGTCCATGGGGAGAGCGAAGTTCAAATATAGGCTAAAGAAAAAAATTACAAGTCCAACAACCAGAGCATACGCTTACGCATAGGTAGCCTGTCATCGTTATACTGAACGGTGCAATCCTCTGGATCATTCACTAGCTGTCAACAAGACTGGTCAGAATTTTATGAATGGCTTCTTGTAGTTTTGCTGGACGGACGAAATATAGGTAAATCTGTATCTCATCTACAATTGCGGTCATGGCAACAGCATAAAAAGGATAACATGAAGTAGCAAGCTGAGTAGCAGATAACAAATAGCACCAAATCCGCGTTACTGAGAACAGAATTCAAATGATTGCTATCCTTTGCTTTGGGAGACGAGTAATGGTTAACCTAATGTTCAAAAACAACACCAGCTACAATCATAAACCAGTAATATCACGTTCCTCTCATATTCGAAATACCAACAATGAAGTTAATAAAGTTCTGTCCTTCCCCTGACGCTCTCGCGATTTGCAACATAACGACACCCGTATTGTCATCATCGTGTAGCAGATGGCGAGAACGTCAAAGGAAGGACAAAGCTGTATAATGGCAATATGCGACAACACAAGGGTATTCGTCCTTTTGGCTCATTACCGTATACACAGCAGGTTGATATGCACAGTCCAGATGAAAGGAACAACTATCAAAATGAGGCGCAGAAAATCCCAAATCAGCAGCTCTGACAAGTGTTTCAGGTGTTCTTCAACTACAGGCTCAACAAATAATTACAAGAAGTGGTAATGTTGTTTGATTTAAGGGCATTAATTGCTAAAGTTACCACCATCTACATTCTGTAAATTGGGCAGAAACCTGACTCGGTCGGTCAAGCAAGCCACTGCAAACATGAGATAACAGCGCACGCTACATTGATTCAAGCTGAATAGAGCCAAGATACGTCCCAACATGGACCATTCATGCATGCACATACATATTACTAGATATCGCTAAACGAAACTTTAAACTCCAGTATTTCAAATTTGGCCAACTAGAGAGTGCTTCCTTCATCATCAGAGGGTTTTCTTGAAATTGCGGAACGAGTCTACCTTTAGAATTAGAATTTGTATAACAATATTATGAAGGTTCGTTACTGATGAAATTTTTGTTTCAAACGGGGAAATTATAGGAAAAACAAAATTATATCGTAACGTAGTGATTAATAGGTGAGGTGAAAAAATATTAGAAAGTTAGGCATGTTTGTCAGTGGCCGAGTGGTCTACGGCGCAGCACTGATCATAACATTATTGCTTTTGTCTTGTTTCATTCTTAGCTTGTTTTAAACTCTTTTCTAAATGTTCTAAATTCACATATACTGAGTTATATCTTTTAACTTTTTGCTTTCCCAGTTCGCTCTAGTTGCTTGTGGTACGAAGGTCTCAATGGGGTTGGGTATACAAGATTCTTGGTAATTTGTCACCTGTAAATGTTAATTTCTATCGATTTCTCACGACTTCTGGCGAACACTTAACTTTTTACAGTTTCCAATTATAAGAATGATTTGGGTTTCAAATTTAAATTTTAGTTTATTTGATAACCATTGGAACATTTCAACTCCGTTCCCATTGCCACGGAATGTGATAGAAAGGTGGGTGAGCGGTGGTTCCGCATTCGTGTTTCTAGTAAGTTCATACATTTGGTAGTTACGGCACGTATTGGAAGTGTCACCGTGAGTTGTTAGTATTTGACACCCTCGGAGAATACATAAAAAGTGTCCAAAGAAGGGAAAAATGGGCAATAGTAATGATTTTTAGTATTTGTTACCTGGAGGATCTGAGCTGCTGTTTGTACTTTCAGGCGTAACGGTGGACGACTTCAGGATCTCACCTTTCACGTTCACGAACAAAGTTTGATTGTCGCTTCCCAAAATGTTTTCTGCCACACAGATATAAGTTCCACTGTTATTTAAAGCTACGGTTTTTATCTCCTTCATTCCACCAGTCACTTGTTCGGGATTTGAACCATTAAACCCGATGGAGTAATTTGAAACAGGGACTGAATCTGCCTCACAAATCAATGTAATAGTTTTCCCCTCTTCAACGGTGTAATAGGTCTTCTCTTCAACGGTATTATCGATTTTTACTCTGAACGATGTGATTTTTGGTGGATCTGTTAACGTGACAAAATATTAATGTCTTAAAACGACGACAGTAAAAAGGACAAACTAGAAACAATGTGCTTTCTCTCTTAACCGTCACAACTTTCAACTAAATGCTCGCACATCCTTGACATAAAAATGATAGCACTCGGTGCACAATCAAGTGAACCACGCTCAAACCCGTCAATCCAAGCCGAAATCACTGCCACACCCGGCTTGAATTAACCCGAACATCAAATTTCCTTCAAAGAAACTCCTCCCTATTCCCCTTTACTGATTACATAGTAAAGTCAAAATACAATCAATGAGAAATAAAAAAAACAGAAAAAAGAATATTGAGAAGAAATGTCTGCAGTGCTAAACAAAAACATAAGTGTAGAACCAGATTAAAAAATCGAAGTCCATATTATAAACCTGACTGGAAGCGACATATCATCATGTTCGTGAGTTGGCCATGAGGTGCCTTTGATTTTCAGCTATTACTTCATAGTAAATAATAATAACAATTTTAATCGTATACATGTGAAGTACTAAATTTGTAAATTGCAGAAATATACTGTACGTACATTTCACTATCACTTGGACTGATTTATCATCTGTTAGACTGTAGCTCCTAACTTTGCAAACGTATGTCCCAGAATCCTCTTTCGTAACACTTTTTAACAACAGCTCTTTCTTCATATATCCCACATCGCCGATCATTTTACCATCTTTAAACCATGACGCAGTCGGAGGAGGGCTCCCGCTTGTGCTGTAGCAAAGGCATGTAATATCTGTACCTTCGTTTAACGATGTCTGAGAACAATTAGTGGTAGCATTTGGTTTCTCTGTAATAAAGTCAAAATAATTAGGATATTTAGCTGATGCTGGGAAATAAAAGAAAATAATAAAGACAAAAACAAAAAATAAAAAAACGAACTTTAACAATACGGGCATATACGTTCCCAATAATGTTAAAAACATGTACAAATAAGAATGCTGCGAGAGCATTGTTAGACGATATGTAAAGATTTAGAAAACATATCACTGAAGTTTACATTTCATTAATTACTTTGGCATTGATTTTTGTGATTGTTTGGATAGTTTTATGCTCACGTTACTTTTTTAAATATAAAAAACCCTACTTAGAAACTCCAATAATTTACTTCAGACTACAAAGTCTGACGAAGGGCCTTCGCCCAAAACTTTATGGCTTTCTGTTGCCAGTTTCGGCAGTTTGTCCATCTTTCAGCTTTGTACACGCTTCCAGTCACTTACAATTTGTTTCACCAGCACAACGTGCAGCAGGCAGAGATGCAAAACACTTCAACTGCAATCTACCGTTGAACAACAATTTGGTCAATTTCTTAATTTATTCATCATGATAAACAGCACTCCATTTACTAGTTGAAATTTAAAGTTTGTTCTATCTTTTACGGGCGACTGAGAAATGTAAATCTGATCAAGAATAGTAAGAATTCTGATAGATGTGCCACCAGAAAGTAGACGAGAGAAACGAATCAGGAATGGGAAGTTTAAATTCCTTATAGGAGAATATTCAAAACCATTTGGACGGAAGTAAAGCTGGAAACGCTTAATCAATTTTACGTGCACATTTCTGTAGACCAAGTTTCGAACAATGTCCTTACTATTCCATACCAATTGTTCTATCCAACTAGTCATCACATCCACCCCATCAATTAATTCACTTGAGTAGAGATGGAATCCAATAAACTATCATTACCATCCACTTACAATAACACCTATAACGATCCAGTTACCTGAAATCAGGTCTAGAAGCAATTATCACGTGACAACACGAATATACAATGTACGGTGTAGTTGCCGCTTCATGAATAGAAATTATGGCAATCTCTTTCCTCAGACACTTGTCTTCTTCGATGCATTATATTCCCAAGAAACATCCCTGACTTGGGATTTTACCCAAGTATCGATCTGATAGAACATCGCCAACCAACCAGACTTGAGAAAATGATTCACTCCTGACACAACAAATGACTGTAGTATACAATCGGTTAGCTAGTGCTGAATTGGTTTGATATGACCCTCCAGTGGAACTGTCAGAGTATGTAAGAAAATATCCGACATAGTAACAGCTTTGCTGGAATATGCTGGCTATTAAGATGGGGTTTACAGGTATGATGCAACATACCACGCAGCATTTAAACGCAATCTAAATTCAGCGTCACAGCTTGGCGATGTTATCATTTACCACATATATATAAACATATATCAACCCTGGTGTACGACGTAGCCATCATGCTTTCACATTGAGCCGGTACAATTTTCTACACAACCCTGACACAGACCGTGCGTATTTGCATTTGTACCTTCGAATACTGTTTTCGTTTTTCTATAACAAAACATTTCCAGCATATTAACTAGCCTTCAATGGTGTCTTAATTACACAACACGCAACTTGCTCTAGAAATACCCTTCACCTGCTCCTTGTCCGATATATCGGACACCTGAGAACAAGACAACCAGTAAGAGAAGAAAAGAAAAACAAAGACAAAACAAAGAACGAAAAAAAAATTTAGATGTGTGTCTGTTATCAGCCAGTGCCCAAGTAATTTACGCGTATAAATTTCGATAAGTTAGCCAGCTAGAAGCGTGCTGAGTTTCCAAACCTTTTCTAGCCCGGGCTTTTTTCAAATCTCACTGGGTATGGATGGGGTTGGAAATGTGATTAAGTCCCATTCAATGACATTTTCAATATTTATTGTTATGAAATGAAACTTGATCCAACTGGTAACAACCAAAAGCGCGACTAGAGTTTGGCATCAGAGTTGTCCAATTAAATATGACGCCACGATAACGAGATACAAACGTATTATTTTTTAAATAATTTTTTATTTCATTGGCTTTCGTTTATATGAGTCTGTAAGATATAAAAATATCAAAACTGGAGCTAATGCAACAGATACAGCACGTAAAATTTGTAACTCTCGCTTGACAGAGCTCTTATTTTCTCCGGTTTTGTTGTCCCTTAAAGATCAATCTAACATAAACAAAGGGACTACAACACTGACAACTATTTCCAAATAAACACAAAAATAACGGCTGTAGGACACAGCCTAAGCACTGTCAGTCATATGACACCATAACTACCACAACGTCATTAACAGAATGACGTCACTGCATTTAAATATCTAATTCGACCACAGTCTGGTGATTTCAAAATATGCAATAATCTTCTTTATTACATGGCTGAGCTTGCTAGCCGATCTGTACGCAAAATGACGCACGCTGATTGGCTGGCTAGCCATACAATAAATTTTTCGTCCAGACCGGCTAGTTTTGGCGGGAAAATTTCCCAGTTGATTTGAAGAAAAACAATCAAGATTCAGGTACGTTTTACAAAAGATTTGTAAAAACAAACTACGAAAAAAGAAGTTAAATGTTCTCAACAATAATTTTAAGCAAAAAACTAGATGAACAGATGCAAAACACCACGAAGTAATACGTAAAAACAAGCAAGTAAACGTAAGCCAATAATTCAAGAACACAAAGTTTCGTTAAAAGCGATGAAGAAAGGAGCCAAAAGCCATATAATAAATTCCTTATTAACCTCATTTGTTCGGTCTGTACGAGAAAGTATTTGCCATCGGTTTTCTTCGCACAGACCACGCTTCTTCGTCGCCTGGTCTGTACGAAAACCTCAGGCAAATACTTTTTCGTACAGACCGAACAAATGAGGTTAATAAGTAATCAATTCGACTATAACAAAACCAGAGGCAACTGAAAATATAGCGCATAAAACAGCTTGAATAAGATAAAATAAATTACTTGTATCTGTTACTATGGAAACAAGAGAAAACCGTTAGTTCTCCTTTATACCCACTCCTTCGTGGAAAATCGGCGCTGTCCTTTAGCAGAAAGTTCTAAACAAGCTCAAGGAAATATTACAAGAAATACGTGTACGCAACAAACCCTCGCCCGCCCTTCGAGTAAGATTGATAATTTTCAAAATTGTCACAAACACCAAAATTTAAAACTTCTTGTTAGCAAAAGGATAGTTATAAATTTCAAAAACACGAGAATACTTTTTAAAGACATGTTTCAGCAAGACTTATGCCATCTTCAGTTTACAGAGTGACGTTTGTAAGGCTTTAAATAGGAATTACAGAATGAATAAATTAACTAATTACAGTTACGATATGCTAAGATTATTAATTACAATGACAGTATGTTGTGCGAAGACTAAAAGAGGGGTATACAACGATAATTATGAACAGAGGAAGGTGTTGATATGTTGAATTTATGTGTTTAATTCTGGTTTTCTATTTTGGATATGAATAGCTTCTTTCAATTTGAGTGTGTAAGTGGTTTTAGCCGAATCTAAAATTTTAAACCAGTTTGGTGTGTAGTGGTTTTTACAGTTGGTGGAGTTATTGAGGTATTTAAAGACGTGAGGATTTCGATCAGTTAAGGTGTGTTCTTAAATCCGTGTTGAGAGAGGTTTCACCAATGCAGCGGCCCAATGTTGTATTTTCACAACAGGTCCCGGTTGGGTCTTAAAATAATATCCAGAGATTTTCCTCCTTCAAAAGTATCTACTCAAATACTATCAGCAGGTCACTCGAATATCGGATAGGTTTATCGGATATTTAAAATCATAAACTAAAATGCGAGTGTGGTCCTCGCTATGTAGGTAGAACAACTAAAGGTTAAGTGAAAGGATCAAGCAAATGTGCCTAGTGTTATATGAAACAAGACCGTACCATTAAGAAATCAACCGGAAAGGCAATCTAACTCTGCACAAACGATCAATTGTGACTCGGCAATCGGTCGACACTTGTTGTCAAACAGATGTTGTGCCAAAAACTATTCAGACTCCAAATTTAGCATTCTAGCAAAGTGTCGCTCAGCATTCTTTCTAAAGAGTGTGGAACCATTGTACATTGGAATTATTTTGATGTTTAATCCCTCCTACGTGGGATGACATTATTGCCTTTACATCAGGTATAAATATAAGCTGATAACTCATTTCTCAACAGTTAACCGACGTTTGCACCTGAAGAGTGGTCTGCTGAAATGCATAGTGCTTCTTTTTAGTATTTACTTTCTCTCTGTGTGTTGGTTCCTCAAGTTCTTTTGAGAACTGTCTTGTATAAACATTCACCATGGTTAAGAAGTTTTTCAAAGCGATACTGAAATATTTAATATCTTTCCAAAAAGTGGCCCCTGTTTGTCTGGGAGTCTTTAAATATTGTTTAGTGATTTTGTCAATAAAGGGAGAAGGAAAACAATTACGTTTGAAAATTTCTGACAGTTTGTTGAGATCTTTGTTCAAGCCGGCATTGGTGTTGTTAATTTTGAATGTCCTGTCAACGAGAGTGCGAATTAGGCCTGTTTTGTAGTTTAACGGCGTGAAACATAAAAAAATTTGTTAAAAGTCCAGTATAGGTTTTTTTGTGAAAGACAGAAGTGACACAAATGTTGGACGAATTATCTACTAAAACATCAAGGAAGGGGAGTTTTTACCATTTAAATGTTTTTCGTGAGTGAATTTTATGATGGGATGTTGAGCGTTGATGTAATCGTTGTCAAATAAACAGAAAATGACATAAACATATCTAAGGTAAATTAAAATTTTCGAATCTTTGTAGTTTTCAAGTTTTAAAAAGATCAGCTAAAATAGGAGCAAGAAGAGAACCCATAGTGATTCCATCAATTTGGTCATAAATAAAATCACTAAACAAGAAAAGGGATTGAGTAGTTACAAATGGAAATAGCATTTTAAGGTCAGTTCTGTTAATAGGAAAGTTAGGATTATGTTTAATGTATTGATGGCGATGTTTATAGTTTCGTTGAGAGGAATATACGTGATAAAGTTTGTACATCGAAAGATATGAGATATTTGTTGCGTGTGTCAATATTCTGAATTTCTTGAACGAAGAAGAAAGAATCTTGTGTACTGTGTTTGTCGGAAAAATGGGGGCTTAGGAAAGAACCTAGATATTTGGCTAGTTTATAATTATATGCCCCTATCGAAGATACGATCGGTCTGAAAGGTGGTGTGTTTCTTTCCCTTTGTTTATTCAATTTGGGAAGGACATAACATCTGGCTGGTTATGAGCCTTTGGGATAGATATCTCCATATGTAGTTTCATCTAAAGAACCTTTAGATTTAAGTTTCCTGAGGAACCGTTGGAGTTTACCTTCTCTACACACCAAACTGGTTTAATATTTTAGACTTAGCGAAAACCACTTACACACTCAAATTGAAAGAAGCTATTCATATCCAAAATAGAAAACCAGAATTAAACACATAAATTCAACATATCAACACCTTCCTCTGTTCATAATTATCGTTGTATACCGCCTCTTTTAGTCTTCGCACAACATACTGTCATTGTAATTAATCATCTTAGCATATCGTAACTGTAATTAGTTAATTTATTCATTCTGTAATTCCTATTTAAGGCCTTACAAACATCATTCTGTAAACTGAAGATGGCATAAGTCTTGCTGAAACATGTCTTTGAAAAGTATTCTCGTGTTTTTTAATTTATAACTAAAATTTAACCTTTGATAAGCAAATCGTCTGTATTATAAATGCGAGAGTGAATGCAATAAAAAAGAATTAAAAATAAAGATATATAACAAGGCCTGAACGATTCGGCCACAAAATAACAAGAACAATTGGAAATCTTTTTTACAAATAAATTGCTAATCCACAAATTTACATTTAAAATTTTCAGTTCTCTTTTAAAACGTTAGGTAAGAATGAACTTTAACGGAATACGAATGCTGAAGTTACCACGAGTGATATGACGACATAAGAACATGAACATTACAACACAAAAGGATCAGGTTTTTCTTCATGTCCTTAATTCCATATTGTCATGCTGCTTTACCTTCATTATGTTACCTTGTTTACACTATCGACACATCCATAAGAAACTGAGTGCCTTTTGCTTTGGCATGACCCCGTTACCTCGTTATTTTGCTTAGTGTAATCCAGGATTAATAGATTTATTTTCACAATTAAAACAATGAATGCTTGGACCAAAACCCTATATCAGGGGCCTGCTTGTTGTATTTCGTGTGGTTTTCCTCTTATACATCTAACTCAATTCGTCTTAAAGTAAGGTTTTTCATTACATCGCCAGACGGTCCGTCTTAAAAACAGACCCTTCTCACAGCAGGTTACAGGTCGAACAGCAATACTACGTACTGCTTGTAGTAGAGTGTATTGTGACAGCCAATCATATGAGGACACATTGTCGCGAGCGAGGATCCAGGCGGGAATATCAATTTCAGAACAAATATTAATGCCCAGCAAAGTACACACATTAAGGCCTTGATTTGTAAAAGAAATAAGTTTATTAACAGGACTAACGTTTCGTTGCGTCTCACAACATCATCAGCGTATGAATAAATTAAACGGGTATTGTATTTACAAGGTTAGAGATACAAAGTAGATGTTACATTACAAGATGTATGAGAAACGGAAATGGAGAGAGCGGTTAAAAGAGAGAGAGAGAGAGAGAGAGAGAGAGGAACAGAGCTTAGATTGGCATTCAAGGAAGGTTTAAGTTTAGAAATAATAAGACTTTCTCTTACCAAAAGTTCAGAGGCAGAAGAACAGGAGGATAGGATTTTGAAGTCGTTGAGTGATGCAGTGTGGCCAGTCTCAGTTAGATGAGTTAAAACGCTGGAAGGTAATGGATTAAGAAGCTTTTTACCTGTCAAGGCAGAGACTCCTAGATGATCAGAGGCTCGTGTATGTAAGTGGCGGGCCGTTTGGCCCACATACAATGCGGAGCATTGACACGTGTAAGAATAAACGACACGAGACCTCAGAACTTTAGGAGTCCTGTCCTTAAAGTTGAAAAGATGAGCAAGTCGCTTGCCTGGTTAAAAAACAAAACGAATTCTAATGTGAGGGTAAGCTGAGGAGCACAGTTTTAAAATTTGAGTGCGGATTTGAAGAGTGACAACCAGTGAAGGGAAGAGAAAAGTATAAGACGTTTTTGGGGACTGTGTGAAGGACTGGTTTGGATGTGAAGTTTTTGTCCAAGAAAAGAGAAACGCATTTGTCAAATAAATGGGTAGGAAAGCCATTGGTTTTAAAGATATTTTTTAACATTTTAAGTTCTTTGTGGAAATTTTCATAACTAGAGCAGATGTTGATACAGCGATGGAGTAGTGAAAGAATTAGGCCTTGTTTGTAAGTGAAGGGTATGAAGCTGTGAAAATTTGTGAAAAGACCAGTGAATGTGGGTTTACGATAAACCGAAGTGGTAAAAGTGCCGTTACGACGGGTGATGTCAATGTCGAGAAAAGGTAATGAGCGGTTGGATTCAGTTTCAAAAGTAAAGTTCATATTTCGATGTTGACGGTTAAGGAAATTAAGAAGCAAGGGAATGTGATCAGGGGAACGGAAAAGTAGAAAACAATCATCAACATATCTACGATAGTAACTGGGCTTGAAGTTGGAAGGACAACTATCAAGCCAAGGTTTTTCATGAGAGGATAAGAAGATGTCTGCAAAAAGAGGTCCAAGGGGAGAACCCATGGCGACTCCATCTATTTGTTCGTACAGAGAGCCATTAAAAATAAAGTGGCAGTCCTTAACAGAAAAATGTAGAAGCTTCTTAAATTCTTCACGGGAAAAACCATGATAATGGGTGTCAGTGTGAAATAAACGGTCAAGAATTAAGTTAATGTTTTCGTCAAGTGGTACGTTGGTAAAAAGTGAAGTGATATCGAAACTGGCCATGACTAAATGATCGGTATCAAAATTTAGATTAAGTATTTCCTGAACAAAAGAGAAAGAGTCACTCACCATGTAAGCACCAGAAGCGATGGGACGAAGAATGGGAACGAGAAATTTATCAATATTATGGGAATACGTATTAACAGAGGATAAAATAGGCCTAAGGGGAATGTTACTTTTGTGTATTTTAGGTAGTCCGTAGAGAATGCCTATTTGAGAGCCAGTGGGAAAGAGTTTTTCGTAAGTTGTCTGTGAGATGCTTTTGGATTTCTTCAGGAAGTGTTTGATTTTGTTCCCAACACCAACACATTCAAGACCGCAAACTCTTTCGACTATGCTCTGATTCAAAGACAACCAACGCTATCAACCCGAACGATGTGATATTTAACTTCTCAAACCGACTTATCAGTGACGAAGAAAAGGAGATCCTTTCAAGAGGTTTAAACTTCTGCATTCCTCCAAAAAGACTCGACCACTGTAATTTCCTCACTCCTTTCGAACTCCTATATCGAAAACTAAAACAAGAACCCATCGGACCTTCTTCAAGACTCTATCTCGACTTTATCAAGACCAAGTTTAAAGACATAGCGCTTTCCGGACTAAGAAGCTATCACCGACCGAGCTTCGTATTCTCAGAGGAGGAACTCAAAGTGCTAAATGACTTAAGAAATGATAATAATATTATTATCATGAAACCGGACAAGGGTAATGAAATTGTCATCCTAGATAAGAATGATTACAAGAAGAAAATGGAAGATATCCTAAGTGACACTAATAAATTTAGACTCTTGCATGACAATCCCACCAAGCTCACGTTACAACGTGAAAACTAAATCAAACACTTCCTACGCAGGCTGAAGAAATCCAAAAGCATCACACAGACAACTTACGAAAAACTCTTTCCCACTGGCTCTCAAATTAGCATTCTCTACGGACTACCTAAAATACATAAAAGTAACATTCCCCTTAGGCCTATTTTATCCTCTGTTAATACGCATTCCTATAATATTGCTAATAACCCCGTTAATACGGTCACTCTAAAAGTGTGACAGATGGAAATATAAATTGAGATACTATTAGTGAGCGTACATACAAATGTTATTATGTTTGTGCTTGTGTTGTTGTTATAACATCAAAGGCATGCATTCCTTTTAGTTTTAATACAATATGGTATTTGAATTTTGAATCTTAACAATATGCGCTATAGTTAAATGGGCAAAGCATTAAAGCAATAAAAAATATGGAGCTTTTAATTTAACGACGTTTACTAGCTTTTCTACTTTTACACTTTTCTTCCTGCTCCGCGTATCTTTTTTTAGCTTCATTTCAGAGTGACCAACATGAGAGAAAGAAGAGCCAATCAAAAGTCGCTGACTTTTTTACTAAATCCTAACATTATTACTTTGAAACGTCATAAAACCTTAACAAATTAATGTTTATTTCTTAGTAGATGCAGTATATTAAATTGTGCTATAGCTCAGTTCAATTAAGTTTTTGTTTAAACGAGGCTTTCATGACGTCTCCAACAAGGTTTTGATTACGTAAGAGGCCGGCTGTGAAATTTGATCGCACGCCGTTAATACGGCCAGATTTTTATGGCCCGTTGGTGACCGTATTAACGGGGTTCCACTGTACTATCGTAGATATATTGATGATTGTTTTCTACTTTTCCGTTCCCCTGATCACATTCCCTTGCTTCTTAATTTCCTTAACCGTCAACATCGAAATATGAACTTTACTTTTGAAACTGAATCCAACCGCTCATTACCTTTTCTCGACATTGACATCACCCGTCGTAACGGCACTTTTACCACTTCGGTTTATCGTAAACCCACATTCACTGGTCTTTTCACAAATTTTCACAGCTTCATACCCTTCACTTACAAACAAGGCCTAATTCTTTCACTACTCCATCGCTGTATCAACATCTGCTCTAGTTATGAAAATTTCCACAAAGAACTTAAAATGTTAAAAAATATCTTTAAAACCAATGGCTTTCCTACCCATTTATTTGACAAATGCGTTTCTCTTTTCTTGGACAAAACCTTCACATCCAAACCAGTCCTTCACACAGTCCCCAAAAACGTCTTATACTTTTCTCTTCCCTTCACTGGTTGTCACTCTTCAAATCCGCACTCAAATTTTAAAACTGTGCTCCTCAGCTTACCCTCACATTAGAATTCGTTTTGTTTTTTAACCAGGCAAGCGACTTGCTCATCTTTTCAACTTTAAGGACAGGACTCCTAAAGTTCTGAGGTCTCGTGTCGTTTATTCTTACACGTGTCAATGCTCCGCATTGTATGTGGGCCAAACGGCCCGCCACTTACATACACGAGCCTCTGATCATCTAGGAGTCTCTGCCTTGACAGGTAAAAAGCTTCTTAATCCATTACCTTCCAGCGTTTTAACTCATCTAACTGAGACTGGCCACACTGCATCACTCAACGACTTCAAAATCCTATCCTCCTGTTCTTCTGCCTCTGAACTTTTGGTAAGAGAAAGTCTTATTATTTCTAAACTTAAACCTTCCTTGAATGCCAATCTAAGCTCTGTTCCTCTCTCTCTCTCTCTCTCTCTCTCTCTCTCTCTCTCTCTCTCTCTCTCTCTTTTAACCGCTCTCTCCATTTCCGTTTCTCATACATCTTGTAATATAACATCTACTTTGTATCTCTAACCTTGTAAATACAATACCCGTTTAATTTATTCTTACGCTGATGATGTTGTGAGACGCAACGAAACGTTAGTCCTGTTAATAAACTTATTTCTTTTACAAATCAAGGCCTTAATGCGTGTACTTTGCTAGGCATTAATATTTGTTCCGAAAATGAGGTCACATGATGTTGATTGGTGTAAAGGGCGACGAAGAAAGGATAATAAACTAAGGATGACATACTACAAATGGCGACGAAGATGGGATCAAAACAAAAAAAATGTAAACAAGTAACATCCGAAGATCATTAACTAGCAATGGCTAAATCACTTTTACCGTCTGTCCCACCGTTTAGTGTTGGGGAAAATCCTACATCTGTTGGTGCTCGTTGGGATGAATGGTTAGATCGTTTTGAGAATTTTCTGGCGGCGATGGATATCAAAGATGCCACAAGGAAACGCGCGATGCTTATTCAATGTGCTGGGGAAGAAGTTCACAAAATTTTTCGCACTCTTGAGAAAATAGGAGAAGCAAAGGATTACGATACTACGAAAGCCAAACTGACGAAACACTTCAAGCCACAACAAAATATCGAATACGAACGTTACAAATTTCGTCGCCATTTGTAGTATGTCATCCTTAATTTATTATCCTTTATTCGTCGCCCTTTACACCAATCAACATCATGTGACCTCATATGATTGGCTGTCACAATACACTTTACTACACTGCTCATGACTGAAAACTTTTTTGACAATATGTCATTAAAAAATTGAAAAATTCTAAGTCGCCTCAAAATTGGTTACGAAAGTCCACGAGGTACTATTATTAAGATTTATATTATTCATCCAGAGATATAAGACTTTTATGAGGAAGATGAAAAGAATTACGAAATCGATACAAAAAACACGTTCTGCAATTTTACTGCAGACCATAAACCGGAAAACACAAAAGAAAAAACGAAAATACGACAAACAAACCTGGTAAAACTTTTGTGGAAAGAACAATGAGCAGGGAGAAGTAAAAAACGTAGCTTTTCCGCGGTTAAACCTTCTGCTTATGTTTCTTTTCAAAGAAGTAAAAAAAGGAAAATGGTGAAGCGTATAAGCCCGCAGCTCTAACTGCTTGAAAACCAAGTATTCACAGGCACCTCAACTGAATGAAGACGAGTTTAAACGTTCTTGATATGTTCTAAAATACAGAAGCAGCGGCTAGTCGAATATCGAAAAGGAGATAATATTTGGTAGGGAAAAATGACGTCGGGAAGCTATTTTCGAAAGCTGCTCAAAACAATGGCCTGCAAGGAGGGTCAACGAATCATTCCGATAGCAAAACCTGTATTTCAAGGCTTTTAGATTTAGGCACTCCTGTGATTTACACAGCACAGCTAAATGCATGGTTACGAGAACACGAAAAGTCACGATTCATACAAATCAGCATCCATTCAACATCAGCAAAGAATGTCGTAAACAATGAGTTGCTCAGCAAATGTCCAGCCAACAAGTACTAGTTAGAGTTCCCTTATGCCCAGCTTTTGTCGAAATTTAACAGGAAGAACCAACTCAAAGCATCAGCATAAAAAGTGATAAATAGTGTGAATTTTCTAAAGCTAAGTTTTAGAATTGCTCTTTCAGCATCCGATTCGTACATTGTCCAATAACTAATGTCCTTAAGAAGTTAAAGTAGCCGCAACTGCCAAACATTTACTCTTTTTAAAAGAAGTCATTTCGTTCTTGCTTCCGTATTTATCCATTTAAAAGTTGATTTATTGGCTTCAGAGTTCAAATGTTGTAAACAACTCTGGACAGGTGCAAACAAACCAGATAAGAACGAGATAAATATCCTTAAATTCGGACCTCACTCTCCCGATTTTGCACTTGCCATACTTAAGCGTGAGAAATCCACGGATAAAGAACATTTACCGAAGTGGACGTGAATAGTGGGGGATACTTACCGAGCCGCAAAGCGGCAAGGTAAATATCCACCACTATTCACCGACACTGAGGTGAATAATTGCTTTACCATATTCCTTGCTAAATTATTTTCACCAATATTTTTTTTGAAATTTTTACAATTTTACAGAATGCCGGCTTGGCTTGTCGCCCACTCATCATTTGTAGACAAAATATTTTGAAACACAACCAGAGTGCATTTATCGCTAAAAAATAAAATAAATACGTATCTTCGAATACTTAATTGCCAAATTTTGTTGCTTTTGGGGGGTTATCTGGCACGGCGACTTCGTTTATTGAAAAGAAGTTCTTCCGTAACGTAAATATAACAAGACGCCATCTTGTTTTGCTCGGAGTGCAGGATATTCCGAGATAGAGGAACCCACTATCCACCTGCGAGGTATATGCTAAATACCTTTAAGGTCATGCTGGTCATGCTGAGCATGACCAAGAATATTCCAGAGTTAAGAATTTTTTTACATGCTTGAAAATGGATGTTTGCTTCGAATTTTTTTTTAAAAATCGAATGCAGCGTTAGTGAATTATGCGGTGAGTTGCGTGCATGGGTGATCTGTGGCAAGTCATGCTCATCTCAGATAGCAGGACCTAGCCGAAATTTGTGCGTCATTGGATTGGCCAAAGTATCCTTTGCGCATGCCCACCTTGCCAGTTTTGGGCTTCAGGTCATGCTGATTTCCAATAGCACGACTCCTGTTATTTAAAATTCAGTAGCAATACTAATAGCGATCAAATAGCGAATAAAGGCGAATATAGATCAAAGTCAACCATGTGGATCTTCAGAACGACTGGGGCGTCATATCTCAGCTTCTGAGGAAGTCTTTTTCTGCAAGAAATGTGAGCGAGCAGAAAGTTATCGTTGGTCGAAGACCTATGCCGAAGCTCATGATCAAGACGAGGGACATGGTTTTCCAAGAGGTTTGGTATACGAAGAATGATTGGCTATGTGCTAGTGAAGACAAGAAGCGTCTCTTTTGCTGGCCTTAGTTGCTCTTTCGACCTGGAGTTTCACTACATCTTGCTGTATAAAGTGTCAGTTTTCCCATGGCATTTCAAGTTTGTGAAGGACTTTCTGTATCATCTGGAATGTTATGACATTTATGCATTCAGGCAGATCATTAATTTTTGATGTGGTTTATTATTGTATGATGATGTTTGCTGAATTAATAGACAAGTTGCTGTATGAAGTATCAGTTTCACTGTGGCATTTTCAAGTATGTGAAGAACTTCCTGTATCATCTGGAATATTATGACATTTATGCATTCAATCAGATCATTTTTAATGTAGTACATTACTATGATAAATATTTTGCTGATTAAATAGACAAGTTGCTGTATGAAGTGTCAGTTTCACCATGACATTATCAAGTTTGTTAAGGACTGTATCATCTGGAATATTATGACATTTATTCATTCAGATTATTATTGATGTGGTTCATTATTATATGATTACCTTTTTGCTGATTATATACACAAGTTGCTGTATGAAGCATCAGTTTCACCATGACATTATCAAGTTGGTGAAAGACTTTCTGTACCATCTGGAATATTATGATATTTATACATTCAGACAGATTATTATTGATGTGGTTCATTATTATATGACGACTTTTTGCTGATTAAATAGACAAGTTGTTGTATGAAGTGTCAGAAATATTCATTCAGCGATTCTGTTTCTCCATGACATTTTCAAGCTATTTATTACTGTGATGACTTATTGCTGGTTAAGAATGTGCTGCCTGCCATTTGTACATCTGCATGCATGATGTGATGAATTCAGTGAAAAATTTTTACAAAGGAAAGAAAAGCCATTCACAGTGAAACTGAATGCAATGAACAAATCCATGAGAGAAGACTCGAGGTTAACTCAGTGTTAAAAGCATTGAGGACCAATTCACTTAAGTATTTTTCAAGCATAATCATGGTAAATATTTTATACTTACAATAAGTCTCCACTTCTATGTTTAGTTAAACAGTAATGTTGGGCTAGACTTGCTCATCAGTCATGACTATCAATATTGGATTCACTCACAGCTTTGTCAGTGCTCTATAAGCATGGCAATAGGCTCTGACATAAGATAAAACAGCCCAAAATATGTTGTACTTTGCTTACTTTAAACAACATTTTGTGATGCCCAGAATTCTTAAAAACTATCCTCAAAATGCAGGAAATGGCATTTCCGAGACTCCAGATTCCAAAATTTTCCGGGGGAGCATGCACCTGGACCCCCCTAGAGGGGGCTTGTGCCTTCAGCACTCGCATTCACTCTGAAGTCGCAATAGCATGACCAGTCATTTATCGTCAGCTTCGCCACTGACCTTTATAACAGATGAAATACAACACCGCTTCTGATTGACTGCCATGCGTGCTCCATAGTTCGATGGAGCACGGGAAAAACTGCGGGAAAACATTTTTAAAGGCTGAAAAGTTCTAGAGAAAATTATTAAACGGCCAAATAAGCGAGTTCTTAAATGGCGAAGGAAAACATCAATAACGGTTCAGTTGAACCCCAACTTGCCCAATCACAAAGATCATCCAGGATCAAAACAAAACCAGACAGATTTATTGGTGCCAGGATGCGAATACGAATTTATGCATATATAGGATATGAGTTAAACCGAATTTTGTGCGCATTATCTATTTTGATAAATAAGGAAAACAGTTTTACTCAGTGAATTTTCGAATTTATCTAAATCATCTTAAGACTAAATTATCTGACAGTTATCAGATACAGATGATTTAATTGTGGGATAATAGGATTATAATTTTCATTGCGTATGTTTGTTGGCGTGCCTTATTATTTAAGTCTAAACATGATTCGAAAATTCCCTGCAAGAAACTGTGTTTTATGTTAAAACAGACAATGCACGAAATAATCGGTTTGAATTTTATAACCATTTTACTTAAGAAATCAGTTAACAGAGGCTTCTGAATTAATTGCATGGATGAGCAGTACTTCATGAACTTTACTTGTGATCGTCATCATGAGATTAGTTGTTAACAATTACTGACCTTCATCAAAACCTAATGTTTTCACTCTGCATTATATCAGCGAAAGCAGAGAGCAAAATTATGCAAGTCAGGTTTTTATAATTTTGCCGGCTGCATTCGCTGATAGAATGCAGACAAAATATGATGGGTTTTGATGACAGTCAGCAGAACCCAAATAAGTTAGTTACATATTGTAAAACCGTTAGTAGTGTCGGTATATACACAAACATTACACTAGTGATGAGATGATAGGTAATCAGAAGATTGTTGTTCGGGATATGGAGGCAGTTGTGCATTTGATCGCAAGTACGATTTTCTACGTGAAAACAGTATAGTGATGTTGGAAGATTTTTCTGCAGTCATAGAATTTTTCTGATTGGAATAATCGACAAGAACGATTTCATTACGTTAGGAAGGTATCGAAGAGGTAAAGTCATTCAAAAAGGAAAATTGAGAAAAATGAAGGGGAGGAAGGTTCGGGATTATTGAACCATTAAACGTACAAATAAGCAAATGTCAACATATTCATACACGAACCTCTGAGTGGTTCCTCATACCTCGAACTTCAAGTAACCGGGGTAATAAAGAGGGCCACATCACATCAGCAAAAGGGATGATAGATGCTTTATGTGGTGCTTCCTGGTTCACAAATGTTCAGTTAAAAAGAACCCACAGGGTATGAAAAATATGAAGATGTTGGAAACGTCGACATTGGTGGAGTGACATTCCCAGTTTAACAAAAACGTTATAGTAGGATAGAGGAAAAGAATTAACGCATTGGTTATGAGTATGGAAAGATTATTCCTTTTAACATTTCGAAGGGTTATTAA
Source organism: Heliopora coerulea (assembly GCA_030142905.1). Taxonomy (NCBI): domain Eukaryota; kingdom Metazoa; phylum Cnidaria; class Anthozoa; order Scleralcyonacea; family Helioporidae; genus Heliopora; species Heliopora coerulea. The sequence goes on along the minus strand of JASJOG010000425.1, from coordinate 111,804 downwards.
CAGGATAAAATGGCCATATACTTCTGATAGTGAAAGTATTCCCTATGGGGCATTTAAAGTATTAAGTTAATGTATAAGAAAAACAAACATAAAGTGAAGAAGCACTTCTGCAGGAAATACCTGCAGTGCTTCAGTCAAAAAGACTTTTTAGACAATCATTGTTGGAATAAGTAGGTGTCAGCTGGCTTTTGAGATGTCGGACGAAGGTTCAAAAATTACCTTTAACAATTATTGTAAGCAGCTTCTCGGCCCATTCGTAATTTATGCTGACTTTGAAAGCATAACCAAAAAACAGCAAGACTTGGGTGAGGATAAAAGTTACACAGTGAAATCCCAGGATCATGAGTGTTGAGGATATATATTATAAGTCCTCGAAGTGTGTGCTTAAGTTAGTTCATTATTGTCATTTTTTGCATAGAAACTTTAACAAAAAGTCCAAAGATCCAACTAAAATAACCAAAAAATGTGTCGTTTATGGCCAATAAAACCAACACGTGAATCATCAAAAATTTAATTAATCCTTGTTGCTGTTCGTAAGATTAATGAGTGACTGTTGTTGAGTACACTCCGTGACGGATTAAGGGGGGGAAGCAGATGGGGCAACCACCCGGGACCCACGTTGAAAGAAGGCCCATGCAGGGACAATGCGCAAGCAGGGTATCAGAACAGTTTTTGTGCCCAAAATTTCATGTTATTTGTCACGAGTTACACAAGCGTGGCTCGTTATTCTTGTGAGATAAATTTTTCTTGTTTACTTCTCAGTTACAAATTACTAAGTTGTAATTGATTGTCCTTATCTCAGTGTTGTTAAAATGCTTGCTTCGCAAGCATACGGTACCGAACAGCCTTCTTCATCTTAGCACGATTGAGAATTTGCTATTGCTGAAGTGAAATGGCTAAAATAAAGAAAGTGGAAAAGAACCCATGTTTTTAAGACCTTTCGTTTCCCGACCTCTCCACTACATCTCAGTCTGCTGTTTCCTTTCGTCCTTCCCACTTCCGTTCTTACGCCAATATCTCATTAATACATATCATGTAACATACCATTATATATTTATCACCTTTTAATATAAGTCATTCATTCTCTGAGGATGTTGTGTGTAGCAACGAAACGTTAGAATTACATTATAAACCTTTAATATGCCTATTTTGCGTGTTTTTTGCTGGGCTTTATTATTTCTTCTTCGTTTACGATTCCCGCCTGGTACCTCTGTCGCCCGTATTTTGATGAAACGATCTGCATTCACCGTTTTGAAAACATACGTCATTATCGATGGAGATATCTAACACAGGTTAACTAGTAAATATTATAAGCCCAATACCTGCAGTAAAATACTTGTTATAATAAAGGTAATACAACTAAAACAACAATGAATAGCACTCACCAAAAATCTGGAGGTTAAGCTGGAGGGTTAAGGGGGCTCATATTCTCAGAACCGCCCGTGGCCAAACCACCCTTTATCCACCTTAGTCCTTCCGTGAATACCTACTTATGGAGGAATGTGCCTACTGGATCTATCGAAGTACTTAACATATGATTGGCATTACAACTATGTACTATATGATAAAAAAATACAAAGGTATGGCGGAACTAATGTTTACATTATACTGATAGTCTTAACTATCAAATACATGCTGAAGATGCACACAAAGAGCTGTTTGAAGACAAGGTACTCTTATATTACAATGATTATGATCCCAAATCAGTGTTATGAGATAAAGGTTCACAATTATAGGGAAGCACTTTACCATAAAGTTAGTATCCGGCATCAGTTCAAAACGTTAAGGAGTGAAAGACATAGAGTTGGCTGTTATTCAATAAACAAGCGGAAACATTGACAATATCGTCAACAGTGACATTACTGTCACGATGATAAAAGATACCTGATGGATGATAAATCAAGGTCTATCGCCTACTGACAAAAAGACATACGTTAACCATCAAGTGATGGGAAGGAATTACAACATAGATTCAAATCTTTTCTATTGTCATCATCTCTACATGATGGACAGAAGTGCATGTTGTTATACCATTCATGGATAAAACACATTGCCTCCCATTTCAGTTATACCTTCGCAGCGCATATATAACAACAGTTAAGTGACTTACCATGCCTTTTTGCTGTTTCAAAGTCATAGCCAGTAGGTCTGAGTTTCTCCTCGTATTCAGAATTTCACAAACATAGTCATCAATAACCCGAAAATTTACACTTTCTCAATTATAATACCCTAATACTGGTTGTTCACCACAGTCGCAACATAACCATTCCATAACATATGCCTGAAGAGTGTATCTCAACCTCGAGTAGATGACCACAGCCCATACAATTATAGGACAAGTCCCTAGTGATGGAGACATAGGGGTCATACTCAAACAACCATGGGATGCGGGATGTTCAATTGATTCATCAAGAAATTGCATGCTTGTAATTGGATATGGTAACTTATGCTTAGATTCTGTATGTGTACAACTTGATTGACTTGGCTACAAGCGCAGCTCAACTAGTGGGTTTAGGTGTGTTGGCTGCTCCATCTAATGTTTATCAGTTGTATGAGCTCATAGCGACGAACAATACAACAAATCTGATGAGGCTAAAAAAATTGACGTTATTGATTGTTTTAAGGTGAAATCTAAAGGTTTAATAAAACTGTGCTTGTGGCCCCACATTGTATACTACTTACATTCCGAGATAACAATGAGACCTAATTCTGATGACTTTTTCAACATCGTTCGCACCTAATCGAACCGTGTACGTTTCTTTATCCATAATCGTGGTACTGGCCAAAATCAAACTTGCTTGTCCTTTAATATGCGATCTGTTCTCGAAAGTCATTACAATACCATCTTGAATTTTTCTAACCAGGACGTGTATACCTTTAAGCCAGATCGCATTGGATCTACTACGTCCAGTACATTCATACGTTACGTCGAGTGTTAAATTCACGAATAAACATTGAAATATGAACAGCTTCGGCATTTATTCCTGATGGAGTGCAGGTTTCCACCTTTTGACTGACCAATAAGAATGCTCCAGTTCTAAAACAAGTTGTTCTTCGACGTACTACGGAAAGATTCGCGTGTTTTCAGTTACTTTAGCGAAATCGTGCCGGACATTAGTAGCAAAACCACATTCAGACAAATTACTACAATATGACTACATAACGATCAAGGTACAACCGATACAATTAAATTCACAAACAGAACGTAGACGTACCTTCAATGATAACAATGACATTCATTTCTGCTTCCTGTGTAACATCGTTGGCACTCAATCTAACCGTGTACGTTCCATTATCCATAAGCGTGGTACTGACTACAACCAAACTTGCTTCTCCTTCAATAAAGGTTCTGTTCTGAAACGTTATTACACTGCCATCTTCAAACTTTCTGGCCAATGTGCTCGCACCTTTACGCCAGGTCACTCTGGATCCGCTACTTCCAGTATATTCGTACGTTACGTGCAGTGTTAAATTCTTTCCCACTTCAACAGACGTTGGGCCAGTCGGATATGACGTAAACCTCACAGTTTGAGCTACAGGAAAAAAAATAAAAAACTTAACAAAAGGAAGTATATTTAGTTGCCATCAGTGCTCAAATAGACCATTTTTAACTTTCTTACCAACGATTTATTCTTCTCCTTACGGGAAAGTTGATGCAATTCTATTTAAATCTATTTAGTAATGCTATGAAATTACCATTATACCTGTGATCGTGTAAAATAAAGGAACTTCTGGTTGTTTGTAAGTACACTGTTGAATGAATTACTAGCAAAACTGAATTGATTGATCTGTTCTATTCTATTTTTGCAGATGTATTTTTTTGTTCAATCGAAATAGACGAGCGTTTGTAATTAATACCAGTGCAGACAAAGACACAAACGAGAGTTTAGTTATTACTTTGCAGGTAAAAACTGGCATTTCAGGTATATGGGTACGAAGCGATCTCGGAGGACAAGTGGAAAGCTTAATCATCAAATGAATGCCTATTTACGTTGCTGGATATCTGATTGGCCGCCAGTTCATTAGAACTAAACGTGTTTTCAGTTTTCATTTCAGGGTCTTCGATCTCAGTTTCTTGTTTGTAGATTTTTTCATGGCAAGTCGATTGTTGAGCTACATTTTTAATATCCACATTATGATTGTACTTTTTGCAAAGATTAACACAATCTCAGATGAGAGTTTCTAAATATAAAAATGGATTTGTGGGTCTTCGTCAATGGAAACATTACAGGGCATATGATCTCAGCATTTTTAGGTGGAACTATCTTCTTAGGGCGTAGAGAGAGGCGTTTCAGAAGTTTGTGGAATCTCTCATCAGGATGAAGGAGATTACAGTCGACTAGTAAAAATAGTTACAGCAAAAAACTGTCACCAAACGATGATACAGGGTTTTTGTTCGTTCTGACCTTAAGGCCACTGGTTACACTTGAATTATCTTATGCTGAAGTCACATGTTGCAAACTTTGCTACTAAATTTTTAGGGGAAAGTGACCTCAGAGAGCCATAGCAGGCTTGAATTCTTCTCTCGTTTAGAACTAATAAATTGAATCATTGCAAAGCCATGAACGCAGACAGCGAATCTTATCATCCCAAACAAATGAATTTAATTAAGGCTATCTTTAAAAGGGGAACCGGGGAATCGGGGAACCGAAGAATCGGGGAATCAGAGAACCAAGGAATTGGGCAATCGGGGAACCGAGGGATATGTTCCTATTTACAAAAATCAGGCTTCAGACGGTTCCTGTACTTCTGACGAATCTTTATGACTGTTAACTTTCAAAGCAACCTTCGTTATTGTTTCAACTGCCAGTCTCACTAGGTCTTCCCACGATCGGCAGTCTTTATGCCGAACATCTTGTAAGAATTTATGAAAGTGTCACATATTCCAAGAGCTAGGAAAGGCACGAGTGGTGTAATGTAGCCAAAAGTCGATGTCGAGGTTCTGGGGTAAGAAGTACAGGGTCGAGAGTAAAATGTTGAGTGTCTACAAATGTCGAAGAAAGGCAGAATAACTTTATAATAAAAACTTGAAGATATAGAGATACGTGTTATGGACGAACTAGGTATTCCCGATAAAAACTTGATAAGAACGGACAAATAGCCGTGTTCTCGCCACGAGGCATGTCTGCTAACTCATTTGGGCTGCTAAACGTAAAAGGCCAAGCACCGATGAATATTATACATATATTAGATTGAGAAAAGACGTATATCGCCTGTGAACGGCCAATTAAAGTGTCCTTTAAGCTAGTTTTCTGTGGGTCAAATTTATTGAATATAGAATGTCATTTTGGTGCCGTGTCAACACCTTCCCTCGTACAAACGAATGTCTTAATCACGCGCGGGATGGAGAACAACACTATCGCTACGTTTACATTAGAACAAATTTGTCAACGTTTGCAGGCAATCTGGAGACTTTTTTTTCGGATTGAAATGGTGGTTTACACTCAAGTAACGAGTCCAGTATAGGAAGTCTTCGGATTGTGCACGAAAAAGGTCTAATTATAATAATTATACTTTTAACTAGAAAGACGTGCACGCAACAACTCCTCGCCCACCCTTCCAATATATCTCTCGAGAATCAAAGTAACAATGATAATTTTTCAAAATTCTCAATAAGACAAATCCTCCTAACTATAACTGGAAGAGAACATGCAATAAAAAAAATCCACACAGAATTTAGCCGCAAATAAACAACAATCCAAACTGGAAATTATTTTATTTGGAAATTAGTCATATTTACGTTTAAAATTTCAATTCTACTTTATTAAAATAAAAAGTTCGGTGAGAATAACGTTCAACGGCTTAATAAATGGTAAAATGTCCATCTTCACAATTAAATTATTAAACAACGAATGATAGGATCAATACCCTGAATTATTTGCGGGTTAATGGTAATTCGTATCGTTTTCCAATTAGACTTCTCACTCATTTTGCCTTAAAGAAAGATTGTTTTATTAGATGACCAGACTAAGCAAGCGAGTTCCTTTACGTCTTTTGTTCATATAAATCAGAAAGAACCAAGACAATTCGTTGCTGCAAAAAGTGAACAGTTGGCAAATGCATATTCCAAGGAGCAAACTTTGAGAACTGCTCTTTCAAGTCATCAATTGTCCAGTTACTGAGGTGGCGAAACCAACCGCAGGCACCAAAAAAGCCATTTTCTTTGCCGGTCTTAAATCATTTACTGGCTTCAGTGTTCAAATAATGTAAACAACTTGCGAGAGATCTATACAAGGGAAAAAAGAACGAGACCAAATCGATTTGCTTCAATGCGGCACCTAAGTACGGTTTGTTCAACAACATACCAGTCCCCGAGCTTGCACACGGCATTTTTGAGTGACCGGAGTGACCTTTATATATATATATATATATATAAAGATACATACACAAAGCGAAAATTTTTCTCCCTAGTCACCACGCGTGTAACAGGACTCCACGCACGTCAAGATTAGTACCCTCGCACCGCGCTTTGCGCGGTGGGCGAGGGGATTATAATAAATTGACAACTTGGCTGTAGAGAGGACGGTATGTCTGTCCGATATACAACACACTATCGTCTTGACACTTTGTAAAACTTTAAAGGGAAGGGTGAAGTCCCTTTCCGCACTTCTCAACCTATAAGGGCAGAATACGCAGGGTCTTAAATCTCGCGTATCAGAGTAATGCCTCGGGTGTTTGCAGAAAACTGCAAAAAGTTCCTGCACAATAAATGATCCAAGTTCATTGCAACATCCATTAGACATTTAACATGCACAAAAAATGAAGATCATCCATTCAAATCTTGACGGAGTTCTTAGCAGGGGATTGGTATGGCTCAGAAAACGAGTTCCAGTTTCGAGATATATGAATTTTTTCCCCAACAACCATTTATCGTCACGCATTATTTTTCTGGAGTAATAGTTCGGGTAAAAAATAACGAAGCAGACTTATCACGTAGACCAAATGCGTCACTCCTAATAACAGGAGCGCTTAAAAAAATAACTGAGCTGAATTTTACAAGAACAATGACGATGGACCTTCGAGAACATCACCTTCTACCACTGATATCTGCAAGAAGACTTCATCTTCGTACAGTAAACAGCTGGCCATTGTTACTATATGTTTCTTCCAACAGTTGACCATAATCCCCTCGCCCACCGCGCGAAGCGCGGTGCGAGAGCCGAAGGCCCGAGCGGGCGAGGGTACTAATCTCGACGTGCGTGGAGTCCTGTTACACGCGTGGTGACTTGGGAGAAAAATTTTTGCTCCGGTCACTCTGCTCGTCAGCACTACACTGATGAGGCCCAGTAGGCCGAAACGGTTCCGTCTGTAGTCATATATATATATATATATATATATATATATATATATATATATACATACGTATATATCCATGGATTCCGGTCACTCAAAAATGCCGTGTGCAAGCTCGGGGACTGGTATATTGTTGAACAAACCGTACTTAGGTACCGCATTGAAGCAAATCGATTTGGTCTCGTTCTTTTTTTCCCTTGTATGGATCTCTCGCAAGTTGTTTACATTATTTGAACACTGAAGCCAGTAAATGATTTAAGACCGGCAAAGAAAATGGCTTTTTTGGTGCCTGCGGTTGGTTTCGCCACCTCAGTAACTGGACAATTGATGACTTGAAAGAGCAGTTCTCAAAGTTTGCTCCTTGGAATATGCATTTGCCAACTGTTCACTTTTTGCAGCAACGAATTGTCTTGGTTCTTTCTGATTTATATGAACAAAAGACGTAAGGGAACTCGCTTGCTGTCAGGACATTTGCTAAGCGACTAACTGTACTAAAAGGACATTCTTCGCCGAAGTTGAATAGATGTCGATTTGTATAGATCTTGGGACTTTTCACGTCCTTGACACCGCTCACTTGAGCTACACAATTACAGGTACGTCTGAATCGAATAGCTTTGAAATACAAGTTCTGCGAACGGAATTGGTTTGAACAGCTTTCAAAAGTAGCTTCTCGACTTCACTCTTCCCTGAGGGAGACTTCTTGTACGAAATATTACCGCCTGGATTTTGCTGGTGTTTATTGGTAAAGTAGAATGAAGTTTCTGGTTCATTCATCTCTGTACGACGATTATTTTTGAACATTTTGCAGTATTTAACCGGACAGCGTTCATGGTCAATTGTTTGAGAAGTGGGATAGAACACTCGTCATCCAGAAGAGTTGTCCAGGGCATGACAGTGTTTGGATGCTTTCTCCGCTTTCCACACAAAGATTTTGTTGCCTCAATAAAGATTTTTTTCGCTATGAAATGTCACTTCATAGAAGACGTTAGGATGTATTTTTGGCTCGAAACAAAAATACAAGGTAAACAGCCACCAGGTAACTCGCTGCAAAGCTACTTGTTTTTGGTCACGAAATTATCCTTCGGCAAAACAGTTGTCCGCTTCAGTCTTTCTCACTGCAAGAGTGATTTGTGCATGATGACCTTTACCGTATTCGACCAGTAATGCTTTTATCAGGATTTTAAAACCTCTCAAGAAAGTTTAAAGTCGTGTATGTGTAAATTTACCGTTGAATCTTTTGTACTAGGTGCCACTGAATGCTTAGTTGAAAATACACAAGAGTTGCAGATTTGTACGCCATTTTTCTTTTTTAATGATGTTTTACTGTGGAAAAAGTTTGTCTTTTATATCCCTCTTCTCGTTCTTCTTTCGAAAAAACTTGCACAAGGTTTGCTTTTCGTATTTTGTTTTATGTTTTGTATTTTCCGATTTTTGGTCAGCGATAAAACTGCAGAACTCATTCATGTTTTCTTTGTTTATTTCGTCCGTTTCGTAATTCGTTTCATCTTCGTCAACAAAGTGTTGTACCTCTGGATAAATAGTTAGCATAAATCTTCTTCATAGCACTTCTAATTGATATTTTTAACCAACTTTGAAATAATGTATAATTTATCAGTCTTTTAAGACAAAAAATATAAAAAAAGAATTTTCACTCATGAGCTGTCCGTGATGCTGATATCCTACCGGTAACTTTTGAGAATGATCCAATTTTAAGATGGAAAGTCTGGCTATCTAATAAAAAATCTTTCTTTAAAGCAAAATGAGTGAAAAGTTTGATTGGAAAACGACTCGAAATATCTCAAGATTGCAATTAATGCAGGGTTTTGCTATGAACATCCATTGATAAGCAGAATTGTCAGAATAGATCTCTTATCATTTGTTAAACCGTTAAAGGTTATTCTCACCAAAAGTTTTGCTTTAATAAAACAGAATAGAAATTTTAAACGTAAATATGACGACGAGCAGTTTAAATGTAAAATAATTTCCAGTTTGGGTTGTTAATATTTGTGGCAAAATATTGTGGTTTTTTTATTGCATTACCTCTTCCAGTTATAGTAAGGACGATTTGTCTTTTTGACAACTTTGGAAAATTATCAATGTTACTTGGATTCTCGAGAGATGTATTGGAAGGGTGGGCGAGGGTTTGTTGCGTACACGTATTTCTAGTTTTGTATACATTCTGGCCCACGAGTCTCCTACCGTACCCAGTCTTTTTAAAATCGATCATCGTTCAGCCATCGTACTACGGTGCCAACGTTGCAGTTTGCTTGACCACAGAGATTGCTTGGAATACAAATTCACAAACTGGTGAATTTGTATTCCCAATAGTGCTGCTGTATCCATTCGTTGAAAAGCTTTGAGTCTGATGGTAATAGAGTAGAAAACATACTCCGAATAAAATCATGTTGAGAACTCAAGATATGAGTAAATGAAAGACGGGAACTAAACTGGTAACATTTCGGCTTTATTAGAAAGTCATTATCAAAGTCAGTATCAAAGTCATTATAAAAGCTATTATCAAAGTCATAGGTTTGATGACGGCTTTGTAATAAAGCCGAAATATCACCAGTTTAGCTCCCGTCTTGCATGTACTCATATCTTCAGTTCTCAAAATGATTCTATTCGGAGTATGTTTTCTACTCTGTTACTTCAAATTGTCAGCTTTCTGATGGTGATACTGGTAGCTTTAACTTTAACAAACGACCTCAATCCTAAATCATCTTAATCAGTAGGGACTTTTTCTTGCTCTCCTTTCTATTGCTCAAATGAGGATTCCTCAACACCAACACGGTTATTGCTGGCCCTAAAAATCCAATTACGTTTACCACTGCCTCTTCGACAGCTTTGCCGAACATCTTCGCTCTGCAAGGAGCAATGATGTTGACAAACCAATCGTCCGACATTTCTACGTCCTCAACTATTGAGTCGCAGACGTGGAAGAGTGTGCAGTCGCACTCTTAAAATGGGAAAACGATGCCTCCAAGCCAGCCAAGTAGCAAAAAGGAAAGCGTAGCATACATGCCAACCCTACCGATTTAGGCGGTACAGTACCGAATTGAGTGCTAATGTACCTCCGTCCCGACAATGTATGAAATAGTACCGCTTTAAATATTTCGTACGATTTTCATACCGGTTTAACAAATTTTAAAAAAAACAAAAACAAAAAGGATTTTCGGTTAAGTTTATGACAATCTCCAAGCAAAAATCCCTCGGCAGTGACTAAAAATAGGCCATTACTATGACTGAAGATGCAAGTTAGCCCTTAGGCGTTCATCATGAATGCCTAACATGAACTGCATGTCTCAGCCCACTGATCTCTAAATAAGACTGAATAGAGCAACTGGACTCAAGAAGTGAAGCCGGAAGTCAAGGAGCGGCGGCCATATTGGAAGGACCCAACCAGGTCCCAAACAATATGGCGTAAATAGGAGTTGTAGCGGCTAAACGGCATTTTTCGCCAATTTCAGGGAGGTTGAGATGACTTGACGACGAAATTAAGGTTCTTAATCTTATTTCAAGTAATAGACAAGTATTCTGAATTGTTTTTTTGTTTCGCAAATGCTTTATTTTGCGAAATGCACCCGTCTGTATACTTGCTTCAAAATTCGTTTAAGGACTATAGAGTCTCTAAGAGACTCTTGTGTATTTGTTTCTTTCTTTGTTTTTTAAGTGACCCTTATTATTTGCCAATTTTCTGTGATCTGTTTTGCCCAAGTCCTGATTCATTTTTTTGCTGATAAAACCCCAGGATGTATTAAAATGCAAATTTCCCGCTGATGCTGTACATGTGTTTGAACATTTGAATTGAAATATGTGGAAATAGAACTTGGCCGTTCATTCGAAGAGTTCTAACATGAAACCTCATAGTGAGGTTTTCGTGGTCGTATTTCAGTGAGATATTCTTGTATATGACTTGCCTTCACTGTCTTAAAGTTAATATGGATCCTAGATTTTACTGCTAATGCCAGGTCAGCAACACATTGATAAACACCTTTCCTTAACAATCTTCGCCTTTGTACCTCAGCAGTTTGAACATCTCACTGTTTCTCAAGTGATAGATGGGTTGACACATGCAACCTTTGCTTGACCACCTTAGTTGCTGTTGCTTACTGGTCAGAGATCTCCACTAATAACCATGATGATAGGGTTCATTTGACTCAAGAAGTCATAAGCTTTCCAGTTTTTACACAGGGTATGTTTGCATGTGTTTTTCTGGGTATATATTTAGTTTTACACCACAATTGACTCTACTGGTCTTCCATGGATAGGTGAACACTTACACAAATGCATGCAGTGACTGAGTAGGTTATCCAATATTACTGTAGATTAGATTTTGGTACTTACTGTTGCTGGAAGAGGACAAATTTAACTTTTTCTGATTTTGTATGAGAAAGGTTGGCTTTTGTTTTCTTCTCAAGACAACAATAACAAATTTTGTACTAGTACTTTGCTATGCACTTGATAAGGGCAAAAAATATGACTTTAATCAACAGGAGAAACTATCATACAGCAGATTGAGCTCTGTGAACACTTTAAAGAAAAAATCTAACTAATTTTCGTTTGACTTGGACCAAAAAGTTCTCCCTCAACTCCAACTCACAAACCAGCTCCAAGCAACGTATTTCACATGAATAATTATTTGATTACTGTACAAGTAGAACAATACTAATCAAGCTGTAAGTGGAAGCTATATCAAAAACGTGAAAAACCTATTAAAAACGTCATATTAAATCACAACAAACCGCTGTGAACTCAAGTTTACTACATGCACTAGTGCAAACTAAATGCATGTATTGAACATTTCTAAGAGTACAGAACCCAACTTTTACTCATCAGCAACATCTAGAAATAAATTGGATTTGCACGGTTCATTCAGTAATTGACCCCGGCAAAAGATTTAGTCAAAGTTTATTTTCGTCAAACGCTCATCGTCATTGATAGTCAGGAAATTGTTGAATTTGCTTGACAAATACAGTAATTTAAATAAAACCTTGAATACATACACTTGGTAAACCCGAGATCCGAAAAGCAAAGACAAGACGAATACAGAAACGGTAATATCTCCTCTTTACTTTTAAGTCACTGTCAAACTGCTAAAGTTACATAATGTTATCGGCAACTTTTTTCTTACTTTAGTCACATTTCTTCAAAGAGGTGACTGGCACCGGTCTTCGCTAGGGTAAAAAATTATCGAATTTCTGCTGATTCTCAGTTACTCTGGCCCCGTTTAAAGTTCTCCACCATCGAAAGATACATTTTATTGCTAAAAATGTAATGGTTAACTGGTTTTCGTTGAAATCACAACCATTAAGAGCGAAAATCATAATTCAGTAATAGCCATATAACTACAAGTGGGGTCATTCCAATATGGCCGCCGTGAAATTTTCAGCTTCACTTCCGGCTTCAATTTTCACTGAGCGAGAGACTGGAGTTGCTCTATCCAGTCTTATTTACAGATCAGTATCTCAGCCTGACATCTCCATTAACAAAAGCTTACAGGAAGTAGTTAAAAACTCCGCTGACACATACAGCGCACGAATGACAACTTGATTTGCAACGGCGAATGCAAACATGTCTACTGACAATGACTCAACTCCAAAGAAAAAGACAAAACGGAGGGAAAATCGATTTAAAAAGACTTGGACTGAAGAGTACAAGTTTATCAAGTCCTTTAGAAAAGGTGAATTGTACGCATTTTGCGAAGTTTGTCGAACAGATATCGGGATATCTCACGGTGGATTGTGCGATGTCAACAAGCACATTTCAACTGAAAAAAATGTCTCAAATGCCAAGGCAATAACGATCAGTAACAGTTCGTCGATGAATCTTTTCCGAGACGACTCAAGTTCAAGCTCGTCCAATGATATCAGAGCCGAAGTCCTTTTCGAAGGATTTTTAATCGAACATAATTTGCAGCATGCGGTAAATGATCATTTCTCTAAGCTTGCACGACTAACGTTTCCTGACAGTGAGATAGCACGTTGATATTCCTGTGGTCGAACAAAAGCTACTCACCTTACATATGCTGTAGCTGATAACTCTATTAATACTATAAAAAAAAGAAGTTGCTGTTCCCAAGTTGATGTTTTCTCTGGCAACTGATGGGAGTAGTGATGAGGAAGATAAATTTTTTCCAGTTTTGATAACATATGAAGACAAGACAACTGGTATAATCACTACAGCTTTCCTTGATATGCCTGTTGTAAATGAAGCTACTGGGCACAACATCAAGGATGCTATGCAGAATTCACTTCAAAAGATTGGCCTATCACTGCAGGAATGCCTTGCATTTTCAACTGATAATGCATCTGTGATGACTGGAAGAAACAAAGGTGTCCTTGGTCTACTTAAGAAAGATAATGGAAATATCCATGGATTGGGAAACCCATGTCATTTATCTGCACTTGCTGCTAAAGCAGGCAGTAAAGCATCAAAAAGCTTTAACCCTGAAGATTTTTTGATTGACTTGTTTTATCATTTTGATAAAAGGTATTTTGTAGTTATATTGCAGGCTGACACTAAGAAACTTCAGCTAGTAATCCTTACAATACTGAATAGTATTAGTGTAGGATCAAGACTCTAGTCATCTAATTGTCTTAAATTTTCTTTCAGTACAAAAAGAAAACATGTACTGCGTGATCTTCTAGTGTATTGTGATGCTGAAATTTGTAAAGTTCTCAAGCATGGAACTACCAAGTGGCTTAGTCAACATAAATGTCTTGAGAGAGCCCTGCATCTTTGGGATGGACTAAAGTCATATTTCCTAACTCATTTTGATGATGATGATGATGGCAATGGCCAGCACTGGAGGTAACTTGACCATCTACCTGGCAGTCTCTGTCTGTAATCTGTATTCAACTTTTATATATTTTAATACAGTATATTGTATGGTCAAAATTATTTTGAATTAAATTTTAGGAAGTCTATTAAAGGAGGGCCAAGGGAACAGAGACTGGTGAAAGTTTTCAAGAGTCCAGTAACAAAGTTGTATATTCATTTTGTACATGCTGTCTCACCCAATTATAACAGTTTCAATACACTTCTACAGAGTGAAGTACCACAAATACATATACTCTATCCCTCTATAATAAGGCTCTATAGAGTGAGTATTAAGTTCATTAATATGATGCATTTTATAAATTTTCTTTGTTATTTCTATTTTGTTAACTTTGTGTTCTCTTTTCTAATTTTCTTTTTTTTAGTGCATATTATCATGTTTGGTTGAACCAAAAGTTATCAGAGATTCTCCTAATATTATGGAAGTTGAATTTGAAAATGTCACAGTTCAGAAGACTGTAGCAGAACTTTTCATTGGTTGTGCAGCAATACAGCACATTAGACAGGAGCATCTTCATGGGACTGCTGTCTTGAAGACATTCTATTCTGAAGTTAGAGGATTCTACATGAGCACACTAAAGTACATGAAGAGGAAATTCCCACTGAAGGATTCACTTATCAAGAATGCAACAGTGGTGGACCCAACAAGACAACAGGATGTGTCACTGAAGGCTTTGATTGAGCTTACTGAACTACTCCCTGGAATAATTCCTGAGAACAATATGGAGTCACTCCTATCAGAGTTTTGCCAGCATCAGGCTGCTAACTCATCTGATCTTCCAAACTCTGAAAAATTGGAGAGAATTGATGTCTTCTGGGAGGTTGTTAGTCAAATTAAGGTTCCTACAAATGGTAAAGAACAATATCCAAACCTTTGTAAGTTAGCAAAACATGTCCTTCTCATACCACATAGTAATGCCTACTGTAAGACTCTCTTTAGTCAGGTAAAGAAAGTAACTACTGATTCTAGGAGTCAATTAGGGAGAGGAAAAGAGGGCAATGCAAAATCAAGTGTATATAGTGAACATCATAACATTACAAATACATTGTGTGCTATATTAAATAGCAAAATTAATATTTTTAAGGAAACATGCTACACCTGGAAACCCAGTGAACAATTGCTTAAAAAGGCCAAATCAGCTACCTACAATGTCATAAGCTTTGCTTCAAAAAATACTTCCACATGAGAATGAATAGAGGCAATTGAGGTTTATTTTTTAGATCTCATCTGACTGTTTGAAACTAATTGACATAACCTAACATTTTGATTAATTGTAAATAATTGATATTCATGTAAATTATAAAAAAATAAAGCTTTCTCTATAATTATCTTGATCTTGTAGCCTTTTTGACCTTCAAATTAATTGTATAAGATAAATCTCCCCCAAAATGCAGGAAATGTCATTTTAGAGACTAGAATTCAAAATTTTCTGGTGGGACATGCCCTAAGGCCCCCCTAGATGTTTCTCACACCTTCTGCACTCGACCGTACCACTTTCACATATACATATGTTGGCATGTATGGCATAGTGTAAACCGTAGTTTTATACATAAGTGTCTATAAAGGGGGCAGGAGGTCAAAATTCACCTTTTTTGTCAGTACGTACTAGATGGAAGACCCCCTACCCCGCAAAGCTTCCTTTGGTGTTCCATGGAGTACCTTAGGTACACTTGTAGTAAAAAGTTATGACGTCACCCCCTCTTCTAAAATTTCTTGGCCATGACCTGGCTCTAAGTTTTAAGAAAGAGGTCTTGTTTCCAAACTTGGCACTACACAATATGTGCTTAAATGTTTGTCTTGATTCAGTTTTTTTCCCCACTCCCATACATTTCTATTTCTAATAGTATTTAAACATTCATCACATCTTCAGTTACCAATTACTCCCACTTTTTGTACACTGATTGATGACAACTCTGTTTATCTTTCATCTTCTGTACTTACCACCAGATTAATTAATCATGATGAGCAGTGGCTTTAACCAATCAAAATATTTGAGGTTTAGCCCATAGCAGGACTATTACTTGGACTCAGCTGAAATGAGGGTACAAAGTAAAAGGGTGGCTGGGAATAGCTTAAGAACTTTTTTTTTGTATGAAGGCAACAATAATGAGCCAGTTGCACAAAATACCTCTTTATTACCTATAGTAAATCAAACATAATGTTTCAAAGTCAAGTGTGAATTTGTTATGTCTTGCAAATGATCAGCTATCTTCAAACACCAAATTTGTTTCCAAGTTTTGCTTAGTTATGCCGAGTAGAAAATCAAGGAGCCATGCATATCAAGGATGCCCCATAATCTCTTGCTGCTTACTGCTAGGTCTGGAAGGCCTCCTCGATATCCTCATTCATCAATTTTCCAGGCAAAATCACAGTAGCCTGACTTTAGCCTGACAAACAAAATCTCAAAAAGATGGATGAAGATGGAATAATTTATTACTGGGAATAGGAATGGACATACTCCACAGTAACATGTAGGTAACTAGTGGTAGACAAATAGAAGGGAAAAGAGAAAAGCAATGAATTCCTCTCCTTAAAAGAGAAAATGTGAAATTTCATGAGTCCTTAGGATTTTAAATGTTTAAAGTAATTAAACTGTTCAATGGGTACAACTACAAAGGAGGCTCCAGCACTTCTAGGAAATGGTATTGTTTCACCAGATTACCATATGGCACTTCCAGCACCTCAGATTAACCAAAAACAGATTGTCTTGATGATGATGATTTTGAAAATTCAACTAAACCCTGAAATATTTACCATATATTATCTTCCAACAATAACAAGATAAGCATTGTGAATTCTCTCAAGTGAATTGACAAAGAGATACAATAAACCCAAGCTATCCATGGAAATTTTATACAATTCATATATTACTGGTAAATGGTTTTTTACTGCTAGGTTTTCAAGCCCATCACTTTTTATCTATCAATGGTACTCATAATGACCATTTGTTTAGAACTTTGTAATGAGAATGCAAGATGTTACAACTAATATCAAAACATTTATCAAGTGAGACAAGCCACAAGACCTCATGAAGAACCATAGGTCTGAGAAATGGTCACATTTATACCAAATGAAAACTGAAAACTACTATCCAGCTTATTAAAAATTTCAAATTATCCTGAGAGCATACCCCTGTACAATTGCAGAATGTCATACAGAATGTCATACTATTTTATTTCTTTGCACCTATCTACCCTTCTACATAAAAATGTTTGCTTATAGCCTGTGAGAGCATATGCTTAAGTTGCAACTGTTTTTGTCCTGGCAACAAATATTATTGATTCATTAAATTCACTCTAAATGTTAGCAGAAATGCTAAGGATCAGGGTTGGGATAAGGGATATGTGTAAGCAAGGGGTGAGGCTTTGGGCTGGATTAAAACGAGGACCACTTTTACATGTATGATTAAGCCTCATCCATAAAGTGCATTTCTAATTGACAATTACATGATAAAGACACCTATCATTTCATTGAAATGGACACCGAATTATCTAACTGTTTACGCAGACATTATTTTATTTTACGTTCATCTCTTCACAACGAAATCCATTGGTTTTAATTGTACTTTATACACCGTAAATGAAAGGTCACCTTTGAAAAGGAAGTGAATACATAATACAAATTAAAACTGAAAAATTGCAAAAAATCGACTCTCCCTACCATCAATCACCAGAATTGTTAAAATCTCTTACCTTGTGATGTTGTCACAAATATCTCAAGTACAAAGAGAAAGCCACGTATTCGAGAAATGAATGCCATGTATCACAGTACATTCCACCGTTCTTTTGCAATTTTTAGAATTCCCTGGCCATGCTGAGACAGACTTCCGTTGCAAAGTTTGTTTACTTCCTGGTTTCTTGTCTTGTTTCACGCGAGTCACGCGTGCAGCTCTCGCGGGAAATTGACAGACATTAATTGCCGGTTCCTCTTATTACGTCTGCTGAATACAACTACCAGAACACTTTGCGTTTTTTTCATTTTCTCGCAAACATGGAATTCCCAAAGCGAATGGAAAGACAATTGCCCCATTAACATTACAAACAAGATTTCGAAAGGCATTCTGGTAGTTGTATTCAGCAGATGAATAAGGGCACTGAATAAGGGGAAACCGCCATTTCCTCGGCGCTGCCGGTAGCAGTAGAAACCCGCTGAGAGCAGGGGCGTATGAGAGGGGGTTGCAGCCGTTTCATCGCTCCGGGTCCGGAAATCCAACGGGGGCCCGAGAGCTTCTTGGGGTCCAATCAAAAGGATTATATAAAAAGCAAATGGCTATGAGAAAATCATTTTCAATCCGCCATTTTCAATAAAACAAATATTATTATGGGGGGAAAAGCTATCTATGCAATTATTGTCTAATACACAATTCTATAGTTTTCTCTAATATAAGCGCGCGTGTGGACCCTCAGCAACAGGCCATAGGAACAAGAAATTTCGAGTAAACTGAACTACGTCGCTACGCGTGGCCCATTTTGACGAGTGTTCTTTATGCAAAATAAATTTGACTCGTCGTATTCGTTGTTCTCATTCAAAGATCATTAAAAAGTTTCCGTTTAAAGCTCAGTTTATCTTAGAGTGATTAATAATGCGTTCCTCAGAGGATACGACTCGTTCTTTCTTCTGATCCCTCTTTTCACTGTTTATCGTGAAGAAGGGAATAGTGGCCGACAGTGGCGGATTAAAACATTCGTGGGCCCTAGGCACAGGGCAATTTCGTGGGCCCTGTAGATCCCAGCTATATCTGCTCTCTTTTTAAGGTTTCAGCTTTAGATGTCATCGATAAAATTTTTATAGTTATATGGAATGTGAACTGAAATGGCATGAATGAATCGGTAAAGTTATTCAAGAAGTCAAGAACAGTCTTCACAAGCAAAACAGTACTACAGTACTAGTCTGCCCCTAGTAACACGTACATTGGTGAACATTAGTAATATTACCCATAGGGAGGTCGGATTACAGCATAATGATGTTCATCCTACAGTTTTACTATGTGCATTTTCTTTATGGCAAAAGAACTAATCATATCATTGACTAGGATTGAACGCATCAACTCCAATTCTATAGATAGGAGGGAGGGTGGCAACAGACACGACTAACCCATGGTTGAGCTTTGCTAGTCCTTGATACGTTTCAATACGGAGCAAGATAAGTAAAGCAAAATGATCCTACGGAAAATGTAAAGTTTATTTGTAATGTATTTTAAGTTCATTATACATTTTACGTCTTTATTGATCAATTTCACGGTAAGCCAAATAGCCAATTCCTATCATCAAGTGGCAAAAAAGAAGAAAGCCAATATAGCCGCCAGATAAATTGATCAGTGTCTGTCACGGCTCACCTACGTAGTTTTTTCAGTCTCATTCCTTTTAACATGTTTGTACATTTTTTTTTGTTATCCTCTCTGTTTAAAAACATTTACATAAATATATATATATTAGTATTATGAATAATGGAATACTTAATGTTTAGTTATTGGGAACATTAGTCTTTCTTTTGTATTTCTCTCGGAAATACATTATGAATCCTCTCATTCTTTTGAGCTCTGTTTGAATACTCTTATAGTCTTTAAAGCTCAGCAAAAGACTCGTAGCTCTTCTAGGAGCATAATAAGAAAAGTTTTTATTGAGATCTAACGTTTTGTTGCATTTAACACAACATCATCAGAGAATGAAATAGCATGAGACAAAGACTAATGATAAGGTTACCATTGCAGGTTAATTAGTATATTTGGGGTTTGAGAGGAAGTGGGAGGTGAAACGAAGTCAGTGGTGATGAGAAGAGGTAAAGATGTTAAAGGAGAAAGTGGAATAGAAGTGATATTAGAATTAAGAGGGGAATTGAGTTTCTTAATAAGTAAGCTTTCTCTTATGAGGTCACAACTGGAGGAAGACGAAGAAGAAGAAAGGATAGTGAAATCATCTGGTGAAATAGGGTGACAAGTATCATGGTAATGTGTGAGGGAGTGCGTCAACCTTACACCGACCAGCATTATGTTAATTAACCTGCAATAGTAACCTTATCATTAGTCTTTGTCGCATGCTATTTCATTCACTGATGATGTTGTGTTAAATGCAACGAAACATTAGATCTCAATAAAATTTTTTCTTATTATGCCTCTTCTACGAGTCTTTTGCTGGGCTTTGGTATTCTTACTTAGATTATAGTCTTTACGTGTGGTAGTTTGCCCCGGTCAAAACGCATGTAAGACATGCAAGCTATCCAGTATGAATCCCTCAAGGACAAATGTGTCTGTACTTAGTTATCTCATCCTAAAATAAAAGACAAAACCTAACAAATTAACAAACATCTTCGTGGGCCCCTGGCCTTTGTGGACCCTGGGCACGTGCCTATAGTGCCCATTGGTTAATCCGCCACTGGCGGCAGAGTACCTATGCCTCAATTGCAGGAAATCCATAAAATGCTTAATAGGCCAGTCCCTCTTGCAGGGCTGGAACACCCGTACTTCAGATTTTACAAACAAACAATGGAGACTTTAAGCAACCAACGTTCTTGAGTCACGGACGTCAACCGGAAGATTTGATAAGTAGGTGTTTTTGATATTTGGGCCGTTTAATAGAATGTGTTATACGAGCAAAGATGATGAATAACCTCAAAATCCAAGGAACTATAATACCATGTCTATTCCGCGACTCAGCGGTGAACTTAACTGACAGATGCTGACGTTCTAGGAGTAGACCGTCGTCTTTAAAACGTGGAAACGCTGTAATTGACGTCTGTATAGAATAAAAACGGGGTTTTACATGTTTGACGGCGCCCTTGGGATTTGAAATGATTCATTTTCTTTGTTTTACATGAAAAATTCTATTGAAAGAAATAACCGTTCGTGAATCAAGAATGCAAGTTGCTTAAGCAGTTGTATGACCTAAGATCACTCGTGCTCTGGGCATTATAGATAAATTTAAAATTTCAACTGTTGGTCACTGATTTTACTTCATATTTTCGTCTTGCCTAGTTTCAACGTACTAAAAAAACCTTTTTAAACTAATTACCTTTAATGACTAAAGAAATACAAAGAAATCCATCATCATAATTAACCCTTAACGCCCAGCGTCCGATATATCGAACACCCAAGAACAAAAGAATCAGTGAGAAAACAAAGGAAAAACAAAAGAGAGAACAAATAACAAAATCAGGCGGCAAAAGTTTAAAAGAATGTGTGCCTTGATCAAACGTTAACCTTGCTTTTATAGACTTTATTCATAAATAGCGCCTTATTTAATATTCTTTTATGAGCACATAAATTATCCCCCATAGCTTAGTTATTGTGTAAGAAATTCAAAATAATTTTTGCTCTCGGACGAGGCTATAACGACCAATTGAAATTGCATATAAAAGAACATCAAATAAGGCACCATTTATGGATAAGGTCAACTGTGCTACTTCGTATTGCGGTATCTTTTCACAATAACATTGCTCGCACGTAGGTCCTCTGTTCATAACAAGATTTTGTTTAAATTGGGCAGTCCAGATAATACTGTGGAATATTGTGGTATTTACACTCAATAGCTAACATTTAAGTTAATATTTTTGATTAAAGAAAAAGATTAGTTTACGGTAGCATTAATAAAAGTTTCCTATAGTTTCCCCACGCCGCTGGTCTATGAGCTCTTTCAAGTCGTGTTTCAGATTCTGTTCTACTTTTTGTCCAACGTCTTATATCGAGAAAATTCGCCTTTCGTTCCTCTTTACTCCCTTGTAAACATCTTCACACTGTTATGCTCTTTCAGATACTGCTTTTTCTTACCGTTACTCTTTTCTGAACGTTTCTTGAAAGCTTTCTTCTCAGTGCCAATCTAACTTCTCGTTCAATGTACTTGCTCTCTTAAAAATTTTCTCACCGTAGTCCTCTTTTTCTGTCTCTTTGTAATCTTTCAGTCCTCTCTAGAACAGTTTCACAGCGTTTTTAATTTTTTTTCCATAGTGATACGGTAAAAACCCGCACAAACAAACTGAAGATTAAGAGCCAGTAGGCTGAAATCTGACTTAATTTGAAATTTCAATTAAGCGACTATAATGTATAAGAACCCCTTCAGCCTGACAAAGGAAGTACAGTTAAACCCCTTTTAAGAGGCCACCCTTGGGGAGATGGCAAGTGGTCACTTTATAGGGCTTGGCCGTTTCATAAGGATTTCTCACAAACTAGCGTAAGGTGTGCTACGAAGTCACTGTACTTGGAAACAAACACGCCTAGACGTTTGTGACAACTGTTGTCCATAATAAAGAGCCACTAGTACTAGCAAAGCAGTTGGTAAGGGTGAACAAATAAACATAAGTGACTATGACATAGAAGTTCCATGTTAGTACTACTTTACCGGAGATTTATTTTCCATCTTTTGGTGGAACTCACACCTTGAAAATGAGGGATTTGAGGTCAAACTGTTTTAACGGACATCTGACAGAGGACATTATCCAGGGATAGTCCCTGGATTCCCAACTTGAGGCGCTCTATAATGTATTTATACATTTACTGTAATTATGTTTCAAGGTGTGTTGCAAGATAATCAAAAATTCATCACTTCAAGTCAATATAACTATAAATG
This sequence comes from Heliopora coerulea, assembly GCA_030142905.1. Classification (NCBI taxonomy): domain Eukaryota; kingdom Metazoa; phylum Cnidaria; class Anthozoa; order Scleralcyonacea; family Helioporidae; genus Heliopora; species Heliopora coerulea. The sequence continues at coordinate 89,115 of JASJOG010000425.1, read as the reverse complement.
ACTGTCTGAATGTTTTTATCATTCGTCAACTTCTATTTGAGACTCTTGTCCGTCATCAGCTCTGTTAATATCGGGCAAAACTATGAGGATAAATTTCCGATGACTACTTAATACAGGTGAAAACAATAGGAAAACTGTTAATCGGGACGGCCAAAAGGTCGCCGCGGTTGCTAAACAGAGGTGGCTGCATAATAGGAGTTTTATATGCTACGTTTATACTGATAATACTTTTGGGACTATGATAACTGACCACTAAGTAAGGGATAGAGAATGATCACGTGTGCTCAGTGGGATATAGAGTCCCAAGAATTAGAAGGCCCCTCGTGGCCTCCTATCTAATTCGAGGGACTCTGTATCCCACTGAGCACAAGTGATCATTCTCTGTTCGTCTGAGAACATGGTCACACTCACGAAGAATTTCTTATTTACATGATTTGTTCAGGGATAATTAGTATTGCTCTTTATAATTATGTCGGAGCGAGGCTTCTATTTCGAACATTATATTTTCCCTAGAGAATTTGAACCGCAATGGTCTTGCTTTAGTTTTTGGGTTTTGTTAATTCACATGCCTCTGCTCAGTGATTGGTGTTTTTCAAAGCATGGACAGGTTGTTGCAGCTGGAGCAACTTGAAGTTATTGTTACAACACAAGATTTGCTGCTTTCTGAATCAGTAGGTATTGCAATGTATTTGGAAGACGAAGGAAACGAAACTCTTAGGTTCGAGAAGACAAAATACGACTTGGGCGTAAACGTGTATCGAGCTTGAGCTGAACATCGAAACAGTCAAATTGGAACAGTCGGAGATGAATATTCTTCGGTTCCCCACTCTCATTGATGAGCATTGATGGTGGGCTGAAACGTAACTCATTAGTATGCTCTATATAGAGCATACTAATGAGTTTTTGAAACAAAAGAAAACAATAGCCTTATTAGTATGCTCTCTATGGAGCATACTAATGAGGCTATTGTTATCTTTTGTTTGAAGCAAAGGCTCACTGTGAAGAGTGGTTTAGTGGAATATAGAGCAAGGAAATACTCGCCTCTGATTGGTTGAGTGGGAGTGACCATCTTCTAAAGAGGGGATGGTCACTTGGTAGGTAGCTGCTTAACAAAGATTCAACTGTAGTTTCTTATTCGAAAATTTACTAAAGGTCAGAAAACACTTCCAACTAGATAAAGGAAGATCTGAGAAAATTGAACAAACAAATCCAGAAAGCTCGTCAAAACAGATATCTTCATACCATGCTAAAGGAGTTAGTGCTAAGAAACGATGTACCTTAGACAGTATATTCTCAGCAGGTGCTGAAGCAGCCACTGCCTAAGGGAAGCTATACTTAGTGGTCACTTGGAGAGTGCAAAGGTCAGTTCATCTGAGACAGAGGAAGTCAGAGGCGACGAATCCTGAGATAGTCTTGAAGTTGGCTACTTACTAGGTCAAGATGAAACTTCACAAGCAAACTGAGTCAAGTGTAAGTTATTATATGCAATATGCTGGATGTGTGTACAGAACGAAGAGACACTGGAGCATTTGGTGTCAAAGGGTCCTTCACTAGCCTAGGAATATTATAAGAACGGGAAATTTCACCGGGTAGTGCTGACGTTACATTGGAAACTATGCATGTGGCTTGGACAATCTAACTAGACCTAGCAAGTTGAATGAACAAAAAAAAATTTGATAGAAAGGATAAAACATAATTTGATGTGGGACTTCAAAACTGATCACTAAATTGAATACACCCGACCGAATCTCGTGCTGCTAGATGAAGATCCATGCAAGTGCTGGACCATTAATGCAATAGTTCATGAATTTAATAGCGAAGTGCATGATTTAGAGAGAAAAGAAAAAGGTTGACAACTCCAGCATTGACATTATTGCCGAGCGACTGCGTGCGAATAATGATAATAATTTTTATCTCATGAGGGTATTAATTTTAATTATTACCTATTTAAATAATCTGACGAATCGTTCTCAAAAGTATAATATCCAAGCATTGTGAGACAAAGATTTACGAACTATGATATTTACGTTAATTTCAGCTCATGCTTGCAAGGAAGACAAGAAAATTGCGCATTGTAGTCAGTCTGATAATCAACAAAGTTTCGAGGCATGAGGGACTTGGCCTCTACTGAAATGAGTTCAGCTGACCCCGAATATCGAACACTCGTTCTCACGTAAACCGGCAAACCCCCAGAACATCGATGTCATATTCTTCTGTACTGGGTTGCTGGCATATTTTCATTCCATAAGCATGCCCTTGGGCGCCTTTATATATTTTGATTAGTGTCTGAAAACCAGCTAAAGTAATAAATTTACGTAACTGATAAATCTCATCATAACTGTTTAAATAGAGACTACGCGCAACAGACTTATTTTACTCGCAATAATCGAATATAGCAGCTAAAATAAATGAATCGTGCTTTCTCTAAGATCTTGTTATTCCTTAATTCCAAAGAAATCAGAGTGAAACTGGGGGATTATGAATCCCAGGACTGGAACCAAACTAGCGTCATGGACCGGACGTATTCTCCAAACGGGCCTCTATTCCAATTCTACCCGTTAACTCTTTTTTACAGAATCGGTTTTCTGATGAACGAACGTAATTACGCATTAAATCAAGAGCAATAAAGAAGCTGCTTGCATCAAGAGTAACCACGACAAACAGTCTTAAATGTCACAATTTTAAAGATTCATAATTCTCTTCATTCTCCCTTATATTGCTCAGTCCTTGGTAATCGGGATCCCGTTCATCTTGTCTTTCAAGATTTCTGGGAACTTGTGACCCTAATATCAGAGACTGATAATTATCTCTGTTGTTCAGTTGCTTGAGATCCAGTTCTTGATATTCAGAGTCGTTCCCTTGTGTGGCACCAGGATTTGAGGACTTTGAAAGATTTCGTTTTTTGTCTAACCTTTTTCTCAACCGCAACATCAAATACATGACAATCATTCCAAGAAATATTCCGACTGTTACAGCAATTAAAAGAAGATACCATTGAGTTCCACGTCGGTCACAGTTATGACTGAGAGTTTCTATAAGATAAAAGGCAAAATAATAGAGGCATGGTAACAAATTAATACGACTTTGCCTATAACCAAGGGAAGAGGTCACCAATGGCTGAAGTAAGAAATGCACTACACCCTTTATGTTCTGCGTTTTGATAACGGAATATAAGAAGCCCAAGGCATGAGCATTGATCTCAGTATGATGGAATTGCACATAGAGGAAAGAAAATGAGACGACCGAAATGATGCTTTGCGAGTCACCAGTATATAGGCTCAACGACTTTTTTTGAAAATTTTTTGAACAGAATGAATGTAATTCCGAATATGGTGTGCATAATCACAAGTAGATTATTGAATCACAATTCGAATAGTAAATTTTTGATATTAACTAAGTAATCCTGAGACTAATTGATTTATAACAGTTACACGTCACAGTAGCCGATTTCAAATACCGACAAGCTATCGTGTTCGACTACTTGACGCTTGCTGACGTCAGTGCGGTAATCAAAGCAAATTAGGCGACTAGAACGAATTCTCTCGTTACTTTAAGTCTACAAATCCTTCAAGCAACTTAAATTTCTTTTTAATTTGAATTTAAATTTCAAACATACTTTTATTCAACACTTAAATGTTTTAAGTCGAAAACTCGCTATATGAATAATTGCTTGGAAAAAATAGGAGGTCAAGAAGGTGAGGAGCACCCGATCTTCAAATGGTCAATCAAAAGCGTAACGGACCCGATCCCTGTGGTGTTCAGCAGTCTATCGTCATTACTTGAGACGATACGCCATTAACGGATACAAACTAGTATAAGTAGTACATAGGTATGATTTAAACCATTCCACAGATTTCTTGCCAACTCCATATGCTTATAATTTTGTCAACCGCAACTGATGGTTGATCAAATCAAATGCCTTTTTGAGGTTCAGTAACACTATTCCACTTAAGTCATCATTATCAAGGGGAAAAAAACTGACCAACAGTTTTAATTATAGGGGGTATGGAATAATTTCTTCTGAATCCAGATTGAAAGTGATAAATTAGGTTTGTCTTCTGCAGTTCATTCGTTAGTGAATTATAAACAAGTTTTTCGATAAGTTTAGTTACAACAGGCAAAATGGAAATAGGTCTGTAGTTGTCATCGTCAGCTTTAGGACCACTTTGAATAATGGGAAAACTTAGGCAGTTTTCCAAATCCGTGGAAAAGTGGCAGTAACAAAGCAAAGATTAAATAGTTTTGCTAATGATAGTGAAATAATTTAGTACCAGCTTTAAGAACATTCACACTAACACGATCTGGATCTGTAGTTTTTGACACCGGAATTTGATGTGTTATCGTCCAGTAAACTTCTATTATCGTTATCATAAACGCTTCGATAATGTAAAATATAAAAACTTGAAAAAGGTAGAAAAATAGGACAGAGTTTCTAATATGTGTCATAAAATTTTCCATGGAGGTATGTCCCAAGAATCAGTTATAAGAGACGTCATTGAACGTATTCACTGGTAACGCTTATGAGACGAAAAATGCGTTACTGAGACCTCAGAAATGAAAAGTATTTAGAGGCAGCCGTTCTCTGAAAGTGTGCCACATAGACAAATACACCTATTCAAAATTTTTAGAATGCGAGTCCCTGCCAGCTCACCTCATGTAATAATAATCAAAATGGGCCGACGAGCTCGGCAACTGGGCTAGCTAATGTCAGGTAGCATTTGCACATAATAAATCTAAACAAAATTCCAGCTCGGCAAGCGAGCTAGCTTATTTCATATAATATCGAAACAATTATTCCAGGCTATAGGGCCAGCCCGTTGGCCAGGCCAGATCGCCTTCGTGTAATCAAGGTCTTATAGGAAGTGAATATCATTGGTTAGTCTTCGCCAGATTGTACCCTTAATAGGTCAGTTATATCATAGTACAGAATTTATTTTTTAATATACCGAAGAATAATTATGTGAAACGGAGCTCATGTTACTGTTTCAAGCTCGCTAAATAAACAACTTATTTGTACGACAACTCTCAAAAAAACTATTAAACTCGCTGTGCAAAGTTTCAGGGCATTCAGACAACCATACTGATTTTACTTTGGTCATATGCCCTGCCGACTGTAGACTCTCATAGGTTTGGCCGTTCATAACAAATTCATGCCTGTTATATTCAAGATATATATACAGTATATATATATATATATATATATATATATATATATATATACATACATATATATATATATGTGTATATATAGCACAACTTCACCTGGGTATTGTTTGCAGTGTTTTCCTAACTTTACAAGCCAAGAGCAACTGGCATGGCGGGAATAGAAACGATTATGCTACAACGAATATCACATGTGAAAGTAGAGTTTCGGTATTTATCTTTACCTGTAGTATTAGGGGTAGCGTCAAACGGACGGTTCGTTGTTTTCTCCTCCTCACCTGTCGTATTTAATGTCAGCTCTTTGGCGGAATTCCCAATGATATTAGCCGCTATGCATTTGTAGAGACCAGCATCATTAATAGTAACGTTTTTCATTATTTTGACACCATTATTGACGTCATTAAGATAGGTTCCATTAAATATCGTGCTGTACGTAGTGGGTAGTAGTCCATTGGAGTAGTATAGTAAATGGGGGTATGAGCACAGTTTCTCTATACTCCCACTTTTTCGCCAAATCTATTCACTAAAAATACCATCTTTTGGACATACCCCCATTTACTGTACTACTCTAGTTCCAGCGTAGTTACTGGTTTTTCTTTGGTTCTTCCACAATAACAGTATTATTCTTAGTTTTATGCTCATAAACATGTTTTACCGTGGTTATTCCACCAGATAAAAAGCCTAAGAATGGAATATAAGGACTCATATTTTCAACAATTTTAATAACATCACTTTTCAATAAATTATCTTTACGTAATTCATCTGATAATACATCTGAACTTTCTATTGCATCCAAACCATATAATGAATCAGCAAACGTACTTATTAGTTGGTCGGTTAGAAATTCATTTGCTTTCTGCATTCTTTTCCTTTCATATTTATTATGATATCTTTCTATGGTCTTATTACTTGCTTTTTTAATGATTTTAACATTTCTATCAAATTGTCCATTTTCTGATAATTTAATTAATTCTTCCCTTTTTCTTTTGATTTCATCTTCTGGATCAACATCTATTTCTTCTTCTAGCTCTTTAAGGTTTTCTTCAATTGATTTTTCGCGTTTTGGCATGGATTTATACAGTAACGTAGATTTTATAATCATATGGATAATTTAAATTGATCTCTAATATACTATATTTATTACTTTTTAAGCGTTTCTATTATTTCACTTAACTCTTTCTTACTAACACCATTCATATAATCATCTGTTATAATTTTCATGTCTTTTCTATTTGGATTATATAAAGTAGATAATTTGCTTACATTTTCTCTGTATGATTTGCTTATACTTGTCAATTGTTGGGTTATTACTGTCGTTGATAATCCATGTCTCGCTCCAAAGCCTAGTTTCACCAATTCACTGACTCTCTTTTTAACATCAGAACTACATGCACAGTCATCCAAAATAATCAAACTATTAGTTCCTTTGTATATATTTGAAACAAATTTTAGCATTAATTCTATATTTTCTTGGTCACATTCAATTATAATTATATCTGGATCATTTGATGTTTGAGAGTTTGATGTTTTTCTCAAACATCAAACAACTTCAATCATTATTAATATATAGTGGCTTCCGCTTAGGTCGCACATATATATCGAATTTGCACCTTAGCTCACCATCTGAGTCTCGGTAGCTCAATGGTTAGAGCGTCTAACTGGTCATCAGAAGGTTGCGGGTTCGATCCCCGTCTGGGGCTCAGAAATCATTTTCTGAATATCGAGCTTGACGATCGTTCATCTACCTCTGCTACTCTTATTGTTAGCCTTTTTTGTAACATTTTAGACAAATTATTAAGAAACCAAGATTTTACATTACTGACTTTAAAATTGAATAAAAGATGAAGACTACCAGGTACCAAACAACTATCCATTTTCATCTTTGGAACGTCTATGTAAAGTTAATCTTCTGGTGATGCTTTATTTGGATTAAAAGTAACAACATGTCTTGTTCTTTCACCTTTTATTGTAGCCAAATGACTTCTTCTAAATCCGGGAACTAACTCTTTCTCTTGTTTGTTCATATATTACATCTTATATTTTATTTCTTTTTATATTCACTAACAATGAATATTGTTATAGCCACAACTAAAACCCATAAATTGCTAGCAAGCCACGCAATTCCTTGTGCTCCTAATTCAACAACTTTACCTAACTTCTTTATCGCATCGAGTGCAGTTAACTACTTATCCTGTTCATCTATCTTTTTATTATGTTCTTCTATCTTTTTATCTTGGCCTTTTAACTTATTACTTAAGTTCTTTAGTGATTTAGCAAGATTTGCAACAGCATTACTTCCAGCTGCAATTCCTGCTCTAACAGCTACATTTACAGAGGTTATAATACTAGCAACTGATATACCTACAGCTGATAGTCCAACCATGTTTTCTTTTGCCCATTTTTTGAAACGTTGTAATCTTGATATGTCTTCTTCCTGTTGTTCTCTTATATTTTCTAACTGTATTTGTTCAAAGGTTTTATCTCTGGCTTCTCGTAAACCAATAATTCTTTCTGTCAAATCTATGAATTCCAAATTATTATCTGTATTTTCTCGTTCTTTTTTTTGTCTAATTTAAATTGTCTTCTATATAGTCTAATTCAATTTTAAGAAATTCTTGTCTAGTTGACTTATCAATGCTATCTGGTGGGTTTAACACACCTTCCAATTCTCGGTTATCTTTTGCTGTTAATCCCTTAACCTGTGTGTACTCCTTTACAGTTGTGTTAATCATTGGCATATCTTTAACAATTTTATCTCTATCCTGTTTTTTTTTCAATTTCTTTTATCAATGTCTTAAATTGTTTAACAGCTTCTTTTGGTGAGTTTGACTTATTATATTTTAATACACCATTAGAATCTCTTTTAAGTATTATTTGTGGTTTTCCACGTTCATTTCTGCCATTTAAAGGTTTAAAAGTTATGTTGTTATTATTTGTTGTATCAGCATTTTGTATTAATTCAATTGCTTTATCATTGTATTTATCAAGCCTAAAACTTTCATTTTTTTTTATTTTTTCTTATAAAATCTTCAAAAGCAAATATTTTTTTCATTTTCAGGGTTTTTCAGCTGTGCTGCTATTATGTCCAATTCAGGAACTATAATTCCACTTTTACTTCCTATGATAGTCTTACCATCTTTATTACTAGTGAAGGTTGTTTCAACAAACTTATTTTTTTTAATTCTTTCAATATATTTCATCCTTTCTTTAACATTAACAAATTCATTATTTTCAAGCTCAATATCATCTTTTACTAAGTTAAAACGCTTCTGTTCAAGTCTATCATACTCATCATTGAAGTCTCCTTCATTCAAATTATCATATTCGGAATACTTTTTACACATGTCTTCCATTTCATAGTCATCAAATTCACCGTCAGCCATTTATATATACTACTCTATATCTTGAATATTACTTTCTGGAACCCAACTATTATGTTTACTGTCATAACCCAACCATTTCACTAAAACCATCTTTTTACCCTTTACCTTTTTTCTCTTAACTATTTTCTCTACTCTATAAACATCATCTGTCTTATTAACACTTGATAACTCCTCTTCATAAAACTTCCCAATAATAGGCTCACCTTCCAAGTCCTCTATTTCATACACATTTGGGTCACTACGTATAACCTTAATTACTTTAAACAATTCTTCTGTAAAATTAGCCTTATAACCTTTAGTAAAAGCAGACTTATATTTTGATATTCTAACCATATCTCCTACATTAAATTTAGGTAATGGTGACTCAGCATTAATATAACCATATAGAGTTGTCCAAACCTCGTCTTCATTCTTTTTGTTAACATCTTTTGGTTTCATTAATATGGTGCTATGCTTAGTATTATAGTATGCTTATATAGTATACACCAATTGGTCCAACACATCAATCCATTTATAAGTTCCTTTACTGTAAAAATATTTCCACATAGCAGTTTTAAGTGTTCTGTTAAATCTTTCTACAATAGCCGCCTTTTTATCCAACTTCGTAGAAAAGTATTTTATTTCATGTGTTTTCTAATAATGTTTTTACACCGACATTATGAAACTCTTTACCATCATCAAACTGTGTTAGTTTAGGATAGTCATCAAAACGGTTCTTAAATTGCTTTAAAAGCTCTGTAACTGCCTAAGTCATATTCTTTGTGTCTTTCCTATAAACTGGTACAGCAAAGGCATATCTGCTAAGAATCTCAACAGCTGTTAATATCCAATAATATCCTTTATTTTGATTTTTATATGAACCCATATTTACAAAATCCATTTGAATTTGATCACCAAGGTAATCAACATTAGTCTTTCTAAACTTATGTTTCCTAACAACTGGTTTGTATCTGGTGTATGTGTCCTGTGATTTTAACTATTCTTTTACAACTTTTCTATTTACATTTAATCTATCTTCTAGTGCTTTTTTATATAACCTATCTGATGATTGATAGCCAGTTTTTGGATTGTAATAAATATCTCTCAATCCTTGTTCCAGCTCAGCTGCTAACTCCATATAGATTAAACAATGTATAAATCTAAAAGTACTTTACCAACATTCTTTGAGACATTAAAATCAATCTTATTTATAATACCTTTATCTATTAATACTCCAGATTCTATATCTACATAGTGTTGAACACTGTCATTTAATGGTTGTGTAGTTGTTATTGGTAATAACACTATAACATTACTTTTCTTTCCATTTGAATTGATATTTTCTGACATTTTAACCAGACTACAAGACACTTCTATGTATTCCAAGACATTATTAATGTCTACTTGTTTTACACTTTTTGTTTTTGTACCTCCAATTATTACTTGGTTTTTATTGAATCCTAAAAGAGGACCTAAATTTTTTATATTTATTGTATTATCCGTACTGATAGAACATGTTCCATCATATTTATTTGCTTCTAATGTCACATTTCCATAACTCTCAATTTCCTTTTTAAGCATACTAAATGTCCAATATCCATCTTCAATAGTCTTCTTATTACCATTATATATAATTTCATTATTCTCGGTACTAATATTTTTATACTTCCAAAAAACAGTAGCCTTCTTAACCAACAGAAATGGGTTTTCATTCTCAATTATAAATGATTCATCTAATTCTTATTCTTTTGATTTACTATTTATAAGTAAAGTTAGTTTCTTCATATATAATATATTATATATACTGATGGCAGCACTCATAAAAGAGAGGTTAAAAATGAAGGCTGATTTTCTTAGAAAGTATCCTAATGCTGATCTTTCTAGATTCGAATTTGTAATTACTACAGACACCCAAGGTAATATAATATCAAAAGACATCTACTTCAAAGTTAACAAAATTACAAGCATTAATATAAATAAAAATAAGGAGTGATACACGACTCTTGTATACAGGGGGCTTATATATATATATATATATATATATATAATATAATAATATAATATAATATAATATAATATATATAATATAATATAATATATATTATATATATTATATATATGTCGTCTGATATATATGTCGTCTGATGATCGCGTAAGCGTGAAACACCGTGTAACGACAGTTGCTCAAAGCTATAACTTAATAGACTAATATATATAATATATATATGAAGGGAGGATTTGATACGATCATATTTATATATACGAAAAATCTGACTGCCCCAGCCGGGAGTCGAACCCAAGGTCTCCGAATCTACGTATCGGTGATCTGACCTCTGAGCTACTAATCTGCCATCCTGAGCTAAGCTCACTAAATTCCAGAAACGAACTAAACATAACTTGTAGACATAGGAAAAAACACTTGCTCTGTAATATTTGTTAATTCACCCCGCATTTTTACCGCATGACGTAACCCCTATAGACACTATCAAGTTTCCTGGGCAACTTCAACACACGCGACCACTACCTGACGGTGTGGCAGGCTCAGCTTGCCATACGAAACAAATTTGTAGTAAATCTTTATGAAGTAACCCAAGTTTACCTTGTCTTCCTATTATTATTATAATTCGCTGTACTCTGGTATTGAGCACTCTCTTCGTATGATTTCTTAAAAAAATCTCACTTATCTATATATATATATATATATATATATATATATATATATATATATTTATATATATGTAGAAAGTAGGCCTCTACAGGGACAACGGACAAGCCGCAATTAACACATCATCGGCAAGACTCGCAGACAAAACTAGGAAAGATATCAACCAGATTTTCAACAACTTCGGCCTAAAAATTACCGCTCACATTAACTTGAAAAGTACCAACTTTCTCGACATAACTCCCAACCTATCCAACGGAACCTACCAACCTTACCGTAAACCCAACGACGAGCCATTGTACATCAACAAACGATCTAACCACCCACCTGCCATCCTCAAGCAGCTACCTATGTCCATCAACAAACGGATATCCAACCTGTCGTGCAACCGAGAAACCTTTGAGACCGCCGCGCCGATTTACGAAGATGCACTAAGACGCAGCAACTTTGTTACCCAACTCACATATATCGAAAACGAAAGCGACAACCAAACCAACGCATCACAAACTCGACAACAGAGAAACCGCTCAAGAAACATCATCTGGTATAACCCTCCCTACAGCAGAAACGTAAGAACCAACATTGGACGAACCTTTCTCAACCTTATCGACAAGCACTTCACAAAGACAAACAAGCTCTACAAAATCCTCAACGGGAACACCGTCAAAATCAGTTACAGTTGCATGGAAAACACAAAAAACATTGTACGCAGACACAACAACCGCATCCTGGTCACACCGCCAAACCAATCAACCAAAGACAAATGCAACTGCAGAAAGAAAGACGAATGCCCGCTGCCTGGAAAATGTTTGACAAAGAACATTATCTACAAGGCCGAAGTCTCCACTACGGACCAGGACCAAGCAACGAAAACATACATTGGGATGACATCCAACGAATTCAAACAGCGCTACCGAAACCACGAAAAATCATTCAACAACGAGAAATACAAAAACGAAACATAACTATCAAAATACGTGTGGAAACTAAAGAAGGAACAGCGTAATTCTACAACCACTTGGTCCATAATCGAACGAGCGGCCCCTTACCGGATCGGATCAAAAAAATGCAATTTGTGTTTAGAAGAAAAAGTCGAAAAAATGAAGAGGAAATGGACAACAACTTTGAACAAAAGAAGCGAACTCTTCAAAATGCATACACAAAAGCAAAATCCCATTAGGTTGACGAATCCCGAAAAAGCTGTAAACAAACGACATCATACCTACAAATAGACACGGACACGCAACATAAAGGACAGTTGTAGCAGAACCCCCTCAGTCACCTGAAGATCGCTGACAAGCGTGAAACTTGGAGTTGTGACAACAACATTTTAAGCTAAATTCTGTATATGTATATATTATTCTGCTCTACCTTGGTATTGAGTACTCTACTCATATGGTTTCGACCTGGTCTCTACTACTTCTACTACAGTCGCCGCCGCTTAAATGCAAGTCGCTTATATGCAAAAATCGCCTATATGCAAGTCGCTTATATGCAAAAATCGCTTATATGCAAAGATTTTGGAAATCCAAAACCTATTCGTATTAAAATAGGTCTTTTTGCTCTGCTTATATGCAAAACGTTTATATGCAAAAATCGGTTATATGCAAAGGAAAATTTGGTAATTTTGCATAGAAAGTCGGTTATATGCAAAAACATTTTGCAAAAGTACTAGTTTTTCCACCAATGTTTCATAGTTTTGCATTTTTTTACCATAATTCATCATTTTATAAGCAGCACTTAAACAAATCCCTATGATTAGCATCTTTTCTTCTACTGTTTCGATTATTTGGGTATTTGTTTTATCAAAACAAAGCCTCGCTGTTAATGGCGTTTCTAAACAATATACAACAGCTAATTAGCGTCATTATTTTTACACTTACTCTTCTCAGTAAGTTAAAAAAAAAAACGCAAATGCTCGGTCTCTGAATCATTTGCCAATTCAGGCAAGTTGTCCATTACGTCATACCTTTCGGGTTCATTATTTAAACTCTGCCTTAAATTTTACATTCACGTTTCAAAATGCCAACTCGACAGACGCTAACGCTCGCTAAAAAACTTGAAGTTATCAAAGCATTTGAAAAAAATCCTGCACAGTCTCAGAAAGAAACTGCTGAGAAGTATGGAGTCAGTATTGCTACCATTAGCCGAATTCTAAAAAACAAAAAGTCACTTCAGTCAACAAGCGAAAAAGTGCAAAATCTTAGCCGAAAAAGACAAAGCCCACTATCGTAAAGCTATGATTAAGAGATTGGTTGCTGCCATTGATGCCGGATTGTGTGAAGATGTCAAGCGCATTTTCTAAGAAATTTGATTTGCTTGATGCTATGAATGCAATTGTCGCCTCCTGGTCTGAAATCACTGCGAAAACTATTGCAAACTGCTTCCATCGTGCAGGTTTTGTATCAAGAGATGGTGGTGGTGATGAAGATTTGTTTGACGAAGGACATGAGATTCCTTTGGCTCAGCTGTTGGCAGCTCCGCATGGAATGGATCAGCAAAGCTTCGATGACATGTTATCTGCGGAGAACGGCCTCAAAACTGCACCACCAATTGATGAGAATTCGATCATTAACGAGCAAAAAGGCATGCAGGAGAGCGAAGACGAGTTGGACGAGCCGGAACAAAAACCGGTAATTAGTCACACTGAATTTATGTCGCATTTAGCTGATATGAAGGACTATCTTTGCTTGCATGGCTTCAATGCCTGGAAATCGTTTAACTCGTTATCAAACTTTTCAACGGACGTGTGTTCAAATGTTGCCAAAAGGCAAACATCAATAGACAGTTATTTTAGAAAGTAAGAGCATTTGTCTTGTATATTCATGTAACATAGGTGTGCTACAGTAATAAATAAGTTTTTGCAATTCTTATTTAATTTTGTTTCGTGTCATTAAGTTGAAACGGGATTTGATTATACTGTATTCTCATGTTTCGCATACAAATCACTGGTCATTTACATTATGTAAATATGGATTTTGCTCGATGCGCGTCCTAGGAACGAATCCACTTATATGCAAATTCCGCTTACATGCAAAAATGTAGTTGGCAAAAACATTTTGCATATAAGCGGCGGCGACTGTATATTACGCTCCTTTATTGTTGAGCACTCTCCGAATCGATATGGAAACGGTCAACTTTGGTTACTACACGAATAAATGAAGTAACCTAAGTTTTTGTCTAGTCTACTTATTCCGCTCTACCTTGGTATTGAGCACTCTACTCATATGGTTTCGACCTGTATATATATATATATATATATATATATATATATGTATATGATGAAAAGTTTGTTCTCAAGCTTTATCTCAGAAAATTTCTGAGTTCCCCAACGGAAATCGAACCCGTGTCTCCCGATTGCAGGTACGGTTGTTTTACCACTAGACTATAGGGTCTCAGACGGCAAGTATGATGTTAATTAGAGACATGGCTCGTAATATTGATATGCCTCTTTCGTACTTTCGTCCCCTATAGTCTAGTGGTAAAACAACCGTACCGGCAATCGGGAGACACAGGTTCGATTCCCGTTGGGGAACTCAGAAATTTTCTGAGATAAAGCTTGAGAACAAACTTTTCATCATATATATCCAAGCTTACAAACATCTACACTTAGTAAGATTAAATTTACTTATACATATATATATATATACAGTGACACGCAAAGGTATTGGACACATAGGATTTTTTAAGAAAATAATAACTTTTCTTGTTGCTACTAACCTAAAATTTGAACTGAATATAGTACATATTTAGGATAGACTATGTATGAGGAGAAATAACGAATTGTTTGCTCACATAAAAATTTATTGACAAATACAACAGAAAGTAACACGCAAAAGTTTTGGACACATTCTGAAAATACAAATATAGCAGAGTAAAAAATTGCATTTTTGGATCGAACTCTATTTCACATTAATTTGCAAATCTCCGCCGACCAATCAGAGCCCGCCACGCACCATAACGTCTCCGTGTGCTTTGAATGGTCATTAAAGATTTGGCTGTCACATGTGAAGGTTTTCAGAATGGCAAAGACAAAGGAGCTCTCTCAACTACTTCGTATGGTTATAATTGACCATCATAATCATGGAATGGGATATCGAAAGATCTCCGACGTGCTCAAGATCCCCATCAGTACGATTAAGGCCATCATTCGGAAATGGAAAAAACATGGGCTGACTACCGATCTGCCTCGAAAAGGGCGTCCTCGTAAAGTAAGTGAACGAGCAGCTTGATCCATTGTTCGGAAAGTGATGCACAAGCCATTCACAACGCGAGGGGAACTTCAGAAGGAACTGCAGGCAACTGGCACAAAGGTTAGCAAAGATAGATTTAGTCGTAATCTTCACCGGGTAGGGCTGCATACTCGAACTCTTAGAAAGACCCCTCTGCTGAAGCCCAAGCACGTGAAGGCTCGTCTAGAGTTTGCCAATCGTCATCTCGAAAAGCCTGCTTCATTCTGGAACAAAATATTATGGTCTGACGAGCCTAAAATCAAGCTTTTTGGTGGAAACAGCTCGAGACATTTCGAAATAAAAAAGGGTACTTCATATGACCCCAAAAATACCATCCCCACAGTCAAACATGGTGGTGGAAGTATAATGGTTTGGGGTTGTTTTTCCTCCAGCGGTACGGGCGCACTAAATATCATCAAAGGAACAATGGATAGTGCTATGTACCGCGAAATACTAAAGAAGAACATGCTTTCATCTGTAAAATCACTCGAGCTACCGACAGGTTAGAATTTTCAGCAAGATAACAATCCCAAGCATACTGCAGTGAAAACGAAAGAGTGGCTTTAGGCGAAGAAAACAAGAGTTTTAGAGTGGCCTAGTCAGTCGCCTGATCTAAATCCGATAGAAAATCTGTGGAAGGAGCTTAAACTTCTAGTTCATCAGAGGAATCCACAAAACCTGAATGATCTCAAGGACATTTGTCCACAAGAGTGGGATGAAATTAGTGCCAATTTCTGCAAGAAACTCATCTCAAATTATTCCAAACGTCTGACAGCTGTAATATCAAATAAGGGATATTCCATTAAATATTGAACGCTGTTTATTGATATGTGTCCAAAACTTTTGCGTGTTACTTTATGTTGTGTTTGTCAATAAATTTTTTGTGTTAGCAAACAATTCGTTATTTCGCTTCATACATAGTCTATCCTAAATATGTACTATATTCAGTTCAAATTTTAGATTCGTAGCAACAATAGAAGTTATTATTTTCTTAAGAAATCCTATGTGTCCAATACTTTTGCGTGTCACTGTATATATATATATACATAGGTGTTGATTTCTTGGCAAAAAAGTGCTCAATACATGTAGTAGAGCAATATTCATTTATTTAATAGTCTATGATTTAACAACTACGTCGTTACACGGTGTTTCATGCCCCGTGGCAATCATCAGACGACTGATTACAAATAATTATTGATCACTATTAATAGTGTGACCACGCGATGACGTGTTCGCCCATTATCTCTTAATTGTCCGGCGGTATAGCTTTGAAGTTCGCTAAAAGGAATTTGTTTTTGTGTCGGCAGTTTGAAAGGATTTCGCTTCTTTTGTTTAGTAAGTCGCATTCTTGTCGGAAAATTATGTGGAATTTTTCGGTGAGGCACAGGTGGCAGGTTTTTGATCCGTTTCTGTAGGGTGGTGCTTTGTCCAAAATCGACCATTGGATGTTGATTTCGTTAGTGTTTTTCTCCTTCAGGGCCCATACGTATTTTGAGAGTTCCGTGCTCGTTGCCTTCGTCTTGTAGCGTAGCGAGTTTCTGTGCTTGTAGAGTCTGTCTTTAAATGAACGTTCTGTTGCGCCGATGTAACTTTTCAGATCTTTATGTTTGTTGTTTGTCACCTGTGCCAGGTAGACAACGTTTTCTGTTTGGCATTCTCCCCGGAGTGGGCAAGGGTTGCTCTTCCTGCAATTGCATTTCGGGCTTGTTTTGTTGGGTTCACCTTCTAGGATTTTCCTGTTGTGTGCTTTTATGATGCTGGATGTGTTTCTGTTAAATATTTTGTGTAGTTTGTGTTCTGCGAGAAAGTGTTTGTCAATTAATTGTAGGAACTTTCTAGCGACGTTTGTCTGCACGTTCATACTATAAGGGGGGTTGAACCAAATGATCTTCCGTTTTCGTTGTGTCTCGCTGGTGGCTGCTGGTTCTGGCTCATACTTGATTTTTTCTTTGTATCCGCTGGCTTTCAGGGCGTCGTTGTACTGTGGTGCGGCCTGGTCGAAGATTTCCTTGCTGGATGAGATTTCATTTATTCTTTTGCTAATGTTGCGCGGGAGTTGTTTTTTGATGTTAGGTGGGTGGTTGAAACTTGTGTGGATGTATAGTGGGTTGTCATTAGGTTTTCGATATGGTCTGTAAGAGTTTGTTCTTAGGTCGAGAGTCACGTACAGGAAGTTCGCTTCTTTTAAGTTACTTTGAATTGTTATTTTTAGACCTAGGTTGTTAAAGATTTTGGTGATTTCTTTCAAGTTTCGGTCAGAGGCTTGGCTGCTGCAGTTGTGGAATGCAGCTAGACCGTCGTCTCGGTACAGGCAAATCTGGGCTTCGCTTTACTTTTCTTGTAGGATCGATAGGATGTAAATGCCTACCAGCTCACACACTTATGCGCCGTCGTAGCTCCCCATCGTGACGTCGAATGTGGAGTCGTTATTTTTTATTACCCACGTTTCATCTTTGTTGAATAACAGTGATTTTCTGGCGTGCATGATTATTTCGATTTCTTCTTTGCTGTTGTTGACGTATTGCTTGGCATGGTTGATAGCGCTTGTCAGTAAATTTTCGGTTATTGATGGGTAAAAGTCTGCTATGTCGAATTGTGTGAAAGTACATGATTGTTTGTTTTCTAATGCTTTGAACCAGTTGATGACGCTTTTCGTGTTTTTCCATTGGTGTAGTTTGGTCGATATTTTTGTTGTGTCGTTATACCCTCTCGTATCTGCTTGCTTACGCGTCCGAGTATGCTTTTGGCTGGGTTGATCAATCTGCATTTCGGGACGTTCTGGAAGTTTTCCTTGTGGTCTTTGAGTGTTATGAACGACTGCTTTTGTGCGAATGACGTGGCTCGGCTTGTATTCCTAGCTTTGTTGCAATTTCTTTAGCTTCACGGTTTATGTCGTTGAGAGTGCCAGTGCTAGTTTTTTTGTAGGATTTAGTGATGTTTTCGTTCAGCAGTTTCTCGTAGGCGGTTTTGTCCATTTCGTACATGTTCCTTGTTTTGTCGGCTGGGATGAAGGCTTTCTTTGAGTTTCTAACGGAATTGAGGTCGGACTTCAGGTTTTTCTGGAATTCGTTGTTTACCTTTCTAAACTTTACATTTCGTGTCATGTCTAGAAGTTCGGATTCAAAATGTTCCATTTCTTTAATTGGCGGTAGGCATTTCTTGGATTTGAGGCCAAAAGTGTTTTTGTTGTTTATCTCTTCTCGGTTGCTGTTGAAGAAGGTTGCTTTCCATCGCATTCTTTTGATCACATCTTCGACACTTTCGATAAGGTGTTTCTTGTAGTTGTTGATGGACGGAATAGGGATGTTCTTCAGCGAATAATTAAATGTACGTTGTTGCATCTTAGACGGTTCTGTCCAGAAAAGTAGAGTACTCAACAGAAGGAGCAGTTTATACATAGGTGTTGATTTCTTGGCAAAAAAGTGCTCAATACAGGTAATAGAGCAATATCTATTTATTTAATAATCTATGATTTATCAACTACGTCGTTACACGGTTGAACAACTACGTCGTTACAAGCACAGAAACTCACTACGCTACAAGACTAAGGCAACGAGCACGGAACTCTCAAAATACGTATGGGCCCTGAAGGAGAAAAACACTAACGAAATCAACATCCAATGGTCGATTTTGGACAAAGCACCACCCTACAGAAACGGATCAAAAACCTGCCACCTGTGCCTCACCGAAAAATTCCACATAATTTTCCGACAAGAATGCGACTTACTAAACAAAAGAAGCGAAATCCTTTCAAACTGCCGACACAAAAACAAATTCCTTTTAGCGAACTTCAAAGCTATACCGCCGGACAATTAAGAGATAATGGGCGAACACGTCATCGCGTGGTCACACTATTAATAGTGATCAATAATTATCTGTAATCAGTCGTCTGATGATTGCCACGGGGCATGAAAGACCGTGTAACGACGTAGTTGTTAAATCATAGATTATTAAATAAATAGATATGTGTGTGTATATATACATATGTGTATATATATATATATATATATATATATATATATATATTGTTAAATTCTGCGAAATAGATTTATATATAAAAAAATTTAACAATGAACATGACGTTACCGCAAACTCTTGTGTCTTTAAAATAACAACAAAAATATTGTCCAACAAAAATTCTATTTATTCTAGTCGTAACATGGTTCTATTTCTATCATGTCACTGTATAAAATAAATAAATAAATAAATAAATAAATAAATAAATAAAAAATAAAAAACATTAAAAAAAGGGGGTTGACGTGCGATAACTGAAATGCAGAATGAATTGGAGATGCTTTGAAATCGGTACCAAAAAGGTGTTACCAATTTTATTAGTCAGTTTAGATGGTATATTTGACGCATAAATACACATAAATGGCTAAAGGACAATTTTGAAGTGATAACGATAACCAACACCATTAAACCTGCACCACATACGACGATATCTTCAAACACTTTAAAACATTTACTTGTGTCGAATTTCATCATAAAATACGAAAAGATTGTTTGTTGCACCTTAAATGTTGACAAACGAGTTGTACACTGCCGGTCAAAAGCGCCAGTCGCGTGGAACTAAAGAAAACCCCTGCACACCTGGATGTTTTACAGACGACAAGGTTATGACAAGAGCAATGTAACCGTTGAACTCATTTTACCTGTTTCAATTCCGGTTGGAGGGGAAGACGTCGAAGATGTCGAAGATGTTCCTGTCGTCACTGGGCTTTCTGTGCTTAGGGTATTCACTACCAAAACGTTTATGAAACAAAAAAAAATTGAAATTATCAGTTTCTGACAATTTGATTCGGGATTAAAAAAAATGAAAAAAATAGTTCATAGATTTGTTTAATGAAAAAAAAATTCTGCTTTTAGAATTCGGTTATATGGTGTATAACTTGTTGTCCATGGTTAGTAATACCTTTGCTCATCGACCAATTATATTCACAAAACGTTCCTGAGAGGTGTAATTCTCTGACCGAAGGTAATTCATTTGATTCTCGTTTGAAACTCAGGCAGTGTTTTGAGTTAAAAACACAACAATTAGTGTACAACTTTCTCAGTTGATGAAGCTATACACCTGGGGCCAAATTCTCTCGACAGAAATTTTACTTCAGAATCATCAATGACTTAGCAACACTGATCCACTCGCGCCGAGGCTGGTTTGGTATCATGGCGGTTTTGTTAGGAAAATGGATCTGTGAAAATGATAAATGTAAATCTGCCAAATAATTGACATTGTAGCACCTAATGAGCGACCAGTTCACATCATTGATTGAAGTTAGCCTTACGAGCAGAAATCAAAAATAATTCCACATGGACCGATTAACACATTACATTCTTTAAGAGAAATACTTAACAAAGGTAGTGGCGATTCAAAATTTCTATAGAACCATACGTTTCTGCTTAGAAATACTGCTTGATTTTCGCCCTCAATGCTCGATCAAAGCGTGAACTTCTGATGATTTCCTTGCATTTTCACGATCACTTTTCCAGCTAGATTTTGACTACTCAACTATTTCATTTATGACCTTTTTGCCTTTGTTTACGTTTAAACGGATTTGGCAGAAAGGCTGGTACGGAAATTCATCAATATGGCAGCTTGCAAATACTTAAATTTAATTTTCCTTTGTATCAACAAGCTTTCAGCCACCAGATTATTGGAGACAAGTTTCAAGATGGTTTTGAAGAAAAAATATTGACATGTACGATTGTTCTTGGAACAAATCATTGAACAACCTGTGAATTAATCAATATCAAGCGAGTGTGGTGGTTCACACTCGAATTTCTCGGTTGTAAACTTTAGATATCGACCGAATTAATTATGACAACTAACTTACTAAAGCAATTACGTTGCTTTTAATCGATAACAAGGCATCGTACGAACAGTGAGCATATGCTAAAGCTTGATAATCAAGTTGCTTAATTATGTGTTTTTAATTTGGTATTTTGCCTGCTAAATTTGGCACCAAAGACGTCCGATACTAACGGTAACAAGTTGTTAAATAAAATGGAGTTTCCACGTCAAATTAGCGTACTAATTTTGTAAAGAAGAGCTACTAAATCGTTGGTTTCTTTCTTTATGTATTGTTGTGTGTGTATGTAGCTCGCGTCGGAGTAAATTGGGCTTCGTGCATATTGCGCCACTCAACACTAGTTATGAATGACTTTTTTGGCACGTTACTGAACAATGGCTCAAAATGAAGAAGAAAATAGGACATAACCTTCGTTAAATGCGTGAAGGATATTTTTGTATGAAAAACTCCTTCATCTATATGAGTGTCATTGTTTACCCACGCTAACAAAACGCCGAAAAACGAACTATAATCTCGCGGAGTGTAGTCTTAAGACATCTAATGCTTTCCAGTGATTTGTCATCGTGATCACTGACATAATACGAGTGAAGAAATAATTTTTCGAACGATCACGATTTGACCGGAAGGTTTGATAGTTACTCTAAGAAAATGAATTATCTTACGACTACGATCACAAAACGTTCTAAAACTTACTGGTGGGGTGCCAGTGCAACAAAGGTAGTGCACGTGTTTCCATTCCGGCTCGGTGCAGTTTTGTTTTTTAACTGGGATTCCGTAAAATTAAAATTATATTATATAGTTTTGATTTTTGTCAAAATGTTTTGACCGATCTGAAGTCATCACATACTTTATTTGTATAGTACAAAAAGCTGAATAACTCAAGAACTAAAATAAATATAAATGGAGCCTTTTTTCATAGAAGCTCATGGCTAAGTAAGTTGGTTGTTGGCGTTATGATTTAATTAGACAGAATTCTTCTATATATTAGAAGTTTTAAAATCTCTGTGTAGCTAAATGTGATTCCCTGGGAAAAATAACCGCATCACAATTCATCTTGCAGGACTGAGTAATACGTCACATCGAAGCTCTTTAAAATGAATTATCAGACGCAATGTTTAATGTCCTCGCCCACCGCGCAAAGCGCGGTGAAGCCAGTAAAAGATTTAAGATCAGCGAACGAAACGGCTTTCTTGGTGCTTTCGGCTTTTGTCACTTTTGAGGGCCATCTTAGTAACTGGACAATTTATGAACTGAAAAAGCAGTTCTTAAACTTAGTTCCTTGGAATATGCATTGGCCAACTCGATTTTCTTAAAGTACCCATCCATTGTGTGGGCTATTTACGTTCTGTGATCTTTACGATCTCCTGAAACTAACTATTTAGGCCAAACTTGTATTGAAGTTCCTCTTCACATGTCTTTTTGACGCTAAAATTGGTGATTTTCAGATTTTTTTTAATTTTGTGACCGGGAGTACAAAAAAAGTCACTAATGACGGAAATTTCGCCATGTACGAATACGTGAAAACATCGTATAAACAAGAAGAAATTTTTTGAACTGAATAAACATCTAAAGTGCGGGAATAAATTTCAGGATGACTTCTCCTCCAGTAGCGATAATGGGCAAAAAAGTTTCGAATTGAAAGGTCTGTTGGGGCATAGTGTATGCGAGGCACTTTAGGTTGAGATGAAAGCATACACTTTGGCTCGAATTTTTAAAGAGGAGGGTTCTCGTAAAAATGTCTAAATTTTACCATATAGAAAGTCTTTTAGGCTCCAAAATACCATTCAGTTTGGTAAACACAATCTGTAACTGTTTTAATTTAGTGTCTCTCTTTTTATTTTGTTTTTTTGATGTAACACGATCTTTGTTGTTCGTTCCACAACGTTGGAAACTACGCGGTCTGCTTTAAATTCTTTTGGGCAGTTGTTGCCCAAATTGAACTGATTTTTCCTATTCTGCTGAAATATGTTCAATCCATGATATTCCAGTCATACTAGTTCACCAGTGTGATTGGTAAAAACTTTGTAGATAAGAAATCATGCGATGGATTACGTTCTTTTAAAATTCAAACGGTTTACTTCATTCAGAAGTTGCGGTTACCACTGAGTAATTTTATAAAATACAAAGCTATGGATACTCTGAAAAAGGTTAACATTTTTATTCAACCTTTCGACTAACGTGCAGTCATCATCAAGAAAATGGTGATGACTGCAAGCTAGTCGAAACGTTGAATAAAAATGTTAATCCTTTTCGGAGTGTCCATTGCTTTGTATGTTATAAAATTACCTCATTCCACCAACGAGAAATCCATATTCATTCAAATCACGAAATTAATTATTCTGTTCAAGTGAAATTCAATAGCGTCAATAAAAAAAATCCAGATAATACAGACAAAACCCTAAATAGTGAAGTTTAACCTTAACCGGCTACGCACATCATTATCACTTTATCATAAATTCTGATATGAAAGAATTTTAAGCTCTTGAGGTTATGCCGAAACCCGTCTCAAGAGTTCTCCCCAACTAATTTTTACCTATCTCATAGCTAAACTAGAAAAAAACTTCTACGCAGGCAAATCCTCGCTCACTCTTAATTTATTAATGATAGGAACAATTCTTGAATATCAATGTTGAAACCATGTATAGAAATGTTGATTCAGGATGATTCTTTAAGAACGATTAGACGAGTGCATATTTAAATAAGAACTGAATAACCGTTAAAGTTCTTAGAAATTTCAAGAACACTCCAAGCAGCGCTGCTTCGAAATTTATGATACCGCCACTGCATAAATTTCAGTTAAAATTGAAAGAAGGAACCAATGTCCAGCTAGAATAACCGGAAGTCAGCAATCAGGATCTCATCACAACGAAATGAATATTTTAATAGTACCCGGTAATTTTATCACACAATTTACTATGTTTCCAATAATCAAATAATCTATAGTGCAATATAACTAGAACGACTAAACACATGCAGTAAAAAATCTTTCATACACCTATAGGTGCAATAATAACAAGAAAAAATGATGATAATAATGACAAATATAATGATAAGAAAAAAACTGACTGGCATAACCGTCATTAAAAAATAATTGTAATAAAGTAATTAAACTTTAAAAATTAAAATTTAAGAAAAAGCTGATGATATTTTTTAAGGAAATTGACAAAGCAAAAATAGCCATGTGTAAACCCCTTTTATCAAGATCTTTTAGATATTTTGGACATACACATCAGTTTTCCACTTTCGCAGGTGTCACGTTTACGGCAGCCGTTATCGCTATAAATCCATGAATAACTCTGAATATATTTTCAAGTGATTATTTTGGCCATTATCGAAGTAGAAGTGAGCTAGCAAGCTTAGCAAGTTATTTCTTAGGTTTGAATATCTTGTTCGGTAAATCTCTAATCATTTTGGTGACTGTCAATAGAATCATTGTACAATGCTTTTGCGAGCCTTCGGGCGACGTCATTTCTTCTGTGCAGTTAATTCTTTCTTTCTCCCATGCATGTCTTGAACATATCTCCAGATGCCTAATTTTAGCGGAGGAAGCAACTATGAAGATAAAACTTTAGCTGATGGAAATATTAAGCGATTTTTAGCAGGAAGTGTCAAAGGTTTTAATATGCAAACAATGCAATAATGAGAATTGGAGTTTTATCCTGTTGTCACTTGTCTGTTTGTTTGCTTTGTTTTTTTTTTTTAATTTTGTTTTTTTTTTTTGCGGGGGGGGGGGTGTTCGTTTTTTTTTGGGTTTTTTTGGGTTTTTTTTCCTTTTTCCTAGTCTAAATAATCAAACGATTTGGCAATTATTCCGTAGTCGTGAATTGGACTTTGTCATCAAGTCCGGACTTCCATAAGTGTTTCAGCTGCATTAAAAAAGTAAATCGTAATTGAGTACACATTATGTAATGTTAGCCATCAGGTTGACATATCGTTGGTGAAGTTTCGAAAGAAGTCTTTAGCTTGTCCGGCAAAAATATAGAAATAGCGAAATTTTGTCAGAAAGTACATGAGTACCTTACTCTACTATGATTACGGTCGACATATTACGACGAATATTTGGCTTACCGACTTTCTCAAACCTGTCTGGATGGCAGTAGCAGGTTTTCCTAACACTTATTTCTTCTGATTTAACTTGAGAACTTAACCCACAAACCTTTCAAACGAAAATGAGTTTTTATTGCAATACAACGAAGAAGTTTCACAAAAGGGAGCACCCACGATTTCTTCGATAAGGTGAACTTATATATTACCCTGGTAACATCATGCCTGTCTCAACTTCTTTTGTTTTTGCAGGTTCCATTAACAACTAATCTACTTCATTAAAATTCATTTCTACTAATACTACCTCCAGTGACGTCAAACCGGGTCGTATTAGGACTAATACGACCCGGTTTGACGTCACCAGAGGTATTATCAGTTGAATTTCGGCAAACATGACATTAAAAGGTAATACCATGAAATTTCGGTCCATTAGCTATTAAACCTCCCGCTCGATGAGGGTCGTTTAGTAAATGACCCGAATCGAGTGGGAGGTTTAGTAGCTAATACACTTCATTTCATGCTATTTCTTAAAATTAATTCTAACAATAGTATTACGGTAATTCAAATACTTCCTGTTCCTAATTTATCCACCCTACAATTGTCGACTAGAATTGCCCAAACCTAAGGTCGTGACCTTACACAAGGCTTTCAATAATATAATGAAGGATCGCATATAATACTGACGATCGACAGGACCGCTCAATTTCAAATACTGTGTTCTAATTCTATTAACTTCGAGAAAGACTTCACTATTAACTGTCGCGGTTGCCTCAACATAGATAAAAGATAGCAGAGATTGAGTAAAAACGAACGCTTAGAATTTCACTTGAATTTTACATATGCGAGGCAACCAGGTATCAACTACGAAAGATAGCCTTGAAATTTTCTCACAGTTTTTCACTATCATTCTATAATAATAATTTATAATCTTCATAATGAAGTGTATAATCTATTATTTATGCTCTACATTCTAAAATTGAAAATTTTTAACGCATAATCGACAAGTTCGAGTCCACAGTCAATAACCTATAACCTATAATCTACAATTTATATCCCACAACATATATAATTTATAATCCAAAACTTATGATCTATGATCTATAATCTACATGCTACAGTCAATTATTCTATATATACATGCAAGTGAAACAAAACAGTTCTTTCATTTCAAAGTCAATTAGGAATTAAGCTCCTCCTTCTGAAATTGGGATTTTAACGAGTTGGCAACATAGAATAGATTATGTTCGCTCTCGACGACATTTATGGTAGCATTAAGAAACTTTGGAAATCCTTGGTTTTGGAAAATGATATCAAAAAGCTGCTACTGAAAATGCATTTTCCTGTGATAACAATTATGCAGAGAATCATGACACAAACCTTCGTGCTGCTTCAAAACAATTGTTTCAAAAAAAAAGTGCGTTTCTGTAAGTAAATACAACTAGGATTAGAGCAAGTCCAGTATTATTCTCTAAAGGTTTTGTTTCAGCGGGTAGTTATCAATGTTCTTGCCAGTGAGTAGTGTAACTGAAGTGTAACAAGAAGTCAAAAATTTATTTACTAACAAGAAAAGAAACTAAAGAGCTAAAATAACAACTAAAAACGGTCAAAACTTATCTGTCTTCTTGACCCTTCAAAGCTTGCAACTCTGACAACCCAATGATGACAAAAGATGAAAGTTCCAACAGTAAAGCGTTCCAACAACAACTGTTAACTGTTTATTTTACACCAACGAGACTTGAATATGGGTAACAGTCTTAAACACACAAACATACACCGACGGTCGGAGCGAGTCGCGCTTATATAGTCTGTCCGTAAACAATGACGTAATTTACATAATTTCTAAAATAGCTTAATATGTTATATTTAGTAACAATCACGACAGTGTTAATGGCTCAAGTAATCTAGAAAGTTCTTACATCAGCGTGAGTCTGCAGAATTACTATGTCAGCATGACTAAGTAGTATGACTAAGAAATGACTACGAAAAGTTTGACATTCAAATGTTCTAGATTGTTCTCAGCGCATGACGACTATCACGTAACACTAGTGACAGAAACGGCAAAGTTTGGAAAGTCAATGAAGTACTTTGGACTAAGGCTTGGCAGTCGGAGACGTCCCACTAAAATAATATGGAGTCAGGCGGAGTAAAATGATAAAAATCGGGGTCGGATCGAAAGGAGTAAATGCGCATGGTGTATATACTGGAATAATATTGTCGGGTAAGAAAATAGAAAAAACAAAAACAGGATGGAAAAAAAGGAGCTAAATATCCCTTTAACTTTAAATAACTGGGATTCGGTAAAATTAAAATTATATAGGACGATACGATACAAAATTTAACGAAACGTTGTTCAACTTAATATACAACATAATATATACGATACTACAAAATGTCATAAAATGTTGACATATTATGACATAACCTAGCCAAAGCCAACTTAGCCTAGCCTCAGCAAACTTAGCCTAGCCTAAGCTAAACTTGCCTAGCCGGAGGGGATGTCACATTCCCACACCTCCGATAAACTACGCCGCTCAGCTAATCTAGCTTATTTTAAGCTAACCTACCCTAGCCTAACATTACATTACATAACATAACTTGATACAAAATGACGTGTAACACGACTGACATGACAACACCTCATATAATATGACACAGTATAACACAACACAAAATAATGTGAAATAACATAAGGTAACATAACGTAATATAACATAATACCGTATATAATATAGCTTATTATAACATAGATGTAATACCACTCCGCATCTGATTGGCTGCCACGCGTGTTCCGTGTTTCTTTTCTTTGCACCAATATCCTTAATCCCATTGCCCACCGGAATTTTGTACGGGGTAAAGACCGCGTTTTATTAATTTTACTTTTGACTGTGATTGGCAAGGAAGTATTTATCTTGTAAGATGTAAAAGATGTAGCAAGATCTATGTTGGAAGTACAGTTACGACTTTGTTTAACCCTTTAACGCATGAATTTTTTTTCCTATTGTTTTATGTTGTCTTTGTTTTTCCTTTGTTCTCTCACTGGTTCTTTTGTTCTTAGGTGTCCAATACATCGGACACTGCATTAAAGGGTTAAGAAGCGTTTCAACAATCACACAAGAACTAATAGGTACTGCAGGGTTCAAAGGGGAATGTCTGGAGAACAACTGTATGCACATTTTTTTTCCGATCAGATCATGAGGTTATTAAAATTATAGATTCGACAAATATTAATGATCCGACAAGGAGAAAGTGCTTTTGTTTATATAAACTTAGTTCACTTGTATAAAGACGGAATTAAATACTAGGACATTTTGTATTTGAGCGTTCAAATAGGTGGTAAATCATTACGTAGGGACTAACTTCACCTTGTATTTTGGTGTTTTGATGGAGGAGTAGTGTTCTGAAACTAACCCGTATGTGTGGGTACGGGTTAGTTTGATAGTTTGATCGTATGTCATATATTTCTTCCTGAACTTCGATATTAATTCTTGCAAAAGACTAAGGAAAATCAAAATCTAGTAGAATGCAAATACCTAAAATAAATATAACTATCACTGTAACTATATAACTATACAAGCTGAAATATGTAGAACTAGGCAATCAATTATTATTAATTAACTGTATATAATATACATATTTATATATATATATATATATATATATATATATGAAATGAATAATCTTAAAATTCTTGGTTGAGTAACATCCAAGAATTTTAAGCTTATTCATTTCATTTATCTGCTCTATCTTACAAGATATTGAGCACTCTACATAAAGTCAATATAGAAACTGATTGTATTGCATGTATATATATATATATATATATATATATATATATATATATATATCGCTTACCTCAAAAAGTCACTACAGACTGTGTCATTTTCTAATGAAACGGAGCTTTCTAAACACATTTGGAATTTGAAAAACAACAAACAAGATTTCACCATAAAATGGTCTATTTTAAAACACGCTATTTCATATTCAGGAGGATCAAAACGATGTAATTTATGTCTAGAGGAAAAATTTTCTATTTTGAACGTAAAAGATAAAAATAACTTGCTAAACAAAAGATCGGAAATAGTTTCAGCCTGCCCACACAAGGTCAAATTCCGCATAAACAACCTAAAACAAAAACAAAATCCCCCTATTGTTCCACGCCCTAACGCCCACATTCCGGCCTACGCATAAAAAGCTTCCTGGTTTCGAAGTTCGTCAGTCACCTGAAGATTCTTTCCCAAGATGAAACAGGCTGTAGTGACTTTTTGAGGTAAGCGATATAATCCCACTTGCTCTTTCTTTGCGTTATTGAGCCCTCTTTGCATTTCGTAAACCTAAACGTTCACGTATATATATATATATATATATAATATCTTCACGAGCCCGCTCAACATAAAGTTTAAACGTCATATAAACATCATAAAAACTTTATTAAAAAAGAAGAAAAATTCACAACTTACGTTTCGGGGACCGGCCCCTTCTTCAGCAGCTCACAGTTAAAGAATAGAGTCCTTATATATCTTATCGTTCTTCCTTAAATTTACATAAATTTCAAACTTCCATTACATTCAATCCCAGAGGAGTATAACATTTTAATTTTTCAATCCAAAAACCTTCCCTTGCTGTTGGATCCCTAACGTCGGTAACATCAATTATTTTAACCGATAAATCTTTCATACCTATATGCTCATTATCAAAAAAATGTGCATACAGGTGTTCCCCACAAATTCCCCTTTGTCCCCTTTCATATCGTCTCAATGAGCTCTTATGGTTATTGAACCTTAACCTAAATGGTGTTATTGTGCTCCCCACATATTGTTTGCTACATCTCTTGCATGTTATTAAATATACCACTCCTTGAGAGTCACAATCAAAGGAATGATTGATATGAAAAGACCGCTTCTCAACATTACCCATAAAGGTCGATCCAGTTTCAACAAATTTACAAACTTTACATCTGGCCTTTCCACAGCAAAACATTCCCTTGGACCCCTCCTCCATAGGCTGCATTTTAGCCCTCACCAAAATATCCTTCAAATTCTTCGCTCTCCTAAAACTTAACCTCGGAGCAATCGGCAAAAGCTTTTTAAGTACAGGTACCGATTCAACCAAAATTTGCAATTCTCGAAGAATATTATGCACTACCTGAAGTGCAGGATGAAAGTCAAAAGTCAAAACCAATCTATCAGACCTATCTGAATTTCTCTTTCCCGTCCCTTTAAGCAAGACTTCTCGATCAAGACCGTTCACTCTACCGATCTGCTTATCAACAAAACCCCTCTCATAACCCCTTTTCCACAAAAAACCTTTTAATTCTTTCTCCCTACTTTTGAAAACATCTTCTGAATCGCAAATTCTTTTCAATCTCAGCGCCTGACCATATGGAATAGCTTTTTTAACATGCTGAGGATGGCACGATTTAAAATTCAAGTACTGATGTGTATCCGTCGGTTTATGATACACATCAGTACTGAAAATTCCACCATTAAAATCAATCATAACATCTAAAAAAGATATTTTCCCATTACCAATCTCCCACGTAAATTTGATAGATTCATGACATGAATTCAAAGCCAACAAAAATTCATCCAACCTCTCCTTGCCATGAAGCCATATCATAAATATATCATCCAAAAATCGCCACCATACCCACGGTCTATAACTACAAGTCTCCAAGAACGAATTTTCAAAATTCCCCATGAAAATATTCGCAAAAGCCGGGGCAAACTTTGTACCTATTGCCGTTCCCAATTTTTGCCTAAAAACTCTTCCATCAAATTCAAAATAATTATTTTCCAAAATAATCTTTGCCAAATTCAAGAGGTGCTCCGATGGAATCTCCACCTCACCATCATTAATTGCTTTTTTAAGTGCTTCCAAACCCTCACAATGAGGTATGTGTGGGTATAATCCCACAACATCAATCGTACAAACAATAGCATTCCGAGGCGCACCACCCAACTCTTTTAATTTTAAGAGAAAATCATTCGTATCTTTAATTATCGAAGGAACCAAATTTACTAAAGGTTGAATATAAAAATCCAAAAATTCAGAAATCCTTTCCGTTGCTGCTCCACAATTTGAAATAACTGGGCGCCCTGGTACCTTTTCCAACCTCTTGTGAATTTTTGGAAGCAAATAAAATCTCCCCAACCTCGGCCTCGGATTCAACAAATATTTTCTATTCTTCTCATTAATATGCCCTTCCTTCATTAATAAATTCAAACTTTGAGCAACGAGAGAGGATACCCGATCCAAAGGATCATTCAAAATTCTTTCATATACATCATTATCACGAAGCTGATCATACGCTTCTTTACAATATTCTTCTCTCCCCCATACAACCACTGCTGAACCTTTATCCGCTTCTTTGATAACAATATCTCGATATCGCTTTAAATTTCCCAATGCTTCCCTCTCTGCCACTGAAATATTACTAAAATTTCTACCTCTCTCGTTGATCAAACGAACCCTTTCCTGTAAAGCTGAAAGATATAAATCAATTTCAGGCTGAACATCTTTCGGTACCCAAGCTGATTTTTCTTTAAACCTATCCAAACTCCTTTGTTCTTCATAACCTTCCACCTTATTTAAAAAATACGCCCTACATTTTAACTTGCGACCAAACTCTCTAAGATCTTTTTGAATGGCATACCAATCCAATTCTCTAGGAGTTACACAAAATTTCAAACCCTTCGATAGCAAAGAAATTTCAGCTTCGGTCAAATTTCTATTAGATAAATTGACAACATTATCACTTACAAACTTACTACATTCCTTCAAATTAACAATCCCTATTTCTCTTTCCATATTTTTTGCCTCTGAAACCAAAATATCAAGTATGTCTAACTTATCTTCACTCTCTTCTTTCCTCTCCATTTCTTTGCTTTCATCTGCTTCATAGCCAAACTCCATAATCACCTTTTTTCCCGGCCTTTTCTCTTGTTGTTTATTATGCGTCAACGATTCCACCAAAGTTCCTCTTATCCGTTCAACCGAATCCTTTGTTAAATACCGTCTTCCTCTCCGCGACTTCCACCATCCAAATTTCTTTAATCTTCTTTTTTCCAAACTTCTCATCTGTTTTTTATCTTCCATATCCAATATTACCATCCATTCCTCAATCAATTCCTTTCCTCTTGTTTCCCTCAAACACTTTATCTTCTCCTCAAAATCCGCCTCAAGTTGTACACCTTTCTTCCCCACTTCGTACTCCAACAAACTTATGAGACTACTTTCCGCTTCTTTCAAAATCCTACTCCATCTCAACTTAAATTCCTTTGACGTACCTCCTATCATTGGTCTCTTCCATATCTTAAGGCCTTTCGGTGTTATATTATCAGCCAAGCTCCTTCTGTACACTTCCCCATGATGTTTGAACCTTATCATTTTATTACGTAAATCCATCAACCGTAAAAATTCTCTATCTTTAACTTCCATATCATAACAGCCAACCAGTGGCAAAATTATATATAATATCTTCACGAGCCCGCTCAACATAAAGTTTAAACGTCATATAAACATCATAAAAACTTTATTAAAAAAGAAGAAAAATTCACAACTTACGTTTCGGGGACCGGCCCCTTCTTCAGCAGCTCACAGTTAAAGAATAGAGTCCTTATATATCTTATCGTTCTTCCTTAAATTTACATAAATTTCAAACTTCCATTACATTCAATCCCAGAGGAGTATAACATTTTAATTTTTCAATCCGATTTTTCAAACGATTGATGTTGTGGGATTATACCCACACATACCTCATTGTGAGGGTTTGGAAGCACTTAAAAAAGCAATTAATGATGGTGAGGTGGAGATTCCATCGGAGCACCTCTTGAATTTGGCAAAGATTATTTTGGAAAATAATTATTTTGAATTTGATGGAAGAGTTTTTAGGCAAAAATTGGGAACGGCAATAGGTACAAAGTTTGCCCCGGCTTTTGCGAATATTTTCATGGGGAATTTTGAAAATTCGTTCTTGGAGACTTGTAGTTATAGACCGTGGGTATGGTGGCGATTTTTGGATGATATATTTATGATATGGCTTCATGGCAAGGAGAGGTTGGATGAATTTTTGTTGGCTTTGAATTCATGTCATGAATCTATCAAATTTACGTGGGAGATTGGTAATGGGAAAATATCTTTTTTAGATGTTATGATTGATTTTAATGGTAGAATTTTCAGTACTGATGTGTATCATAAACCGACGGATACACATCAGTACTTGAATTTTAAATCGTGCCATCCTCAGCATGTTAAAAAAGCTATTCCATATGGTCAGGCGCTGAGATTGAAAAGAATTTGCGATTCAGAAGATGTTTTCAAAAGTAGGGAGAAAGAATTAAAAGGTTTTTTGTGGAAAAGGGGTTATGAGAGGGGTTTTGTTGATAAGCAGATCGGTAGAGTGAACGGTCTTGATCGAGAAGTCTTGCTTAAAGGGACGGGAAAGAGAAATTCAGATAGGTCTGATAGATTGGTTTTGACTTTTGACTTTCATCCTGCACTTCAGGTAGTGCATAATATTCTTCGAGAATTGCAAATTTTGGTTGAATCGGTACCTGTACTTAAAAAGCTTTTGCCGATTGCTCCGAGGTTAAGTTTTAGGAGAGCGAAGAATTTGAAGGATATTTTGGTGAGGGCTAAAATGCAGCCTATGGAGGAGGGGTCCAAGGGAATGTTTTGCTGTGGAAAGGCCAGATGTAAAGTTTGTAAATTTGTTGAAACTGGATCGACCTTTATGGGTAATGTTGAGAAGCGGTCTTTTCATATCAATCATTCCTTTGATTGTGACTCTCAAGGAGTGGTATATTTAATAACATGCAAGAGATGTAGCAAACAATATGTGGGGAGCACAATAACACCATTTAGGTTAAGGTTCAATAACCATAAGAGCTCATTGAGACGATATGAAAGGGGACAAAGGGGGAATTTGTGGGGAACACCTGTATGCACATTTTTTTGATAATGAGCATATAGGTATGAAAGATTTATCGGTTAAAATAATTGATGTTACCGACGTTAGGGATCCAACAGCAAGGGAAGGTTTTTGGATTGAAAAATTAAAATGTTATACTCCTCTGGGATTGAATGTAATGGAAGTTTGAAATTTATGTAAATTTAAGGAAGAACGATAAGATATATAAGGACTCTATTCTTTAACTGTGAGCTGCTGAAGAAGGGGCCGGTCCCCGAAACGTAAGTTGTGAATTTTTCTTCTTTTTTAATAAAGTTTTTATGATGTTTATATATATATATATATATATATATATATATATATATATAAGTAGCAGGTTTGAAGGCATATGAATAGAGTGCTCAATACCGAAGTAGAGCGGGATACTATGACGACAAACTGCGGTTACTTCATGTAAGTTTTGATCACTACAAGTTTGTTTCGTATGGTAAGCGGAGCTTACCACACTCATCACGAGGTTTTTCGCGTCTGATGTTAATGCTCAGGAAACTTATGATGACGTAATGTGCTCAGGATGACGTAATGTGCCAATATAGTGAGTGGAATAAGATTAAGAATAGTTAATGGCTGCATAGTAAGTGTTTTTTTTCTATGCCTACAAGTTGAGACGAGTTTGTTTCTAGAGTTCAATGAACCTAGTTTAGGATGGTAGATTATGATGAATTTTTCGTGCAAGAATAAGTTACATCGTTTGGTTTTAGTTGAATAGGCCCTACATTGCTTAATTATTTTCCATTCGATCGAGTATTTAATCTTAGAGTTCTTTAAGTTGATGCTGTTTTTGTGCTTCGGATTTCTAAAAGGGTTGGTATGGTTGTGTATCTTGACCTAAATTTGTCTTCAGTGATGCCGATGTAGGTTATTTCTTCTGAGTTGTCTTCTCTCTTGACTGTTGCTTGATGTTGCTTTACTCGCCAAAGAAAATTAAAGCAACCTAACTACTACCAGAGAGTGTAATTGCCGCCAGAAATAATCCTGTCCGCTCGCTGGAAAATGTCAAACAGGAGTCGTGTATCAACACTTTTCGAAATCCAAAGCACAAAAACAGCACCGCACTAAGTAAATACATTTAGAACTTAAATTACTCTAAGATTAAATACTCGATCGAATGGAAAATAATTAAGCAATGTAGGGCCTTTTCAACTAAAACCAAAAGATGTTACTTATGCTTGCACGAAAAATTCATCATAATCTGCCATCCTAAACTGGATTCATTGAACTCTAGAAACGAACTCGTCTCAACTTGTAGGTATAGAAAAAAAACACTTGCTATGCAGCCATTAACTATTCTTAATCTTATTCCACACACTATACTGGCACATGACGTCATCGGTGTATATAACATCAAGTTTCCTGAGCATTAACATAAGACGTGACAAACCACCTGATGAGTGTGGTAAGCTCCACTTACCATATGAAACAAATTTGTAGTGATTAAAATTTATATGAAGTAACCCAAGTTTGTTTTGTCTTATTACATATATATATATATATATATATATATATATATATATATGTATACGTATATATATATGTATATGTATATATATAATTATATTTATTATATGACTGAGCTCGCTAGCCGGTCTGTACGCAAAATGACGCACGTTGATTGGCTGCCTAGCCGTGCAATAAGTTTTTCGTACAGACCGGCTAGTTTTGGCGGGAAAATTTCCAAGTTGATTTGAAGAAAAACAAGCCAGATTCAGGTACGTTTTACAGAATATTTCTAAAAACAAACTACGAAAAAGAAGTTAAATGTTTTCAACGATAATTTTAATGAGAAAACTAGATGAATAAATGCAAAAAGCCACGAAGAAGTGGGTAAAAACAAGCAAGTAAACCTATGCCGCTAACCCACAAACACAAAGCTTAGTTAAAAGCGATGAATAAAGGAGTCAAAAGCTATATAATAAATTCCTTATTAACCTCGTTTGTTCGGACTGTAGGGGAAAGTAGTTGCCCTCGGTTTTTTTCCGCACAGATCTCGCTCCTTCGTCGCTCGGTCTGTACGAAAACCTCAGGCAAATACTTTCCCGCACAGACCTCACACTCGGTTAATAAGTAATCAATATATGTATGTATATTTGCATATCTGCACATATCTATATCTGTTTATGTATCAGTACACTGTGACTTTAGATAATCTTCTCTACATTATAGCTTAACGATCTTACCTGTATAGTTCGTAGTTTCTGATACATTTCCAAAAATATTCCTTGCCACGCATTTATACTGTTCTACAGATCCTGTTATATCGTGAGTAGCCTCACCGTCATCTCCTAAAAGACGTATTCCAATGCGGTAAATCTTGTAATCCGGGGCAGGTTTTGCGTCGGCCTTGCATGTTATTTTCACAGTATTGGATTGCCGAGTTGCTTCGATAGAAAGGATTGCTGGAATACCTAGTATCGATAAAGCATAGAAAAAAAGATGAATACAAAACAAAAATCGCACCCAAGTAGTTGTAGCCTCCACTTTGCCGACAGCACATTTTACCCAATGGACCATTTGTCGACAAGCATTTGGCAGCTTCTCTAACTATATTCTAGATAATTCCGGGTAAAATATGCGAATGTATTTTGTACAGAGTGTTAATACGTTTCATTGACTGCTTAGAAAGGCTATCGATAACAATACCAGCACACCACAAACCAAAAAACCGCTCGTGTACAGGCACCGACTCGAGCGTTTCTACTAATTTTTTGAGAAAACATCTCCCTCCAAAAATAGAATTAATGGTTAAAATCTAACTATGAAGTAATTCAGTACTACAATAAAAACCTTCAAGGCTGTTCACCAGTCTTCAACGTTCAAAAGATCATTAGAGATCTACGAGATTGTGAAGGGGTGACTAATATTGCGGATGACCCAATAATCCTTGGAAGAGATGTCCTGGAACATGATAAGAGACTGTTTGCCGTGCTGGACAGACTCAGATAGAAAGGCCTGACGCCGAATAGCACAAAAAACGCGAGTTCCGCTTGTCTTGATTAACCTTTTTTGGACATGAGATAGCAAAGGGAGGCATCAGACCAAGCGAAGAGAAGGTGGCTGCTATCCAAAATGCCACAGCTCCAAAGAATGCCAGTGAAGCAAGATCATTCATGGGACTTGTACAGTATTTAGCAAGATTCACCCCAGATTTATCATCTGTAGGAGAGCCAATACAGAAGCTAACCCACACAGGTGTTACATTTGAGTGGGGCCGAGGGCAACAAACTGCATTTGAAGACCTGAAACGAAGGATTACCAAAGCGGAGACACTGGCTTACTTTGACAAGGATTGCCAAAACAGAATTGTTGTAGATGCATCACCTGCAGGACGTGGAGCGATGTTGACCAGCTGCAAGGAGGAGAGTGACGAGTGGCCTCCTATGCACCATGAAGCCTAACAGACGTAGAACGACGGTATAACCAAACTGAGAGGCACTAGCATCAGTGTTGGTCTGTGAGAGGTTCAACATCTATATATTTGGCAGGACGTTCGAAATGGAGACCGACCATAAGCCGTTGGAGCACATATACTCAACTACATCAAAACCCCCAGCCCGGGTGGAAAGGTGCGCCTCCAGTCATACGACTTCAGAGTGGTATACCGACCTGGGAAGAAAAACATCGCAAATGCTTTGTCGAGGA
This sequence comes from Heliopora coerulea, assembly GCA_030142905.1. NCBI lineage: Eukaryota > Metazoa > Cnidaria > Anthozoa > Scleralcyonacea > Helioporidae > Heliopora > Heliopora coerulea. The sequence goes on along the minus strand of JASJOG010000425.1, from coordinate 51,235 downwards.
TGAATACACACTGCCAACGTGACAAGGGAGACAACTATGACTTTGTTCGCACCGTAGTACACAGTGTTCCAATTGCCTTAACCGCTAAATAGGTGGAACAAGCGTCAGCTTTAGATGAGGAACTGAATCCCATAAAAGAGTGTGTCAAAACTGGGAACTGGAATAACAGCAATGTTCCTGCATACTTAAATGTTAAAGAAGAGTTAGGTACATACGGGGAGCTGCTGTTAAGAGGAAGAAGGTTGGTAATTCCTAAAGCACTGCAAAGTCGAGTTCTAAATTTGGCATGAGGGACACCAGGGAATAGGGGAATCAAAGAACAAACTTGAGAACAAAGTGTGGTGGCCCAAGATGGACTCCCAAGCAGAACGATTGTGTAGAACGTGTCACGGATGTCAAGTGGTGGCGAGATTCCAAGTACCTGAACCGATGGCACGAATTGTTCCACTCAGTGGCCCATAGCAATGTAGTGCGGACTTGCTTCGTCCACTACCTTCTGGAGATAATTTACTGGTAGTCGTGGACTACTACATGTAGCTATTTCGAAGTGGTTATAATGAAGACTACAAGTACTAAAATTGTGGCAGATGTGGTAAGGAGCTCCATACTCCTTATGAACGGACAATGGTCGTAAGGAGCTCCATACTCCTTACGAACGGACAATGGTCGTCAGTTTGTTTCGGACGAATTTGAGCCATTCCTTAAAAAATATGGTGTAGAACACAAACGAACAATACCTTTTTGGAGCAGGCCAAAGGAGAAGTCGAGAGACAGAAGAGGACTTTGTTAAAGATTCTACGAGTGGCGCAAGCAGAAGGAAAAGACTGGCGAATAGAAATATAGAAACTATTGCCAGCTTATAGATCAACACCCCAAGTTACAACGGGAGTAACTCCATTCTACTTGATGTTCGGCCGGGAAATGAAGACAAAGCTGCCAGAGATACTACACGATCCAACAGTTATGGATGGAGAAATTCGGGAACGAGATTGGTCGACGAACCTGAAAGGGAAGGAATATGCAGACTATAAAAAGCATGCGAAAGAAAGTTCAGTTAAAATTGGTGACAATATTCTCGTGAAGAACAACAAGACTAATAATATATCCACCAGCTACGACACAAACATTTATAAAGTGCTCAGAAGACAAGGAGGAAAAGTAACAGTAATAGAATAAGGACGGTGTTGAACTAAAGTGAAACGTAACATTTGTGAAAAGATACCAACAACCAACTGTGAACAAAGACCAAGGCCATCACGAAGACTTATCACTAGGATCAAGAGACAATCTTGCATCTTCGGGAGACCAAAGTGGTGCGGAAATTTCAAAGTTCAGCGTGTCAGAACAACCGGAGTGGAAACAAACACAAACAGCAGAAGTATCTCAGCAACGTACAAGTACAAAACAAAACAAGATGCCCAAATGTTTCAATGACTTTGTCGTGACTAAACGCTAACTGTAAGAAGTAAAAAGTCAACTCATAGGGAAATGCTTTAAACTATTTTTTTACGCTTAAAATTATTTTGGTTCGATTTCAGAAATATCTAGTTTAAGAATAAACGCTTAGGTCGGCACTAGAACGTAACCACTGAAACCAAGTAACAGAGACTGGGACTGGAAAATTAAGTACTGTATTTACTTGATAACCTTTTGGAAAAATTCGTCATGGTTTAGGTGACAATATCACCAGAGGTAACACGTCAATGGTAATAATTAGGGTTAGGATTAGGGTTAGGATATCAAGTAAATAAAGTACTTAATTTTTGAGCCCCAGTCTCCGCACTGTTACCTGGTCTCTGTGGTTAAGTTCTAGTGCCGACCAAACACTTATGACGCTGTTTTGAGAAAAGGAAGGATGTAGTGGTCAGCAGTCTTCAGCCATGAAGTTTTGTGTGTGTGTAAGATGTGACCGAGAAAGTGTTTAAAGTATTTTTTTTAAAATCCATCAGAATCGTGTGGTTTTTGTTTCACTTTTAACGGGTTTTCTACAATATACACCATATGAGCATCATAGTCAACTGGTTTTGGTGCTGTCTATACTGAATGGCCTGAATATGCTTTCTGTCCGACAATCGGCATTTGTCAGCGATTAACTTTGTTCAACTTTGTTCAATATGCTGCTGACAACTGCCCAAACATTCACTTCCTCACTTCGACATTCCATATACTATGTATCGATAATTTATCACAACATTTGGAGTGGTCTCAAACTCGCAAATCACAGCCGACCAGATTGTGATACTGTCTTATGACTCATTACTGAATTGGAACCTCAAGTTTGTTGCAGCTGTGGGTGGGGTTTAAACCCCCTAAACACCTCCTTGGCTACGCCACTGTATCCCTCCAATTACACAATTATTGAATTCATTTAGTGCTTAGTCCAGGGTAATATCTCCCATCACTTCACACGTTATGCTTCCATATTAATAAAAATATAAGAAGATTAGATTACAATTAAACCCATAATTTACCACAATATTAAAAAAAAATTTCCCGTAAAAAATTTTTGCTATAAACTTTTATTTTGTATTCTCCCATTTCATTGCCAAAACTTAGATGAAAATTAGGTGTCACCGAACTCTTTTCCGAATTAAATAAGATTGAACGGTAATCAGGAACAATCTAGAAACTTTCTAGTTGTAATAGTAACCTGCTGATGACTTTTCTCGGTAATACATTTGATGCCAAAAATGTTTTTCTGCCGATTAAATGTTCCATTCTCGTCAAAAATATCTATATACGATTTTTTTGAGGACCAGAATTGTGTTCGTTCTTTTTTTCCAAGAAACTGTACGAGCTACATTAAACTATAAAAATGCATAAGTTCTTCAAAAATGAAACATTTTGTATAGTATAAAGAAATATATGCAATGTTGCATCTCCTTTCTTCATGTCTGAGCACATGAGTAATTGTCCGCTTTAATCTCGCTCGATATCTATTATTCTTCTCGTCTGAAGGCCTTCCGCTCTCAAGTGCTTCGCGCCTTTAAACAACAATTTAAGAAACATATTACTAGCAACACTGTATCGCAATTAATACAATTGCCCCCTAATCTGTCAATCTTTTTCGTAACCCTCTCTTTGTCATTGGATTCCTTGAATAAACACCTGTTTTATACTTACTTAAGGTAACATTCTTTCCTACTTTCAAATTACCATTCTCAACTTCGCACGTGTATATTCCTTGTTTTCTTCCAACGACATCCTCTTGGCGCAGTTCTGAGCGTAAATATTCCGGACCTGTAATCCTTTCGCCGTCTTTAAGCCAGAAGGCAAGAGAAGGAGGATTACCACCAATTCCTTTGCATTCACAAAAGGAAGTTACGCCTTTACCAAAACACCATATCTGAGGCTCTCCACGATCTGAAGTAAAAGTTATTGCAGAATGAGCCAACAGACTTGACCACACAGAGAGTCTGATGACAAATTCTTATTTTTATATCATAAGCTACAGCTAGTATAGCAAAAATACCATCAAACTAACATAATCGGAATCTAGGAGATCAATATGGTCAATAAGGACACTCGAATAAGAATCACTGAAAAATAATGCAAAAAAAAAAAGACATTGTCATTTTACAGTTAACAGAGTGGAAATTATCCCACGTTATTTTAAATTTGACCTTTTTAACGCTTCTGGAGGGAATATTTATTAGTAGAATCGGTGGATAAGTTCAAATGCCGCGATCTTTTTTACTGCTCAATTTTACTTGAGTCACTGATACAATGCTCGGTCTTCTGCTTTACACTTCTCGTTAATTAACATAGGGACAGTAGACTCGGGGGTGGGAGGCTGTGCCCCCGATCTTTTCCAAATGTAATGTTGAAACAACTACGTTACAGAACACTAGTGAAATTTCCAGGGTAAGCATGCAAAATGCTGTATTTTTAATAATAATAATAATAATAATAATAACAATAATATATAATCTTATTTATACAGGTTTACCTCGTCAGCTAAATAATAGCTGTTATCAATGAGAGACCTGAATCTAACTTATAAAAGGAAATGACAGATGATAAATAATTACAATAGAACACTAAGATAAGTATGATATGCACTTAATTAATTAAGATTAAAATCAAAATTAAAATCATTACATTTCATCTTAAAACGTAAAAAGGATTATTCCTCTTTTAAATCAGTTGGTAGTTTATTATATATTAAAGTTCCTTGGAACGCAAAGGTCTTTCTACCAGCTTCAGTTCTTACTTTAGGTAAAACAAGATTCAGATTGTTTCCTCGTGTTTCTTTAGAATGTGATAATTTAGTAAAATACCCATTAAATCTTCCATGTCCAAGACCATTCAAGCACTTAAAAACTTCGATTGCACATCGTTTATTCCTATTATGATTCACACTTGGCAAGCGGGTGATGTTCGTTTGGTTATTTATAATTTTAATAGCACGAGACTGTATATTTTCTATCGGTACTTTGTATGTTCGCGGGGCAGCAATGACGATATTGTTGCAGTAAAGCAAAACGGGTAGAATCATAGTTTTATAGATAATTTGAGCAGTTGTTGGACCAATATTATGACGTACTCTTGCAAGTAATTTCACTCTCGATGAGGCTTTCTTGTAAATTTTCCCCAGATGTTCTGCAAAATTCAAATTCTTATCCAATTTAACACCAAGGTAATCATAAGTATGTGTCTCAATAACATTGACACCATTCAGCTTCACATTGAGACATCTCGATATTACAGAAGCGGTCGACAATTTCTGACATGATCCAAAAATGATGCACTCCGTTTTAGATTTTTTCATCCTCACAATTAAATTATTATTTATAAACCATGCAGCAAGTTGATCTAGGTTTCTATTTAATTCATTTTCGATTTCATCCACAATTTTGTTTGCCATAAATATGACAATGTCGTCCGCATATAGGATGATGTCACATTTTTGTAGTTGAAATTCAATGTCATTTATTAGCATAGTGAATAATAATGGCCCGAGGATTGATCCTTGAGGGACCCCACAAACGATAGTCTGAACTTCAGATTTGATACCAGCATAAAAAACTAATTGCTTTCTATTAAATAAATAATTTTCGAACCATACCAGTTCTTTACCTTTGATACCATACATTTTAAATTTAGAAAGCAAGCACGCATTGGTCCACTGTATCAAATGCCTTGCGCAAATCTATAAACACCGCTCCTGCTATCCTGCTGTAGTCCATGTTCTTTATTACATAGTTTGTAAAACATGTGATAACATGTTCGGTGGGTGAACCTCGTCGAAATCCAAACTGGTTGTTAGTAAATAAGCCGTTCTTTTCCACGTAAGTGATCAATTGTCCATGCACTACTTTTTCAATCACCTTGGACAAAACCGGAAGTGTTGAGATGGATCTGTAATTGTCCATTATTTGTTGGTTTCCAGATTTAAAGATGGGTAAAATTTTGGCTACCTTTTCCGATTCTGGAAAAATCGATTCTTCAAGAGAATTATTTATTAAACATGATAATGAACCAACTATTTTTTCAGCTCCATCCCGAATAAATGATGCCGGTATATTATCATAACCCGAACTCTTTCTCCTCTTCAATTTTTTAAGAATGCGATATATGGTTATTTCAGATCTTTTAGTAAATTCAAAATAATGATAGTGTGAATTTAAATTCTTTTCTGTACCAAAATGATCAAAGTATCTCCAAGTCAAATTCACGATTGAAAGAAGGTTGAATTGTAAGCTCTTTCTAATTGAAGTGAAGTAATCACAGAAACTGTTAGCAATAGTTTTATTGAAGTAGATGAACGATCTTCAAGCTCGATACTCAGAAAATGATATCTGAGCCCCAGACGGGGATCGAACCCGCAACCTTCTGATGACCGGTTAGACGCTCTAACCATTGAGCTACCGAGACTCAGATGGCGAGCTAAGTTGCAAATTCGATATATATATGTGCGACCTAAGCGGAAGCCACTATATATTGATAATGATTGAAGCAGTTTGATGTTTAGGAAACATGAGAGCTTGGATATATTGAAGTAGATGAACGATCTTCAAGCTCGATACTCAGAAAATGATATCTGAGCCCCAGACGGGGATCGAACCCGCAACCTTCTGATGACCGGTTAGACGCTCTAACCATTGAGCTACCGAGACTCAGATGGCGAGCTAAGTTGCAAATTCGATATATATATGTGCGACCTAAGCGGAAGCCACTATATATTGATAATGACTGAAGCAGTTTGATGTTTAGGAAACATGAGAGCTTGGATATATTGAAGTAGATGAACGATCTTCAAGCTCGATACTCAGAAAATGATATCTGAGCCCCAGACGGGGATCGAACCCGCAACCTTCTGATGACCGGTTAGACGCTCTAACCATTGAGCTACCGAGACTCAGATGGCGAGCTAAGTTGCAAATTCGATATATATATGTGCGACCTAAGCGGAAGCCACTATATATTGATAATGATTGAAGCAGTTTGATGTTTAGGAAACATGAGAGCTTGGATATATTGAAGTAGATGAACGATCTTCAAGCTCGATACTCAGAAAATGATATCTGAGCCCCAGACGGGGATCGAACCCGCAACCTTCTGATGACCGGTTAGACGCTCTAACCATTGAGCTACCGAGACTCAGATGGCGAGCTAAGTTGCAAATTCGATATATATATGTGCGACCTAAGCGGAAGCCACTATATATTGATAATGATTGAAGCAGTTTGATGTTTAGGAAACATGAGAGCTTGGATATATTGAAGTAGATGAACGATCTTCAAGCTCGATACTCAGAAAATGATATCTGAGCCCCAGACGGGGATCGAACCCGCAACCTTCTGATGACCGGTTAGACGCTCTAACCATTGAGCTACCGAGACTCAGATGGCGAGCTAAGTTGCAAATTCGATATATATATGTGCGACCTAAGCGGAAGCCACTATATATTGATAATGATTGAAGCAGTTTGATGTTTAGGAAACATGAGAGCTTGGATATATTGAAGTAGATGAACGATCTTCAAGCTCGATACTCAGAAAATGATATCTGAGCCCCAGACGGGGATCGAACCCGCAACCTTCTGATGACCGGTTAGACGCTCTAACCATTGAGCTACCGAGACTCAGATGGCGAGCTAAGTTGCAAATTCGATATATATATGTGCGACCTAAGCGACCTAGCTCGCCATCTGAGTCTCGGTAGCTCAATGGTTAGAGCGTCTAACCGGTCATCAGAAGGTTGCGGGTTCGATCCCCGTCTGGGGCTCAGATATCATTTTCTGAGTATCGAGCTTGAAGATCGTTCATCTACTTCAATATATCCAAGCTCTCATGTTTCCTAAACATCAAACTGCTTCAATCATTATCAATATATAGTGGCTTCCGCTTAGGTCGCACATATATATATCGAATTTGCAACTTAGCTCGCCATCTGAGTCTCGGTAGCTCAATGGTTAGAGCGTCTAACCGGTCATCAGAAGGTTGCGGGTTCGATCCCCGTCTGGGGCTCAGATATCATTTTCTGAGTATCGAGCTTGAAGATCGTTCATCTACTCCAATATATCCAAGCTCTCATGTTTCCTAAACATCAATAGTTTTATTATTAGAACTGAGTTCGTTTCCCGCTTTAAATATCTTAGATTGACTGACTTTAGTGTCTTTCGCCGGGTAGACCTTTTTAATTTGTTCCCAGAAGTGCTTCGGACTATCAGTATTTTCTCTAATAACATCTCTTCTGTGATTTGCTTTAGATCGTCGAATCAGTCTAGTAACTGTGTTCCTCAAGCGACGATATGTCGACTAGTCGATTTCCCCTTACCGGTATTACGTGCTCTTCTTAAACAATAACTTTCGTTTATCTTGGTTTTGATATCATGTGACAGCCAAGGACTTTCACGACCCCGAACTTGTTTTTCTACTAACGGCGCATGTTTATCAATCACGGATTTTAAAAACTGTTTAAATTTGTCCCAGGCGTTTAAATTTGTCCCGGTCATCAGAAGGTTGCGGGTTCGATCCCCGTCTGGGGCTCAGAAATCATTTTCTGAGTATCGAGCTTGAAGATCGTTCATCTACCACAGGCGTTATTTATGTCAGTCATCCCAGAGGATGTATCTGAGATGTTCCTTAAAACTCTTTACATTACATCGAGTATAATTACGAGTGAGGATTTTTCTTGGTTGGAATTTTCGACAATTCTTCTTAGTAAATATTCCCGTTAATTCGTGGTCACTTAAACAGCTTCCATATACTAGGTGCTTTAAGATATTTTGCTTGTGGGTGGTTGCAATCACCGTTCCGTTCCGCCGCCTCTGTGAAAATAAACTAGAAAGCACGTGAAACATGATACTGGAATTTGAATAAATTTTCCCGAAAGGATAATTCCATAAAAATCAATACCAGCCGACAATTTCAAAAAAAATAAAACAAAACATAATCCGAAGATCAGCATCTTGAGAAAGCCAAGATATCTATTGAAACAAGACGAGAAATGAGTTTTTGATATTTTGATTTTATCACAAAATCACCATCAAACTAATTACGTCAATTACGCAGTGTCCTATATAAGGTCTACAGTGACATCATACGGAAGGAATTCACATCTGAGCCGACAGCAACTGACAAGGAGTGATTTATGTGGAAGCGTGTGGGTGTTGTGACACTAAGAAAGACAACCAGAAAGACAACCATTCTTCGTGTCACAACACCCACACGCTTCCACATAAATCACTCCTTGTCAGTTGCTTCTTCCCTTAATGGGTTCATGATTGCCCAATATTGGATTGAATAATAAGTGGCAAGTGTTCAGTTTTTCCTCAACATCTTCATAACTATCCACGACTGACCACGGAGCCAAAGATATGTCGAACACGAAGGCATCCCGATTATAATGTTTGAAACTACGGGCGGTAATATATTGGCCTTGGACGACCCTTCTTTAGAATCGAATAACAGAAGTCAAAGCTAAATTTTATAAATCTAAATCTTAAAACTTTCACAGTCGTAAAGAAAGTTCGAAGCCATAAGTGTGCAGGTAAACAATCATTGAAAAGCAACGATCGGAAGGAAGCGCGGCTTTCACGATCTTACAATCGGCATAAAATCTATAGAGCGGTATACTCGACCAAAGCTGGATTGGATGATTTTTGTTTGTTGTATCATTTTTCAAAGTCAGTAATATATCAGATTCCGAATGAACGTTACTGGGTTTATCTTAGCGAAACAGGTTAGACGCTCTCAGCCCATTTCAAGGTAAACAAGACTTTTTTCTTTAAAGGTCAGCTTATAATCCTTTACAACTAAAGATGCCTGAAAAACGGCCCCCTGCCAGTGGGAGGAATCTTCGTTCCCAAACGGTATTCACAAATTCTCCAAATCTTTGAAAGAAGTGATATGAAAGCTAGAAATCCTACGATTTTAAAGGCACGCTGGCTACTAGGAAGGATATAGTCAGCTGGTAACCTTTTTTTGTCTTGTAATCTTGACTCAGACTTCATGTAATCAACTGGAATCAAAGAAAGTATTTCGTTATTCCACTGCACTCGAACATGAAATAGTTTCGTCGAACAGAATCTTGTTGACACGACGAGAAATAACAGATGCCGCCACTTGCTAGGATGAAAGCTTGAGTCAAAAGGTTGAATGCTTAACAACGATACCCTGTCCTGAACACTGAAAAATGTTTAAGCCGCCTTTTCTACCCCAAGCGCGTATACGCAGCAGGAGTAGAGTAATCGGTTTCCCGCAGTAGCAGAATAGGCTCGGAAAAATATATTGTAGGAAGATGTAAGCAGACAATTATATCTTTGGTCCGAGAAGAAAGCCTTTTCTTTTCGTAACATGTCCGATTCTTCGCTGCTAGTCTCGGTATTAGTACTTTCTACTGAGTCTGCTCTTCTTTTCTTCTTAGAAATAACTAGAATTTTACAACAAAAACAATTGCTTTTTAGTCATCATATGATCATTACACATTTAAATCACAGCGCCTACAGACATACGCTCCAGCGGTTACTGTCCAAAGAAAAAGGTCAAAATCGACTCGAAACCATCGAAAGTTGAGTGTATCAATCAATGCAACTCGATTTCTGGCAGGAGGTTCAATTACATATTAATTTATTTGTTGGTTTTAAATCTATCGTGTTTCTTTTAAAGACGATCGACATGAAATGTAGATATTGTATATTGCACTCTCAACATCATAAACAATATTAATTTTGAGAGCCGTGCTCTTGTTGTACCCTCATAAAAATTACGTCCTGACTACGCCACTAGTTGCCGGTCATTCTGTCTACCGCACCCGGCTCCGGGTACGAAACTGCGTCACCGCACGAGGTATGTAATCTTAATAGTCCTTTCCTGTTCCACACTTATTTTTAGCTTGAACGAGGTGTAAATAATTCACATAGTGTTTAACAATAGTTCACAAGAAAAACTCAAGAGAAAACTTTGACGATCTAATGTGTCCTTAAATACCAAGATACGCTGTCTGTACAGAATTAGCTTCCCGTTGGTTTCTGGAGCTCAGACTATATCTAATTTCAAAATTTACTTCGCAAATGAACGAACAAAATGGTCCACTATTTAAGCAATAAAAACAGTCTCTAAAATACTCGTTTTTTGCCTCAACTTTTGAAACGATTAACTAAAGCACTGTTGTCCGAGTCTTAACTATTACATCACAAGACTAAGGTAACAGTGAGACAAGAATGTCGAGAGATATCTTCCAACTTAACAATCAAAATAAAAACGCCAGTAAATTGGGACTTTTGGGAAACAAATTTATAAAGCATATGTCTTCTAATATTGTCATTAAGAAGTTCCGTTTCCAAGTTCATTGAAGAACGTCCGGAGATTACTGGATAAATTGAGGCGGTTATAACACCTTCCCGTGGGGAGCTCTTCCCTTAACCAGTAAAACCGTCTTGCATTAACCCAAATAAATACGGCTGGCGTTAGTCGGAGTAAAATAACGCAAGCCTTATCTCGTCCGGAAAGAGTTTTTTTTTTTATTCCATTAATCCTCACAATTATAGAACGAATGATTTGCCTATCAAAAGTTAAATTTTAGGCTTTTTGACAATTTTGAAAAATATTATCAATTTTACTCGAAGTGTGGGCGATGGTTTGTTGCGTGCACGTATTTCTAGTTTAATTTATTTAATCATCTTTTAACACGGCAGCTTTGTCAACCTCAATATGTAATGCTGCTGGTCAGAAACACACACGTAATACTATTAAAACTACATATAGTCGTGATATGAATTTACACATGTTAAAAAATAACTAAGATACTATTATTTAAAATTATTAAAAATACTATTATTTAATCTATTATTTAAAACTGTACTTTTGTATTGAGCTGATTGGTTATTCCAGATTTTGGCACTTTGATAACTAAAAGCTCTTTTCATGGCATTTGTTTTTGGCTGCGATACCATCAGCATAAGATTGTTATTTTGTTAGGTTGTAATTTTTGTTGTTCGATGGCTTGTACATGTTGCAAATATTTTCTGAACATTCCTTTCTCAGGGCCTTTGTTACATATGGTGTAATTTGTGACTTTCTACGTTCACTTAGATTCTTCCATCCTAACTTATGTAGGATGTCTTTCGAACGTACTTCATATGAATCTCCAATTATTACCCTTGCAGCTTGATTTGGTAATTTTTGAATATTTTCCCTTAACGTCTGGTTACAATTGCCCCAGACCAGGGAGCAATAATCAAAATAAGGCAAAACTGCCGCTTGATATATTACTTGCAATGATTCGTCACTAATGTATGGTTTAGCTCTTCTGAGGGTTCCGATTGCTTTCGATACCTTAGTGCTGATGCTATCAATTTGTTATTTCCAAGACTTTTGGTGGTTTTAACTCTCTTAATTTCTTCCGATCCGATCGAGACTTTCATATCTTGATCATTGAGAATTCTTGACAATCTCTGACGAGATCCAGTGATCATATATTTCGTTTTTTAAACATTTAAGAGTTAACTTGTTCGCTAATAACCATTTATGAATATTCTCTAATTCTTTGTTCAATAATTTTTTAACTTCATTTGCAGATCCGCTATACACACTAAAAGTTGTGTAACCTGCATTCATTGCAGGTGTGGATAATTTTAGGCGATTTGATAAATCATTTATATACAACAAAAAGAGAAGTAGACCAAGGTTCGACCCCTGAGGGACACCTCAGCGAACCGGTTTGAAGGAAGAGATTGTATTTTTTACTTTGCTAACCTGCATTCGATCACTTAGGTAAGATATAAACCAAGTAAGAGTAGTGTCTTTAATTCCATGCAAATACAACTTTCTAATCATTATTTAGTGCTCAGCTGTGTCAAATGCTTTTTCTAAACCAAGGAACATTACTCCATTTATGAGTCCTGTATCCATATTAATTATAACCCAGAATTTCTCGTGCCGAGCAAAGAGGATTCCCTCAAATGCCCTCCTCTAAACCCGGCCTGATACCTGGAAAGAATTTTGTTATCTGCAAAATAATGACTCAGCTGACCAACAACCAATTTTTCAAATACTTTAGCGACCACAGATAAAACGGAAATTGTTCTATAATCCTCGCATTCTTTTTTATTTCCAGATTTATAAATTGGTAAGACCTTAGCCAACTATAAATCATTTAGAAAGATGTCACGAGAAAGAGAGTAGTTAAAGATTTTGGTTAAGTAGAAGACTGTTACATCACTAGAATCTTTCTGACTTTTAGTTGGAATTTAATTTTCGGATGACGTCAAATACTTCGTCTGCCTATCTGTCAATATGTCTATCGATCGATTAGTCAGTCTGTCTGTCAACCTGACGATTTATCAGTCTATCTATCAGTCTATCTATCACCTATCAGTCTGTCTATCTGTCTATTAGTCTATCCGTCTATCTATCTGTCAATCTGTCTATCTATCTGTCTGTCTGTCTCTTAATTCAACCATTGTTTGATTATTGGGATATTGCATGGGACAATATGCCATCTACAACTGCACATAGAGTACAAAAGCTGCAAAATCGTACAGCAAGAGTGACTACTTGTCAGGGTTATTATGTCACATGTAGTGAAATCTTCCTGAAACGCGAACTATGCATAAATTAAAAATGATCTATAAAGTATTAAATAACATGGCCCCTTTCTATTTACGAGACCACTTTAAAATATCTACCATTAACGACGGATATTTGCTTAGAAATGTGAAACTGTCTCTAGTTTTACCTAAAGCCCTCAATGAATACCTAAAAAAAAATTTTCTATATTCAGGATCTAGAGTCTGGGATAATTTGCCGGAAAATGTAAAGTGCAGTCAAAACCTCAGCGAGTTTAAAAGGCCTCACATAATTTGTTTCTCAATAATCTTTCTTATATTTTTTTAATTTAGATTGTATATAATTACTTTGGCTTTCTTGTAAAGCAGTTTACCAACAGACAGAAATTCCTAATTTAAAACAGATCTCTCTCTCTCTCTCCCGACCATTCCCCCTCATCTCCCCTCCCCTCTAACTCTCCCCTCTAACTCTCCCCTCCCCTCCCCTCCCCTCCCCTCTAACTCTCCCCTCCCCTCCCCTCCCCTCTAACTCTCCCCCTGCCGTCCCCTCTCTCTCCCTCTCCCTCTCCCTCTCCCTACCCCTCTCCCTCCCCGTCCCCCTCCCCCTTTCCCGTCAGTCTACTAATCTATCTATCTATTTTATTTTATCGAGTCCAGCTATAAGTAACGCGGATTTTATGGCCCAAAAATAATTGCGTGACTGCTGTTTCATCCAAAATGGTTCTTTCAAATATAGGTTGCCGGATTTAACCACGGGGAAGGTCGATAACCATTAGGGACAAAAAGCACGTACAAACTTCCTGAAAAAAATCTTCTCAAACTGGTGTTCAAGTTATCCCGAAGATTGATCATGACCAACCGAAAAGTAGTTGAAATTTCTGAGTAATCGCTCATAGAATGTTAGTTGTCCGAATGCAGAGACTAAGGTTAAAAAGCTCTTCTTTTCTGTTTCACTTCAAGCAATTATGATAGAGTAGAAGTATGTAAGAACACTTTTAACTGAAGGAAACTGGTACAAGATCTCTGGAACAAAGAAACGCCAAACTGGATCTGCGAACAAAGTAATTAACCATGGTAGTGCTCGTACCTTTAAAATTTAAAGCCTCTTCTATTGCGCAAATAGACAAAATGAATCCAAAGAGACATGAGCAGGGTTGCCTGCCGATCTCACATACATAGCACGGGCAAGTTTGCGGAGTCTGGAAAATAAATCACAGCCTCTAACGGGCTACGACTGGCACGACTTGGAAAATGATATAAAAGTAGTATGCTGCAAAGCAAATGTTGTGCGACGTGTAGAAAGCTAAAAGGGTCAGGAAACTACCCAAACTTATGAGCCTTCGTCGCAGTGAAACGTGACCCTTTCAGTGTTTCTTTTATAAGTTTGAATAGCTCCCTGACCCTTTTAGTGTTTGGACTGCAAAACGTACAAGAAATATTTTTGAGAAGCAATAATTAGTATTAGTTTGAAACCACCAAACGTCAGTACTTCGCAATTTCTACTACGTGTTCTGATATTGTCATTAAGAAGTTCCATTGAATTGAGACGGTTATCACACATTCCCGGTGGGAGCTCTCCCTTTAAGTGAGAGTTAATCACCGAGAACGGAGGCTCTTAGCCAGATACATCCCGAAGGGACGTGACCCGAGGAATGCATCCCGAGGGGCCGTAGGCCCCAAGGGATGCTTTCCGAGGGCTACGCTCCCGAGGGATGGATCTGGCTAAGAGCAGACGTTCTCGGTGATTAACTGACTTATTACATGATTGACAAGGTTTTCTCAAAATAACAATGGCAGACAATGCTTTCTGTTGTAAAGATTCTTTTGACGTTTCTTAACCCACAAGTTAAGGTTCACGTCAAAACCAGTCGGCCATAATACGTTGGGTGATACGGTCAAGAATCTGTGCCGGGAAGCTGGAATTCAAGGGTATTACACGAATCACAGCATGAGGGGAACAACTGCTACTCGTGGCCTTGAAAAAGGAATTCCTGACAAGTTTATCATGGAAAGAAGTGGGCACGGAAATGTCAGATCCTTACAGCAATATCAGAGACCAACCGTTCAAAAGAAGGTTGAGATGTCGAAAGCGTTTGATTTACCGTTAGGTGATAAGGTCAATTCGTACTGCGGAGAAGCGTCAGTAAGAAAAAAAGTCAGTAAGAGAGAAACAGACAGTGGTGAGATAGGAGGCAAAATAGAAAAAAAAGTTGAGAATTGTCGATTTAAAAGTGGTGAAAAGAAGGACGTTCAACTTAGTAATTGTACGTTGTATGTCGGGAATGACTTTAAGGTTTAGATTCATTTTGATGTTTTATGGTTCTATGAAATAATGTTTGGTTTTTCATTGTCTGAGTGAAATGCTGTGAACTATGATATTACGAATAGTATAGCTCGGTGTAATTTTCGTACTTGTCAATAGAGACAAGATCTGGCGTAGAATTCCTCATTACACATTTTAGGGTTGTATGTAGATACATCCCTCCTCGCAAGGTTTTATCTAGATACAACCCTGCTAGGAGGGATGTATCTATATACAACCCTTGAATACTAATTCAATTCAATTCATCAACCCCGCTTTTCCCCGCTGAATATCAAATCCCTCCCCTGGCTTGAAGAAAGTTTGGCCTTTAACAAGTATTTATGTTAAATAAAGCTCTGCGAATAACAAAGAAAACCGCGTCGATCATGTAATAACGAGTAAAATCGCCTAGCATTAGTCCGAGTAAAATCGCCTGGCGTTAGCCCGAGTAAAATCGTTGGGCGATAGCCAGAGTAAAATCGGCTGATGTTCGCCAGAGTAAAATAGCAGAAGTCTTATCCCGCCATGAAAGAATTCTTTTTAAAAACAGTCAATTTACCAAATATTTGTGCAAAGACTTCAAATGCTATATTGCTTACCCTACCTTTGACTGGTATTAAAACTAAAAATTGCTTCAATACTACATTACTATATGATAACAATATTAGCTCTTTATGAGAGATTACCCTCAGCTTCGCTCTTGTCCTTCATAAAGTTTTCATTCAAAAGTATTGAATATAGACACACTTACCTTGAATAATAACGGTAAATTCTAATGACAGTTTTTGGCCATTTATGGGGTCTGCAGTAAATGTATATGTTCCATTGTCGCGTAATTCAGTGCTTTTTAATACCAAGTTCGAGTTCATTTCAGTACTAGCTCGTGAATCATAGGAACTTGACATGTTACTACGGGATATTTCAGCAATCACTCCTCGGTTGTTCCTCCACTGCACTGCAACACGACCTCCACCATTGTTTCCATAAGTGACATTAAGTATCAAAGTATTTCTCAAAGTCACGTAAGTCGTGTTCGGTGATTTATACAGAACTGTAAGGGTTTTCTGACCTGGAGTAATTAATAAAAAAGACAATTTAGACGAATTTCCTATTTTTAAAAACACGTATAATCTTACTGAAAAGTAATATAAAAATAAGTCTCCAGAGCACGGACGTGGCAACCGCTTTTTGCAGAGACGAAGAAACCGAAGAAAGTAGCGATGAATTTCAAGGATATATAATTACGTCTAGGTTTCAGTTTCACTGATTTTTCGAATCAAATCAGCGTAAGAACATCTCACGAAAAAGAAAAGAGCACCTGCTCTTTAGTTCAACTAATTTGCACAGATACACAGAAAAGTGTTTCTCCACACATTGCGAATAGATCACACTGCAAATTTTGGCTTTGACTTGTCGAACAGTATTCTATGTGATTTCTTGAATAAGTAGAATGAATGGCCAATGTTTGAGATTTGATACTAAATTATTATTATCATTTTTTATTTCTATCAAACGAATTATAATACAGGATAAACACTTCAGCGAATATAGCTGTTTCATCAATATGTGTCCTGTTTAAATAAAACTTAATATCTAAAATTATATATATCAGTTAAAAATTAATAAAATAATACCGTGATTAAGATAATGACTCTAATTTTGCATATTTTGGTTATTGTGTACTTCAAAGTTTGTTTTCCATAGTTAGAGTTAACCATCGGTTATTTAATATTACATTTAGAAAAATATCTTGTATCAAATTGATGAGACACTTCCTCTAGATAAACTTGCTGTAGCAAAGCTAGATAAGTATTGCTTAGTCTCGGAATCATGACCCCAAGAGGAAAATTGCCTCACTGAAAATCTACCACGCACAAATAAAAAGCGTTTCAGAAAACGCCAATACTAAAACAAAAAAAAATAGGTACACTTTGGCGTACATGTATCTACTACTTAGGACGAAGCGCCGACTGAAGTCCGGAGTAATGAACTGAATTTAAAGCTTAGTGTCCATTAAATCGCTACAATCGATGCGGTTGCTCAAAAATTCAGTTCAACGATCGCAGCAATTATATGGAAATCAGTTGTTCCCACTGACTATTTTGGTTCAGTGGCGATTCTGGCGATTTTATGGCAACAAGAGCCCGATTATCGACCGGTAACATCACTGACTGTACTTTTCAGCCATCGCAACAATCGTAGCAATCTTAGCGATTATATGGAAACTAGGCTTAAGCTGTCAAAAACTGTCGAATACTCGAATCACATTTTCATTTGACGATTGATGAGGAATGATCTGTGCTGAAGACATCACACGACGAATGATCGGGAAAAGTCGCAACTGCCCAGTCCTTGGCATTCGCCGTTTCATTGGCTCTCATTTGTTCTATGTTACCTAATGACGCTTTTGAGCTTCCATGACAGCAAGATATCCACTGGCGCATGCGCAGTAGATACAAAAATAAACCTAATCACTGCATGTAAGCTGCTTCAGACTAATACCACTCCGACGTCTCGTCTGTCGAGAATAGTCCTTCAAACCACGTGTAAAAAGTTAAAAAAGGTCAGGGAACTCCTGAAACTCACTAGATTAGAAACTGAATTTTCGAGCTACGACCCTTCGTCCAAGTGAAAAGCGAAATATGAAATCTTTTATAAGTAAAAATAATAATAATAATAATAATGGTTTATTGATAGCATATCCACAGAGTGGCTCTACATCTACCATACATATATATAAAAAAAAAAATGAATGAACTATTTACAGTTAATGTAAGAGAAAATAAATATTTACAGTTTAATGTATATTTACAATACTTTAAAATATTAAAAATATTTAGGTTAAAGAATTTATTCTACTTTCTGCTTTTAAGCGAAGGATATTTTTGATTTCCTTACTAAAACTTACAAACTCTGTATTATTTCTTAAGCTAATAGGCAGTTCATTAAAAAGTCTTGCAGCGTGGTCCTGTAGTGTGTTACTCTCAAGTGGAATTTGTAATTGTATACCGTTAGAAGACCGTAATATTCTCGATGATTGGTGTGTGTTTAACTGTAGATAACCAGGCCATAATTTATTATAAAGTGCTTATGTGTCATTTTCAACAGGCTCCATTTGACACAAAAATAGCCAATAAGAACAACAAACTAAAACGAAGGTGAATCCTCTAAAATCCAAGACACCAAGCAAAATCGGATTACCGGACATAACAAAGAATATTTCAACAAACATTCGAGAAACATAGTACTCAAAACAAAGCAATAATTTTTATTAATGGCGGTTGGATAATCAAAAATCTCGATAGTAAACAAATAGGAATATAGGTTAAATCTATAAAAAAACTGCTACAGATTGAATCATCCAAAGGAGTTGCGAGTTAAGCAACAGTTCACTAAGTGAAACTGCGTTTTAGTAAACAACCTGACCAGGTGATCCTCCATGTTGGGACCAACAGCCTTATAAGTAAAACATTGAATCAGATTCTTGACAAACATACAGTGTGAGCCAGAAAAAAGGCTACTCTATTAAAAGTTCGAATGATGATTCTTTAGAAATCACCTGTTGTACAAACGGTAATTTCTAAAGAATATTAATGAATTATGAATAGAGTAGCCTTGTTTTTGAGACACGCTGTATGTCGGTATACCATTCGAATATCAAGATTATTATATTGGTAATTATAAAAACGATGATCGGACCGACCTCAAAAGTATTTTGTGAGGAAATTCATTTAATTCCAAATTCTGTAAGCAGAGAAATTGGGACCACATTGAATAACAGGAATATTGGAAGTAAACATCTTAATCCTTAAGGCTGGTTTCCACTAAGGAAAATTTCCCTCACGAAACGAACGGACAGGAAAGTTTTCTTGGTCTTAAAGTCATTAGTTCCACACGAGAGTTCACAAAACAATCTAAATTGGTCTGTTCGTTCCTATCCTGAGGAAAACTTTCCTTAGTGGAAACCAGCTTTTATGGGTCACATCTTAACAGTGGAGGAAACACTACCTACGCAAAGACATCATAAGCTTTACTGATTCTATGGACCACAGCTGAAATATAAATATCCCTCAGCATACCATCTATTCGTTGGATGGCCATCTTGGTCGTGGACCACGAAATTTGATGAAAAATAACACATCTAATCCCAATAGGAAAGAGCTAAAACATGCGAGTTTGAGTGTTGCCATATACCACATAAATCAATTATCTACTTGAGCATAAAACCCCTAATCTAGCATATCGACGGACTAAGAACATATTGAAATAGTAAACACTTTAAGGTAAATAATGTCAATGAAATAATGACAGACAGCAGTTTCTGACAACACAATTTCAGTAAATGGTTATAGATTCCGTGAAGACATGCATTGCCAAGGTGACAGTGTTTATTCCTGCTGATTCGCGGTAAATCGGATACAGAACCGCCAGGATTTGCATAAACTTTTCCTTCCATTTTCTCGGTTCAAATTTCAACAAACTTTACAATAGTCGGTAAATATAGACATTTAGATACATGCGTATTTTAAGACAGATACAATCTTCTGGTCCGAACTGTATGGGATTTCTACGGCTCGCTATGTAAATCCCGTGCAGTTCGGCCGCTCACATTGCACCTGTTACTAATTAATTGTAGAGATCCTTAAATTCCCTGCTGGCGTTATTTAACGAATACGAACTGCGTTTGTAAAGAATGGATATGGAGTCCAAAGAAATGGGATTGACGATTTCAATCGTGATTGGTCTGGCCCCATGCCAGCAGACGAGCAAATTTACTTAACTACATAATTTTGAGCAAATTATTAAGGATTTATCAAACGTTAATGAAAATGCTAAGACTTTCATTGACTTAATTTTTACTAATTTATCTCAATGGCAATAAAATCTGTGAATGAACATGTGAGAATAAGTGACCATAGTTTGAATTATGTACGTATGTCGAAGAATATCTATTTCCAAACAAAAGCATGGGGAGCATGAGGATCTTATATGCAAAATGACGGATATTATCTCAGTGTTATGGCATTTTATAGAAGTCGTGGATGCTAAATATTCCACTATTCTAATGGTTTTAACATTTCGCCCTACAATTTTGCATATTTTCCCATAGGTTTCGCCCCCTTTAAAACTATTTTTGCCCCTCGTTCGCCCCCCGACTAGGACGTCTTGTTCCGCCACTAGAAGAAACCTAAAATAATGAAAATAAGAGTTTATAAGAACTATCACGTCCCAAAAGTTTCAAGTCTGATTTGATGGAAACACGAACGAGTCAATCTGAAAATCGTATGTATTTTCGGAAAAGGAAGTTTCTGCAAGTGTGCGACATGCATGCACCTCCCATTGCTACCAGTGGCGTACCGATGGAGGGGGGGAGTGCTGGGGGCGCAGCGCCTCGGATGGTACTTCTTTAGGGGCGGCATTTTTTCTCTTATTAAGCCCTGGCCAAACGAATGCAACACCATTCAACATTGTCGAATAGAGCTTTGTTGGATGGTGTTGAACTGCGTGGTCAAATGCAACATGTGGGGTGCAGACAAAAATGAATATATATATATATATATATATATATATATATAAACATATACATATACATATACGTATACGTATACATATACGTATACATATAAATATACATATATCGGACAACGTTTATTTCAACGTTTCGGGGCGCTGCCCCTTTGTCACGAATAAGAACTACAAGATAGAAGATGCTCCTTATATACATAACATTACTTAATAATTAAAAAATCCGTTAAAAATACTCAAAAGAAGTCCTTAAGGTTCAAACCTTTTGGCACAAAAGAATCCAATTTGTATGCCCAAAAACCTTCCCTTTTAGTTGGGTCTGATACATCCGTCCCATCAACTATTTTTACTAGCATATCTTTAATTCCCTCATGACCTCCCTATACATATACATATCCATGTACATGACCCCTATATACATATACATATACATAAACATGTACATATACATATATGTATATAAATATACATATACATATATTAAAAATACATAATTATTAAAAAAATTGTACGTAAGGTGTACAGTTACGTCTTTCAGGAAAAGGTTTGAAAAAAGTTTCTTTTCAAAAAGTTTACCTTGATGTTTTATAAACGGTTTTTAAACTTAGGAGAAGAAAGACGAAGTGATTTTATATTACATATATATAAACATATACAGGACCCTTACCATCTACTTCAAATTCTAAAAAAGTAGAGAATTCCGCGAGTTTTCAATTTCAGCAATCATTGATGGAAGTTATTCTCTAAGTATCCAGATAAATAGGACTAGACTAAATTTCACAGAAGTCATGAACCACCGACAAATCTGCTGAAGTACTGTTCAATGCCTCATGATTTTCCAAACTAAACATCAGTTTTCAGTCGCTTATTTATACACTTATAGAAACAACACGTGACAAGTAACAAGGAACAACTACCGTAACACACGTAGTGGCAACCAGAACGAGAGGCTTCTCCTGCACATATTCTACTTTAATATCAAATTTCGATTTATTACGCAAGTTTGCACCATGCATCAAGTTATGGAACAGGTAACTTCTAACCATATAAGTTTTTACTAATTTGGTCTCGTGCTATATAGGTATTTAACCACCTAATTTAATCGTAAGCAAAACAAGTGGATTTCCATTGATAACAAAAACCATTAAATCGCGTAATTCTTTGTGTAAACATTTGATATCTTCATCGTAACCCACACCATTAAATACTTGCACCATGCCCCTCCTAAGGGGTATTCAGCTATTAACGAAGTTAGGTTATTGATGTGGACGAAAACTGCAGTTAAGTCCATTCTGCTATTTTCCGTAACCCTTGACATTCACAGCCTCTAGAAAAACATTTCCCAATGTGCTGACCTGCAATTGATTGTCTATAGGCCTGATACCACAAGTCTAAATTCTCCAGTATGATCTTAGGCCTAAGATATTCGGTAATTAAGTCAGAGTTAATTATATTACAAGATCAACCAAACAGTGACATCGTTACCTTGTCCTTCATTGAACGGAAAGAGGTAAAGTAACACTATAACACCGCAGAAGTTCCAGGAGCCAGTCATCTTGCACGACCAAGCACACTTGAATAGAAACATTAAAAAGAAAAAGTATGCATGAGCATACATAAATACATCGCATACATGAAAAAAATCCTTTTTATAAAAATGTGCATTGTGATTGGCTGAAACCCGTGTCTCCATGTAATCATTGAATGCATTACTCAGGTAGACCATCGTGAAGAGTAAGGAGAATTTACGCTTACACGGCTTTCACAGTTACAGTCACTGACAAATATACTTGGAGCAGTTTGAAGAATTTTCTTGGAATTCCATGATTAATGGGCGTAACGAAGTTAACCCCTACTCCCCTTTCACGATGTTGTTTCCATATTCGAAGCGATTCACAAGAAAGGCTTGGGCATTCTTTTCTTGAAATTTTTTCCCATGAGAATCTTTTTCAGGTCAAGAAATTTTTACGAGTTGGAATTTTTTTTACGGTCGAGAATATTTTTTGTAGTCAAGAATTTATTTGGAGGTCGAGATTTCTACCCAATATTCTTTGGTCTCTTAAAATACGAAAGAAATCCCATGAGGATCGGAAGGACAATCAACACTATAACCTGGTAAAGTTATTCATTTACTTTACTGCTCTGTTCATTTTTAACGCTTCCAACATGTGGAATGCGGACAACGAAATTTTGGAAAACTTCCTTTAGTATCTCTCAGAGAAGACTGAAAATAAATTCACGGAATTATCAAATACAGTCAAACCTCCCGTAAGCGGACGCCCTCGGGACCACGACCTGGTGTCCGCTTACAGGAGGTGTCCGCTTATGAGAGGTTGGTTAATATTTAAATGATAAGTGATTGTTGAAACATGATTCTTTCAATAGTGGTCTTAATATGTTATTGTCTACAGCTATCATTACAAATTTCTCTAAAAACTCCACTATAAAACCTTCGTGTCTCTACATTACCAACATAACATCTACATTGCCGTTGTAAATATGATGTTATAGTGTCTATAGTTCTGCTAAGATGGTTTGAAATAATCTGTTATGTGCGCTTGCTTTTGCCCTGCTAAACGTATGTCTGTAAGAATCTCATTAACATTTAATACAGCTCGACAAAGTTCTTCGTTGCCTGGGAAATATGCGAAATCTAAAAGCTTCTCCGCAACATTTGCAGCTTTGGCAGCTGTCTTAATTTCGGGTTCCTTCAAAGGCACGTCGAAATCATCGTCTTCTTGTTCGCCATCAGTGTCTTCGTCAATGTCAAGGCCATCATCTAACTTTAGGCGTTTGTCAATTTCGCTTGTTTCGTTCAACAGCTCTCTTCTTAATCCTTCTCGCCAGTTTGTATCTTCGATGTTGATCAAGTCATCGCAGAATGGGACATAGTCGTCTGCACCAAGGTACTGCTCGGCAGAGCAGTCATTACAAAGTTTCGAGCACAGTTCATTCAAATTCATCATCTCTTCCCCTTCAAAAGGGTCATCATCGTTATCATCACTTAACTCTTCTGGATACATTCCCACCTTAACAAAACATTTTCGGATGGTCTCTGACTCAATTTCATCCCATGCTTGTTTGTCCCATTGAATAGCCTGAAGAAGATGAACGGATTTCACAATCTCACTTGCGTTTTCTTGCCCCACTTTGCTACATACAAAGCGAAGTAGCTTCCTTCTAGTCTTCACTTTCCACAATTGAATAATTCCGGCATCAAGAGGCTGAGTCTTCGATGTTGTATTTTTCGGCAAAAAGGCCAAAGTAATGTTTGAAAACTGACCCTTAAGTTCATGCGGATGACAGGGTGCGTTGTCAAGGAACAGGATTATTGTACGGCCTTCACGTTTTAATCGTCCGTTCAAATTGGTTAACACATTCATCATAATCTCAGTTTTCATCCACGCTTTGGAGTTTGAGAAATAGCGGCACTTGTACGGTTTGGTATTGTCCTTTAAGTGCTTAAAGCAACGTGGCTTTTTACTCTTACCAATTATGACAGGCTCTTCCTTACCACCAGCGGCATTAACGAAGAATGTCCATGTACACCTTTGTTTCGCTTTTTTTCCGCCTCTGCATCTTTTTCCTGCTTCACAAAGACTTTTGTCTGGAAGCGCTTTCCAAAACTGACCGGTCTCGTCCATATTCCAAACGTTTTTAGGCGCATAACCTTTTGTTAATTCCTTGACGCGCTCCTGCCAGCTATCAAGCGTTACTTCGTTGACATCACCGTCCTCACCAGCAACCCTCATCTCTTTGATGTTGTACCTTTTCTTCCATTTCTCTTGCCATCCGTTCGAACCTTGAAATTCATCATCACCAAGTCTTTGAGCAGTGAGTTTTGCTTCCTCTTGCAGCATGGGCCCACTCACAGGAATATTAGATTCTCTGCAGCGATTGTACCATATCCACAAATATTCGTTTATTTCAGAAAATTTTTGCGGATTTTGTCTTTTCCAACTAGCCCGATTTGCTATATGGTTTGCCTCGTCTAGAATGGATTCTTTATTCTTGATAATCGTTGAAACTTGAGTTCGGCCACAGCTAAATTTCTCTGCGATTTTTCTGACACCTAGCTGTGGATGACTTTCATGATATCTTATAAGTTCAACTTTATCATCAATGCTTAAACAAGTGCGAGCTTTGGACAGGCTCATATCTTTAACCTAGTTCTTTTCCTTTTTCTTATTTTTAATTGACTTATGCAGTGTTGATTTTGGTTGGTCCTTCCCTTCAGCTTTTGCTTTTTGTTTGTTACTGAAACATGAGCAGGTGTGATGTTATGATATCCACAAGTGTTGCGCGTGCGGCGTATAGTTTAGCAAAGCCCTTCCGCAAAAGCGCAAAGCAATGGATACTTTCATTAATGTGGAATCATACATACGAGGTTACCATGAATACATGGATATTTGGAAACCAAAAATGGACGAAAAATACGAGTTAGAAAGGGAACCAGAAAACAAAAAAAGATTCACACGCTGTGGCAATTGTTAAACCATTACGGAGATCAACAGAAAGCAGTGGCACATCTCATGCCAATACTGTTAATGAAACAGTTGACGTTGTGGGTCATATACCCAAAAGTATGGCACCCTACGTGAGCAAATTTTTGAAACGTTCGTCCAATTCTGCAAGTGTTACAGTAAAGGGAAAACGAATAAATCGTAGGGCTGGTTACGGACTTGAGATTCCGTGCGTTTATACGTTCCAGGGTGACCAATTTTCTTTGACTTGGTTGAGGAACAAAATACACAAGACTGGATATGTGTTGTTGGACAAGAAAATTTAAATTAACAATGACTGCTAATGATTCGACGCTACAATAACGGATTTAATTCATACATATATAGTTTCCGCATCGACCTGTCATCAGCTCAGTTAATAACTTAATGAATGTATCAAACACATATTTCTATCCTAATACTGTATAGTTATCTAAGCAGCATAATTATTAATTTAACAGAAAATAAATCCAGTCTGTCCGCTTACGAGAGGTTATGTTTGGGAAGGTGTAATTGGTGTCCGCGTCCGCTTACGGGAAGTGTCCGCCTAGGAGAGGTTGTAAATGTAGTAATTTAATAGTGTTTTGGTCGGGACCCAAAAACAGTGTCCGCTTACAAGAGGTGTCCGCTTCCGGGAGGTGTCCGTAAGTAGAGGTTCGACTGTAGATATTGTACCTGCACGATCGTCTTCAAAAGCATATTCAAATTATACTTGCTGTTTCTTTGGTTCTGGGAATCGCCAAGATACTTCAATGATCAAAGTACTAGGCGCATGGTATACATAGAACATGGACAGAGGATCTTTGAACTTCAAATACCTCTGAGAAGCCTTTTTTTTGCTCTTGTCAACACCTACA
This sequence comes from Heliopora coerulea, assembly GCA_030142905.1. NCBI lineage: Eukaryota > Metazoa > Cnidaria > Anthozoa > Scleralcyonacea > Helioporidae > Heliopora > Heliopora coerulea. The sequence goes on along the minus strand of JASJOG010000425.1, from coordinate 25,033 downwards.
ACTAGTAACATGTTATTTGTTACTTATCGTCTTTGTTGTTGATGACACAGCGACACCGAAAAGCTGTGAAAACTTTATGATCAGGGTTGACGGTAATACTGTGTGCGGGAACAAGTGCATTTTAAGGTTAAATGTGTGACTTTTTATCTTTAGACACTAGATGAAAGAGATGAGATTACATGGAGTTCTGGTGATTGACTATGTAAATGTTTTCGTTAAACTGAGATTTGATTTTAAAATACGCAGATTTTTTAAGAAAGAAAAACGTCATGCAATATTAAAATATAAAATATCTTTAAATATACACTGTAAATCTCGCGGTGAAGTACTGACACTTAAAAAGGCGTAACAGTGTACCAATTTTGTGTAAAATGGTAATTAACATCTTATCAGTGTAACTTAACGCATCACATATATATTTATACACCAAGAGTGTGTTTGTTCTACACTCAATGGGTGTAAAATAGAAAACAGGTCTTTTGACCCGACTGTAGTGTAGATGTACCCCAATATAGCAAACATCGACACCAGTTCAATATTAAAGGTTAAATATTAACAATAATTCAGTGTAGTGTTAATATTACTGCACACTAAACTTGGATTAAATTTTACAGCAGAGAAACTGTGTTAAAACATTCGTTTGGTGTAAACAGCCAATTCAGAAACAACTCATTTGCAGATCCAGACTGGACTTTGTGTAATTACACAGCAGAAAAATAAAAAAATATAATTGAAAACATGGCACATGCTTCATAAGCACCAGCTTGGTGAACGCCATACTGAATAAAACTGAATAAAAATAATTCTTTTGGCATGGTAACGGTCTAAGTAATTAAATGTCGGTGGCCTTTCGCGAAAATGGCGTCTTGCAAGTGTGATCAGCGCAAACACAATGACTCCGATGACATATATACGTAACGAGAATCTGGCACTTGTTGCAAGCACTGATATATTAGACCCGGGCAAGATCTGTTAAAGCAGACGAAGATGAGGAATTAACCGATTCCAAAAACGTCTTAATCGTGCAATATTTGAAGTCATCTAAGCCGCACTTCTCTTCTTATTTTAAAAACTTTGGTCTGGATGATCGCTTTCCGCTTTGTGAGATGATCAACAGCGCTGTTTGGTGTCGTATTTCAAGCTTCGAATTAAATGTGACGCATCAAATTTGACGTCTGAACTGAAACGTGTCACTTCCGTCGAATTTTCGTAGCATTGAATGCGACGTTACTTCGACGTATGAACTAGGCTTAAGAGTTATCTTCTGTCTATAAAAATTCACGAAACGTTCTCCTCTTTTCGACGTCGAACGCACGACCAAGCGTTCCACTCGAAATTCGCGACCTTTCCTTTGCGTTCCGTAACTTCTTCGCTCGTACCCGCAACTTATTCGGCTATCACGTAATTGCCAGAAACCCAGATAGCCAGCCACCCACTCCAAGTCACCTGCATAGTGCCGCTTTGATTTTCTATAGGAAGGTCAGTGGACACAAAAATTAAAACCTCTTTTAGTGAGTTGCCCTACTTCACAAAATGTTACAGAAACCCTTTACTGGTGTGTTACAGATAGTTTTCCTTATTTTGAATCGGAATCATCATTAATGTTCACAGTCTGAAACTTTATTTACTTTCATGCAATTTAAAATAATTTATAAGGTTCAAATGAACGTATGTCATTTTTATTGCATTTCTGTTTAGTGACTGTCAGACTTTCTGATGTTTTGAATTGGGGTTCAGACCATCCCACGTCTTGGATTTCACAACCCTGATAACATTACTTTACTCCAGCTACGTGAAATGTCTGGACCTCTTCCAAATGCAAGCACATGCTCTCAAGAATTAGGACTAGCTAGTGTACGTCAGTCTTGATGCCTTCTGAGAAGCTATGAACACTGCTTTTTATAGCCAGAATCGTAGATCCGGCATAGTTTAATAAACATAGTTTAATGACTTAAGCTGAATGAAAATTTATTTCGACTTCTGTACAATTTCTGTTTTCAGAGATTTGGTGTTCACTCAAACACAAAGTTTTGTTACCGTGGACTTGAGTTTTTTTCCAAAAGTATTTGACCTGCATTTGACAAGCAAGAAACATGATCTTGAGAAAAGTTTAAGAAGTATTTATTTATTTATGAAATTTTTCAACCTCAATTTTATTTCAGGCAAAAGAGGTTTTCTTAAGAAATTTTCTTGATATTTTTCCTAAAAAAATACCTGAATTAAAGAAAAAAAGTTATTTAAACAACTTTAATTTTTCTTTTTGTAAGAAATATCAATTTTAAAATTTTTGTACTTGGGGAAAGACTGGTGTGCTGACAGTGACTCAAGGTGTAACTTAGACACTGACTGAAGGTGTAACTTAGACACTGGAGTTGCTGTTTCTGTACTTTGTATGCAATATGCAGTATCCAAAAGAGTGTTTCGATATACAGGTTTTGAAAGTGTATCATATGCAAAAAACTTCAACTAAACTTCAATTTCTACTGAGTTAAACGGCCAATAACTAGGTACTTGTTACACTAAATGATTTCAGATTATCGATTAGTCTACTTTGTTGTGTAAATTACTAAATCGTTTCATCTCTTTCTCTTATTTGAAACATCAGTTTGACAAGTGGTTCTATATTTGTGGCAATGGGACTTTACACCAGCTTTGTGCCTCCACAGCTGCAAACTATTTCACACCAACTATGTGTAAATATAACCTCTTGAGTGTAAATCCTACACCAACAGTGAAACTTTACACAAGCTTGGTGTCTCCACAGCTACAAGCCATTTCACACCAATTAAGTGTAAATAAAAACTATTGAGTGTAAATCTACACTGGCAGTGTAACTTTACACCATTAAAGTGTCCGTACAGCTGCAAGTTCTTTCACACCAAATTGGTGCAAATAAACAATTTCGGTGTAAAATAACACTTTTGGGAAGTTAATTTAATCCATTCAATAGTGTTGACTTTACACATAATTGTGTTATGCCAGCACCGTTAAGTGTGTAAGTTTACGCTTCTTTGGGTTACAAATTTTTCATATAACGTAATTCGTGATGATTCCACTGAGCGATGAACTCGTTCTAAGATGCTTACATAACTGACAGGTAAACATTATGTAAAGTGTACAAATTAAATTCATCGTGTGTGTCAAGAATTCCACCCCCTTCCATGAATTCAAAGAGGTTTTTATAATACGCAGAAACTTTCTGTTTACAGGTCTCTCAATTGTCTGCATATGAACGCTACGTCTTGCAATAAAACTCCCTCTATTTAGTCCTCTGTTCTCTATCATAAATTGAGCAACATCAAGATTTCTAACACCTCTATTCCCTCTTACTCGCAAAGGGAAGGCCAAAACCCTGCGTAGCATTTACAAAGCATTACAAAACTCTACTTTTCAAATTATTAGTGCAGCATTTCAAATAGATAATAGTCCTGCTGTACCTGTCAATACAGGCGAGCATGACAAATCACCAGTTGATAAGTTTATGATTTGAGTCGATATGCCAGAGGTGATTTGATTTCTTAACGTTATATAGGCGTCTTTGAATTAATATTTCAAGTACGAGTTGGTATTCTTCCTCCGATTTCTAGATACCGAGAAACGAATTGACAAACGAGGCAAAGCTGAGTTTTTTTTAACGAGTTTCGAGGTATCTAGAAATCGGAGGAACGACACTAAACGAGTGTTTGAAATTACTTCTCAAATGAACCAGTATTTTAGGCGAAAGTCCAGCCGAAAGTTAGAAAAATTCAGCTGTAATCTTCCTCCGATTTCTAAATACTGATTGTTTTTTCTTCGTGAATTATTAATGAGTTTGAGAATGACATATCTTCGCCTGATAGCACGGTTTACAGGACCAACCTGTTGTAAAGGTTCTCTGATTCTCCATCACTGGATATAAATTCTCCGATCGCGTAAAAGGCCCCTCGCACGTAGGATTCTCCAGAGAAGGGCGTCAATCGTAATATCTCTCTTATGTTCCATTCCAATTCCTCCTCTGTTATCTCAATGAAAGAGTTAGCTATGCCATATTCTATCTTTCGTCTGTATTTGGTCTTAGCATTGACCCCTAAACAACTGGCGACGGCTGTCCACTGCATACCAGTGCCTCGAAGTACTCCTATTTGTTCAGTTGTGATAATATATCTTCGTCTTCCTCTAGAACTTACAACTTGAGAGCTAATTACGCTTCGAAGCATGGTGATTTCTTCATCGTAAGCAGCAATCTGATTTTTTATGTTCTAAAGTGTCTCCCACAGGGAACGGAAAAGAACCAAAGAAATAGCAACTATGATTTGAACAAGCTCTTCAAGACGATCGGGCAGTTACACCAACCATTTTATATTTCTAGGGAATTTATTCTGTTCAATCTTCAGTAGACATGCTTCCAAAGATAAAAGGAAGTTTTTCAAATCTTCGTCGTCCCCTTTCGTGACGTTACAACCATTAAAAACATACAGAGCAGTAAAGGAAACCAAAAACTTTATCATATTTTGGTGTGGATTGTCCTTCCGATCCCGAAGTGACATGTTCCATATTTTAAGCGGGAAACATCTAGAAAGGCCAAAGCATACTGAGTAGGAATTTCGATTTCCAAGTAAATTCTTCATAATAAAAATATTTTCGACTGCAAAAATTTCCGACTGGGAAAAATTTCTCGGGGAAAGAAAACAATTCTCAATCAAAAAGAAAATTGTTGACTGTAAAAAATACTCGACTGCAGAAAAAATTCGAATGGGAAAAATTTCTTAAGAAAGAAATACTTTTTCAACCCATTCAAATATTTTTCGACCGGAAAAATATTTCTCGACAACTTTTGTCTAGTATGGCATTACATACCTCACTACAAATGAAGACTCGAGGCAACAAATTGAAAGGTCAAGAGAGAAAACGAGCAAAAGTCCAGAGAACCTTTTTATCTTAAACACATTGTGCTTGAATTACAAATCTTCAGAGAAACTGCGAGAAAGAACGGTATATACACGCAAGAACGCAAGCTGTATAACAGACCTGATATCAGGTCTGTTTAGAAAATTGTAACCAGCCCTGATCAATGGAGAACGGCAACAAAGTGTATCAGGACTGATTGATCAGAAGCGTGTAATATCGTTAACACTGACACTATTAAATTGCACAGAAATATGGCATAGCCGTGGCATTAAACTCGTAGAATGGATACCAATATATGCCTACATATTATGTGAGAGCTATTTCTTTGCCGCTTTCATTCTAAGAAGACTGCTACAGTTCTATAATGAACGTATATAGTATCAATAGCATGTCATATCAAACCAATACAGCACTGATAATATCAAAAACAGAGTGCTGTGCAGGCAGTTCTGATCAACATAAAAAAGGTTAAAGGTAGCACCCTGACATTTTGTACGAAAGCCCTTCATTAGTGACATTAGCAAATGATTTCTATTTATCATTTAATTTAATCGCAAAATACTTTTTAAGTGAAATGGGTAATCAATAAGCACAATTTAAAAACAATATTCAATAAATCCAATTTTGTTCCACAGGAAAAGGATATTTAGGCTTTGTTAAGGTATGGAGCTATAGAATTACCAGTATTCAATACCAGCATACTAATTTGCTGATCTATACGGAACCTTTCATAAATAGTAAAATTGGCAAAGACTAACCCTATTTTTAAATTAAATGATATTGAACAGTTATCAAGAGTCATTTTAGAGGATCACCACTACCATAGAAACTGTTCAAACTCCATCTCTCATAACGTTTTTTGATTTTCTAAATGACTATGTGTGAGTGACACTCAGTTTTATTCTTCTTGCAAAAGACTGCACCATATAAGTTTAATAATAACAATAATAATAATAATAATAACTCTTTTGAATGTTGAATGTTGTTATTGAGGAATTGAAGCAGCGAGTGACAGCGAATGCTGCAAAATTAAGACGATATGAACAACGGATAAACCTGTACAGGCAAAATCGCATGTTTCACAATGATCAGAAGAAATTTTATCAAGAAATGGGCGGTGTAACCAGGGAGAGAGATATTAGACCTGATCCTGTAGAGAGCTGAGATTTTTGGAGCAATATCGGGGATAATCCTACAGGGCACAATCGAGAGGCAGAAAGGTTAGATGAAGTTAGAGAAGGCCTGAGCCAACACAAGACCCAGGAGAATGTGATAATTTCTGTACTGGATGTCAAACAGCAGTTGAAGAAAATATCGGATTGGAAAGGGCCTGGGCCGGATGGCGTGCAGGGATTTTGGCTGAAGAATTTATAACACTTCACTGTCGCATTGCAGAACAACTTAATCTAATTCTGGAATCTTGCTCCGTACCACAATGGATAAACCAAGGAAGAACGATTCTCTGTGTGAAGGATCCGTCACTGAAAAATGCTGCGGAAAAGTTCCGGCCCACAACATGTCTTCGACTTATGTGGAAGTTACTCAGCGGAATGCTTTCAGAAAAAATGTACGACCATCTTGAGATGGGACAGTTACTTTCTGAGGAACAAAAAGGATGTAGGAAATGTTCAAGGGAGACGAAAGACCAACTTCTCATAGATAAAATGGTATTACGGAATTGTAAGCGTAGAAAAACGAATCTGGCGATGGCCTGGATCGACTATCGTACGCCTTACGACATGGTGCCTCATTCCTGGATTCTGGAAACGCTACAGCCTGCTGGAATAGCTTCTAATATCCAACGATTAGTACGAGAGACCATGCAAAATTGGAAGACGGTGCTTACATCAAATACCCAAATTCTTGGGGAAGTCAAAATCCAACGAGCCATATTCCAGGGTGACAGTCCATCACCGCTTTTGTTTGTCATCTCTTTAATACCTCTGTCGATTGTCCTGCGTAGCTGCAAAGGAAGATACCAACTAGAAAAAGATGCTGGGTCTATTAACCATCTGTTGTACATGGACGACCTAAAGCTGTATGGAAAACGTGAGCGTGAAATCTAGTGAACACTGTCCGGATAGTTAGCAGTGATATCGGCATGGAGCTCGGCCTTAAGAAGTGTGGTGTACTCGTTCTAAAGAGAGGGAAGGTTGTGAGTTCTGAAGGAATTTACCTCCCAGAGGGGTGACGGATGAAAACGGCAGAAGATGATAGATACAAGTATCTCGGGATCCTTGAGTACGACGATCTACTTCACGACAAAATGAAAGAAGCGTTGACCAGTGAGTACTTCCACAGAGTGAAGAAAGTTTTAAAATCGAAATTACATGGAAGGAACACCATACTAGCTTTAAACACATGGGCCGCGCCAGCCCTACGAAATGTGCTTCAGGCCCAAGGATGAGACACAGCTTGCCCTCAACGTACTACCATGTGACCAGCGACTATCTAAGCTGAGAAGATTCTAAATAATAATAATCATAATAATGATAATAATCTCGTGGCACTAAAGATCAGTTAATGATAGATAAGACCATCCTGAAGAATTGCAAAAGAAGACATACTAACCTTGCAGTGACATGGATTGGCTACCGCAAGGCTTACGATATGACTCAACATTTGTGCATTACTGAATATCTGGAAATGATTGGAGCTGCCAGTTATATTCGGTCATTTGTCCAAAAAACCATGTCCTTTTGGAGAACCAAGTTAATAGCTGGAAACGAAGAGTTAGGGGAGGTAAAAACCGAGAGGGGATTATTTCAGGGTGATAGTCTGTCATCATTATTGTTTGTTATTTCCATGATACCTATGACCTTGTTGTTAAGAAGCTGTAAAGCTGGATATTACCTTGGTAAAGAAAGCCCAAAGGTGAATCATCTGCGTTTCATGGATGGCCTCAAACTCTCTGGAAAGTCCAGTAAGGAACTTGACTCTCTGATTAGGACGGTATTTGTATTTAGCCAAGATAGACAAATCGAGTTAGGAGTAAAGAAATGTGGTGTGGTGATAATAAAAAGAGGGAAAGTGGTAACATCTGACGGTATACAGCTGCCAAATGGGGAAAGCATAAAACATGTCGGTGATGAAGGATACAGATATCTGGGTATGCTAGAAATTGACCAGATAATCCAACAACAAGTGAAAGTATTAATCCAGAAAGAATATTTGCGAAGGACAAAAAAAATCCTTAAGTCGAGGTTGAATGGAAAGAATATTGTGCTAGCAATTAATTCCTGGGCGGTGTCTTTGATGCGGTACGGAGCTGGGATAATCAACTGGACCGATGAAGAGCCGAAGGCATTGGCTAGGAAAACCGTAAGAAATTGACAATGTATGGTGCATTACACCCAATGAGTGACGTACATAGACTGCACTTGACTAGAAAAAGCGGAGGGAGAGGATTTATTGGAATTGAAGAGTGTGTTAAGGCAGAAAGAAAATTTAGCACTGTACGTGAGTAGACGGCAAGGTGAGATGGCGAGACAGATCGTAAGGGAGGGAGTGGTTAACATCGAAGGAGTCAAAGACGGGAGCAGTTTAAGGAAAGAGAATAAAGAAAACCACCAACGACAGTGGCATGAGAAAGCACTCCACGGGCGGTTCATAACAGTAGTAGATAATGATATGGATAGAGAAAAAAATTGGGGGTGGCTTTGCTATGCGGGATTGAAGAAAGAAACAGAGAGCACAATATTTGCAGCACAAGAGCAGGCAATTGTAACCAATTCAATAAAACATTCAGTGTATAAGGAGAATGTGGCAAATAGCTTCAGAATTTGTGGTAGTGCAGAGGAAACTGTGGCGCATATAACGACCGAGTGCCAAATGTTGGCGCAAAGATACTACAAGGAATGGAGACATGATCAAGTAGCAAAAATGGTACAATCGAAATTATGCAAGAAGGCAGGTATTCCCTGCGAGGAATCATGGTATAAGCATACACCTGACAAAGTGATTGAAACAGATGAATTCAAGTTACTACGGGACTTTCCGATACAAACGGACAAGCTGGATCATAATAGACCAGATATAGCTGTAGTGAATAAATCTAGGCAGTCATGTCTATTGGTAGATATTGTATGTCCCTTCAACATAAGAATTGTGAAGAAAGAGGAGAAGATTGATGTGTATCAAGATTTGAGACGAGAACTAAAACGACTGTGGAATCTCAGAGAAGTAAAGATTAAACCGGTGATAATTGGAGCTCTGGGAACCATTAGAATGAATCATAGAAAATGGTTAGATTAGACTGAAATTAATTTCAGTACACACCTCTTGCATGAAGTAACTTTATTAGGAATGACAAGAATAATCCGAAAAGTTTTAGATACCTAAGGGCAAGATACTTGTCTTGATATCTAATTTTTATTAAGATCATTTGCCAGTGGACATTTATGTGCACTGTGAGGAGAAATAATAATAATAATAATAATAATAATAATAATAATTATCGAATATTTTAACAGGATAGAAACCCTTCAGTGTATAAAAACACTGTTATCAATGGGTTCCTATGAGATAAAATAAAAAAATTTTAAAAAAAACTTATTTAAGATATTTAAGATTATATATTAAAATGTTCGTTTAAATGTTTTTTAAGTAAGAATCTTGAAGTAAAAGTTCTACTTTTTAGCGGCAGTTCATTAAAAATCTTGGCTCCTTGATAATAAAAACTCCTTTTTTTTTGGGAATCATTACTATTTTTCAAGAGCCTGCATCATCAGCCTATTTATGAAGAAACAAAAGATTAACAATGGTATACTGATAAAAAAACCATGCTAAAAACCATTACGAGCCGACAACTTCAAAAAGTATAAAATAAAACATATTCCGAAGAATAAAGTCATCTTGAGAACTCAAGATATGAGTCAATGCAAAATAAAACTATTGTAATAAAGTCGAAATATCACAGTTTCAACAATAGTTTTATCTTGCATTGACTCATATCTTGAGTTCTCAAGATGACTTTATTCTTCGGAATATGTTTTATTTTAAACCATGCTAAGGTATTCCCAGTTTTGGTTATTGGAATTTATCATTGTTCAGTGAAATTAGAAGACAAAATCACACAAAAAATTTGGTCATTTTGACAACTACTGATATGGATTTATGAATTTCTGTTCAATTGACATGTACAGGAATCTTAAAATGTCTATTACATTAGGGATGCACCGGAACCAAATTTAAAAGTTCTGGCCGAAACCAGAACCAAAAATCAAAGTAGTACCTTTCTAATTGGACCACAAAGCAGATGCTGTTACTTAGTTGGACATTGTCAATGTAGAATTAAGTGGTCAAAAGTAAAAATAACTCCTCATTTAATGCCAAATAAGAAATTATTAAAATTGTTCTTCACATTTCCATTACAAACAAAAACTAGTTTTATGTCTTATGTTTTATAATTTTTTTTTGTGCATTAGTATCATGAACATTTTTGGCCTATGAAGCGTGAACATTTATTTGCAAATAGTTCTCTGTTTTTGATCGCATTTCAGCCGTGCATAGCCTTAGAAAGCCTGAGCACTATGTACAGATAAACCACTGACCATATTTCGGCTCAAATTTTGATCATAACCTTCCCAGATTTTCCCTCACACAAATGACACAACCACAAAATTAAACTGTCAAAGTAGGCCAGTACGAACGTGGGCTTGCGTAATGTATATTCAAGGTTGCTTTTTGCTACCACTGAGGGATATTGTTTGAGCAAAAACTACTCTTTTGTACTTTGCACTTGTAATCTAACTATTGTTATAAGACTGTAAGTTAAAAATACCCTTTGCGTTCAGAAATTTTGACATTGTAGAGCTTGTAGAATAGATGATGTAATGGCGTCACAACTACAATTTATTTTTAACTGCTGTGTTCATATAAGCCATAAAATCTATTTTAGAAATAGGGCTACTGTTATTATTACTATGGACTACTTTTCTTATTACTATTTTATTAAAAAGTTTCGGTTCCGGCGGAACATTTTTCACGAGTTCTAGCTGGAACTGGAATTTAGAAAAATCAGAGTTCCGGTGCATCCCCATTATTAAATGTGGTAGCTTGGTATATATATCATGTCTTACACACACGTTCTCAAGCTATTCTACTCAGAAAAACTTTCTGAGTCCCTGACGGGAATTCAACCCATAACCTTCTGATCGCCGGTGAGTTTGATTGATTGATTGACAACTTTATTTATGGAGGATAACACGTAACAGTAGTGTACTGATAAACTTGTGGTCCTCTAATCCAGTAATATACATAAAAATTATAAATCTCAATAATAAACATAATAAAAAAAGATTACCTTATTATTTACAATCATGTTAAAATAGCAGCAGTAAAAATATAATTAATAAAACTTAAAAATCTAATTGGTATTATCTAAAAAATATTTTCAAAGAGCATATTTAAAAGAAACTATAGAGTTTTTCTTTTTAACCTTGACCGGGATATTATTCCACAGTCCAGTTCCTGTCACCCTAAAGTTCTTCCACCTTCACCTTCTCTCTGGTATCTTGGACATTACTTTCTAGTGCTAATCAATGAGTTACTAAATGGTTTATTTATTATTTATTAAATGATTTGGTTATTAAATGAGTTATTTAATAACTCATTGATTAGCACTAAATTGGTGACATATCAAGACTTGCAGACTGGCAGTACATCGGTCTACCATCAATTCAAACCAGTATATAAATGTAACCTATGCTCACCATCTGAGTCCATGTAGCTCAACGGTTAGAGCATCTCACCAGTTATCAGAAGGTTACAGGTTCAATTCCCATCAGGGACTCAGAAAGTTTTTTCTGAATAGAATAGCTTGAGAATCTGCATATGAAACATAATAAAAAGAATATCAAATGTTCAATTTTGCATTCCAATTCAATTTTTGGCATTCCATATTGTTTGACATGCTAAATTTTTGAAGACCTCTGTTAAGTGGTCAACCTCTATTAAGTGGTCAACCTCTAGTAACTGATCAACCTCTCTTAAATGGTCAGCTGGTTATATTCTGAGGGTGACCACTTAATAGAGGTTTAAATGGCTGGGAATTGAACAAGTGAACTCACAAATCTAGTGCAATGCTCTGCCAACTGAATTACTGAGGCTGTTACTGCATGGTCATCAATTCAGTTTATATAATTATTGTGGTAATGCAATTGAGTAGGAAGGTATATGCTAAAGGAAATGGTGGCTTTGACAGTGTTGAACAAATGATTAACAGTTAAGTTGACACCATCGATAAGGAAAATTTCAAGTGTAAATGCCACAATGGTATTTGGTATTTTACAAGTACTTTAGCCAATGCCAAATGATTCTGCTTGTCAAAGGGACAAGCCTGGCCCCTTAATGAGTTAAATAAATAAACAAAAACAAGCCAAAACTAACATCCATGGGGGTCTTTCTGGTTGTCTGTTTTAGTCCTAACTGCATGGCTATCTTAAGCACTGGCCTGTTGTTATGGTTACCACACCACCTCCACTATGATTATAGTTTACAGAAAAGTTAAGACTAATAATTACAGCACTATCCAAGTTATTCAGGAATTAACAAATAATTATGCCTCATACAATTTAGGATATTTATGTGAATACCGTATTAAATCAGTATCAAAAAAAGAATTGCAGTATTGTCAACATTTGAAGCAAAATTATCAAAGACACAAGACTCTGCATGTGCAATGTTACACAACCACAGTACTAAACCAAACTCACATTTCCATGTTCTACAACTCTAATCATGATTTGCTTCCTTCAACCAAAAACTACAGCAGTGGTTATCAGTGTTGAGAGCCACAATTAGTAACTGTATAATTGAATAACTTCAAAATTTCAAAAATCAATTTTCTTCTGTAAATATCTTGGTATTCTGAATTCTGCTCTTTTGCATCACTGCTCTGATATTAATTATTTATACAAGCATACTGATAAACAGCTTCAAAAATATCCAGTCACTTGCATATAAAAGTCATAAATGTTAGTGTGATTGTGTAGGATTATAAATACATGTACATCCAATCACAGTCACGTAACTGGATGTGAATTTCAAAGCTAAATACATAGCAACTCTCCACAGTGATAACTAATCACAGTCACAGTCAAATTGAACACAATTGAATTAATTTTAATTAGCTATTTATGCAGCAATAAGTACTGAGAATTGTAGTGAAGATGATTTACAATCACTACCGCAATCCAGATATTTTTGCTCCAAGTAAATGGATAATAAATGCTTCTTTCTTCCGAAATGTACAAAAACATTCATTTTACAACCTTTGCAAAGTGTGCATGGGTACTACACGTGCAGTGACATACACAACATATTGAAAGCACTGCATATGAATAGTGGTCAGGCAAAGTTTGGAAAGATTTAGATTTTCCTGCTGGTTACTCTATGGGTATTTACTAAAGCTTAAATTCAGTAAGACTTCACAAGGGAAAGAGTATTCTGCCCTAGAGTGACATCCCATCTGAGATGTCTTTCTTGATTACCAATTTTGTTAGTAAAACAATTACAGCTGGATACACTGCATGAAGAATTCAGGGGTGAGAATGAACCATAGAATTCTAGTCTGCCTAATACAAAACAATTTTGTTCATTAGAGGAGGGCATCTCCTCCATGATGAATTAACTGCCTACTTGCCAACCCATCAGCAGCCACAGCCACACTTTCAAGTTTTATTATGGCTAATGCCAGATAATTTTATTTAGTAGGGTGGATTAAAGTTTGGCTTAAGTTTGAGATTAATGTTAGGTTTAGGAGTAGTGTCAATTAAATTCTTAAATTGCATCTTAATCAAAAACTCTCAACAATTGTACTCAATCTTTTCCTCTTGTTTATTGTCATAAAAGACATTTCGAAAGTATACAAAAAAGTGATAATTGTGTCAATCAATTATTGACAAAAAAATAGTACAAACATTTCTGGATTTTAGGTTGTAAATTTGTTTTGGTTCTTTTGTTGTTTTATTGTTGGGGTTTTTTTTCTAATTAATTATATACTTTACGGAAACCTAAGCATGTACCACTTTCGCATGCATATTTCATTTTGAAATGAAATATGCCCTATAACAGCATACTAATCCAGAAACATCCCAATCTCCTGTGAACATTCAGGAATCTACTTGGAAATGTTGGAAAAACTGTTATTTAGTTAAACTTCTCTGATATTCCAAGTCACATAAGGAAATAATCGTCCTGGAATTTGATTTTTATCCTTCTCCGTCAGGAACTTCCTGATGTTCTTATTCAAGTATCTACGGATTTTAAGGAAATATGGCAGTATCCATCTCCTTATTTGAGGAAAGATATTGACCTAGATTAGACATTGCTGATCAAAATGCTGCAAGAATCACCAAATATGTACTGTTTATAAGTCATGTCATGTGAAGTATTATATAAGTTCAGCAGAGGAATATATGAGATGAAAGGAAGGTATGATTTCTATATATGTTAAATTACAGTCATTATTGTATGATGAATACGTGATAACCCAACCTGCCATAATGGCGAATTTAATCCTGTTTTATATAGAAAATATCAATGTCGGGACCGCCATCTATCACTCCGAAAACGGGAGCTCTAACTACACAAATTCAACCTTTGCTGAATCTTAGCTATCAAATTCCTAAAACAAATTATTTATACTAAAAATATCACGCAATTTAAAGTTACCAAATTATTCTGAGAATAGGTAGGGGCCGACCAGATGATAAGACCCCTCTTAAATACGATCTTGTTCATAGCAGAAACAGATTCTGCACATGAAAAGCCCGGTTCTATATTTTTAAAATGCACGAAAGAAGAGCAGCACTTCCTTGAAAAATAGTTAATTTATCACAACATTACTTCGACCTTCACAAACAGGAAAAAAAATCATACGCAAACTACAAATGACACATACCTTTAAATTTATGAGGTACAAATATGATCCCCTAAACACGGTAAACGTCTGCCGTAAACTTCCGCTTTTTCCTTCGTTTGTATTTAAAGAATGCTGATGCCTGTTTCCTTTGAGGGGGAGGGGACTAGTTTCGACATCCCTGTGTTCACTTCGATCTCTTTGGATTACAAGGGCACGGCTAGATCTCATCTATCTAAATCAGGTTACTAACACCGGTAATTTGACTTTTTTCGCTTTGTTTTAAGTTTTAGAATTAATTTTGTGTTAGATTAGGATAGGATTAGATTCAGAGTTTTTGATGGAGTTATTTTTGCATTTATCAACGGATAATTTTTGTCTGACCTGCTTTAGGTCCATCTGATCCAGTGTCTTCCGTCTTCCAAGTTTCGATTTCTATTTCCGATCCGCTAGTTTCTTCTCTCGTCACCATGCCAGGGGCGTAACGCCGTTTAGGTTAGGTTAGTCGGCAAACTAAGGGCCCCCAACAGGCAGGGGGCCCCCAAGCCCACCCAAGCGTTTGATCACAATTGATTACGGACGTCGGCATTTATACAACATTACTAAAATATACTTTGCGATTGAATGTATATTTCATAAATACTTCCATTGTTGAGCCCGCAATAGTTGTCGATTTTTATTTAATACGCTTCGCACATATTACATGACGTTTTGGGTGCTATAAATCGAAGCTTCTACCGTAATTATACTCGTTGACGTTGTGTATTTCTTCTTTACCGACTTCAAATACATTTAACTTGCTATATTCCCAACATGTCAGCAAGTGGAAAGCGTCATTAGAAATCAGGAGCTCAAAAGAGAGCAGAGAAAAGAAGAAAAGTGGAAATTTCTGTATCAAATACAAGTTCTATTTTGTCTTTCCTACCATAGAAAAGTAGCAGTGATAACCAGTTGAATGAGAATATTTCCGCTGGTTCTGCTTACGAGGTGGGAGAGTCTGAAGTCCAAATATATTCCACATCTGGTTATTCTAGTGACGATAAAGATGGTTCTTTCGTGGACAACGAAAATGACAGAAATTCGTCCGATGTATCAAGTACGAACACTGAATCTGCTGATGCTGATGGTCTTGTCCAAGGTCGAAATTCGTCAAATTCCAGTTCTGTATCAAGTTTTATTACTGGTGACACCACAATGGAAGAGGCAAAATATGATGGAGATCCTTTCAATCTTGTGACCAGTGGCGGACACTAGGGGGGGCGGGGGGGGGCGATCGCCCCCCAATAATTTCAGCTGAAGCTTTCATTTTGAAAAATGGAAGCACAAGGAGGTCTTCATTTTAAGAAAAGGAAGCACAATAACAACAACGAACAATCAACATAACAGAACAAAATGGCATTGTTTAAAAACAAACAAGAAACAGTACTCTAAATTTCTAATTTTCTGGGGGAGCATGCCCCCAGACCCCCCTAGAAGGCTCGTGCCTTCGGCACTCGCCCCCCCAAGGGCGAGTGATACTTCTTCTGAGGGAAAATCAGCCAACACTGAAAATGTGTTTTTTGATGAAATACAACATTTCCATCTGACCGGGGCCACTTTATGGAAAATATCAGTGATCCTGCTTTAAAAAGAAAAATTATGCAGCATGGACCATGCAGACCAACCAGACGCTTTGGTTCCTTTGAATACGACGACGAGGTAGGGTCTGTAAAAGTGAATTTTAGTGAAAGATTTTATAATAAATATGTGGATAATATAGCTGTTCCAAGACTCTGGTTGTGCTATTCATTAAAACTAAAGAAACCTTATTGTGAAGTTTGCTGGTTATTTGCCAATCATTCAACGCCAAATTATGAATGTCAGAGAGGATGGATAAATGGGGTACCAGGTGATCTACATAACATGCTTGGGAAGATTAAGAGGCATGAGACTTCCAACATGCATATTCAGGCTACTGCAATTTATATGAGACGGAAATCTGGGAAGGCAATTCTTGAGGAAAATGAGAAAGAAATCAAGAAAAATATACTTTTTTGGGTTAAAGTTCTGGAGCGAATAATAACTATAATATTAACGTTCGCTACACTCAATTAGGCATTCAGAGGTCACGATGAGCACTTTAGTGATGGCATTTGTGAAGGTGGAAATTTTCTTGGTATGGTATACATGATGGCGCAATATGATGAAGTTCTAGCAAAAGTTATTGCACTTCCAGCCCGTGCTACAAGGTACCTTAGCCCGAAAATTCAAAACAAACTGATAACACTTCTGGCAAATGCTGTAAGAGATTCCCTGGTTAACAAGATTAATGACTCACCATTTTGGTCATTGATCTTGGATTCTACCTCTGATATAACTAAAATAGATCAATTGAGTGTAATAGTACGGTGGGTTCAAATAGATGGAGACACTTGCAAAGTTGTAGAGAGCTTCCTGGGTTTTATAGAAATTAAGGATCCGACAGCTAAAGGAATAGCGTCAACTGCAGAGGAGTTTTTAAGAGGTTTGGGCATTAACATGTTAAAAATACGGGGTCAAGCCTATGACGGTGCCAGCGTAATGAGTGGTGTTCATGCTGGCGAACAAAACCTGATTAAAAATACGGCTAATGCTCCTGTTCCCTTCGTTCATTGTGGCAGTCATAACTTGAATCTTGTCATCAACGACGCTGTCATTTAGTGGTGGAAAATGACAACTACTTTTCCGTGCTCAAAGAAGTATTTAATTTCTTTGGATCTTCATTAAACAGGTGGAGAGAACTTGGTACTGAGGCTGAGAAAGGTTCTCTAACGCTAAAAAAATTATGCACAACGCGCTGGAGTTCACGTATTGATGCTGTTCGTGGGGTTCGAGACAGATACCCACATATAATGAGAGTCCTGACACGCCTGTCATTAACATGTTCTAATCGAAAGGAGATGGAAGAAGCAAAGTCATTGAAAAAGAAAGTAGAAAAGTTTGAATTTGTTTTATTTATTGTTTTGTGGGAAAGAATTTTGCGGGCAATTAACAGCGCTTCAAGAGAGTTCCAGTCACCAAAGATTGACTTGTCGGTTGCATCAAGGCTTTTAAATTGTGCGATCTCAGAACTGAATATCCTGAGAAATTCTTGGAGCTCAGTTATGTTAACAGCAAAAGCATTGGCTACGTCTTGGGTTTCGTCTCTGACCTTTGAGAAGAAGAGAAATCGTAAAGCAAAGCGATTTTATGACGAGTTATCAACAGATGAAAGGTTAAATGATCCCGAAGAAGCCTTCAAGGTTACAATTTTTTATACAACAGTAGACATTGCGCTCGTGCAACTCAAACGCCGATTTGTAGGTCAGAGAATGATAACGAGCCTGTTTTCTTGCCTTTTCCCACAACATATGGTTCAACTGAAGTCTCCTCAACTCGAAACGGCAGCAGGGGAAATTGTGTGGGAATATCCTGACTTCTCTGACGAACTAGTGTCCGAATATCGATCATTTGTCAATGAGTTTAGAAGAGAGATTAGTGAGCGACGATCAGTTGTTGATGTAATCCAGTTAATGCTTGAAAGTCGCGTTTGCTCATCTTTTCCTCAAGTGTATAAAGTCCTTGTTTTATTTGCAACCATCCCAGTTACAGTAGCTTCAACAGAACGCTCATTTTCTAAACTCAAACTTATTAAGACATATCTACGTTCTAAGATGTCTCAAGAAAAGCTTGCGGGATTGGCAATTCTTTCTATAGAAAATGAAGAGGCAAATGCTTTGGACAAGAGCGAACTAATTCATCGTTTTGCAAACATTAATTCCAGAAGGAAAGACCGCATAGGTTTCTAGCAACTCTAGGAACAAATCAACCTAGTAACGGGTAAGTTGACTGTTTAATTCCGGCTAATGCCAGAAAAATGCAGATAATATAAAAGTGCAAATATACGGTATTGAACGTTAGTGGGTTTAGTTTTGTGCTTTATATTCATGGCTTCCCCGGGGCCCCTCGCCAAAAAAACATCTAAGGGCCCCATCTACCTGCGTTACGCCACTGATCTGAATCATCTTGACGAAAGCTGGTTTTGCTGTTCGTCCGCTTTGGCAGGGCTTTCGGACTCGTATTTCGAAGAATATCAAGCAGAATGTTCATTTGTTAAAGAAAATCCACCCGACTTGGCAAGTAGCTCTAGCTTAGAAACGCTTTCTTTATTGATGATCTTATGAACATTAAAAACACTTTTATGGTTCATTTGAATTGCCGAAGTTTGCTTTCAGTTGTTGATCAACTACGTGCTGTTTTTGAAACTAACTCAAATGCTGTTTTAATTGCTATAACTGAAACCTGGCTCAACGAGGATAATGCTGATATGGAGGTCCATGTTGAAGGTTATACAATAGAGCGTAAGGACAGAGGAGCTTTGGGCGGTGGTTTGGCTATTTATGTTAAAAATGAGACCAGATTTAGAAGAGTCAGATATATAAGCTATTTGTGTTGAACTGAAGTTTCGCAAGGTCACATATCTGGTATTTTGATTTTTAAAAGAGCTCCAAATTTCTCTCACACGGTTTTAATAGTCTATCTGGATGATTTAACACACAAATCCCTTCGGGAGCGCAAACAAATTATCATTTTAGCCGATTTAAATGCTGGTTGTTTAAGTAACTCGCTCGCCTAGACTAGAACACTTAGACCCCGTTCACACGATACCGGTACGAAATGAAACCGTAACGAAATTATTACGGTTAGGCCTTGCGTTCACACGGTACCAGTATGAAAAAGCATGAAACCGTAATGCTAACCGTAACGATTTGAAACCGCAATGTGAAACCGTAATCGTGTGAACAGGTTCGTACCGTGATATTTTGATACCGGTGCAGTTTCGTACCGGTATCGTGTGAACGGGGTCTTAAGGATTTCATAGAGAGAAATGACCTAGAACAGTTAAACACTGAAACAACCCGTCCAACTGGAACTTCGAGTACATTGTTGGACTTGCTAATCACATCAGCTCCACATTCTTTTATGTCGGCGGAAGTTATAAAGTCAGGAGTGAGTAACCATTTTCTAATTTATGGTGTTTTATCCACAAAATCAAAACAGGCAAAGGAACTTCAACAACGTATAATAGAAACCCAGAAAATTGATTTGAAAGCAAATCATGAAACCTTTCTAAATGAACTAAACCACGTACCATGGAGTTTTGTAACGTAATCTGTTACCAGTTCTTTGCTAATCAACTTAGACCACGCATAAGGTATAATATAATTATGTAAAAGTACTGGACTATGGAATTTGAACATTGAACTAGGTATAATACAATAATGTAAAAATACTGGACTATGGAATCTGAACATTGAACTGTCATCAGTAGAATCACTGTGGAATAACTTTAAATAATTTTACTTTTAAAGTAAATGGTTTGAACCTGGGAGAATCGTGACATGTTTGAGGAAGTTGATCGTCCAGGTTAGTGTAGTCTTGAGAAAGACTGTTGGTTGAAGTGACTGACGTTTCGACAGCCTTAGCGGCGGTCATCTTCAGAGTCAAAAGGAGAGTAAATGTCAGGTTCGCCTGTATTTGTATCTGGCTCGTGCGTGATAAGTGGGCGGTCGTATTAGTCATGGAGGTGTGATAGTTGGTGAAAAACAATGGGTGTGGTTGTGTAGGCGTTAATTATCAGTTTGTCGAAGTGTAAGTCTATTGGCTGCTCGCACGTTTGACTTTGTGAATTAGTCGTTTGTAAGGTCCCAGTAATTGTTGTGATCGGTTTAATAGATTTTGTTCTAAGTTCGTATACCACTTTTCTAGTGTGAGTCGCTGTTTGTAGTTGGTGCTGTACGTAATGTATTTTGCCGATTCCCAGTCAATGTTGTGTTTGGTTTGTCGGTGGTGTTCGGCAATGTGGTTGGTTTTGTCTCCGTTTTTTGTCGCTCGTTTGTGTTCTGTGAGTTGTATATTTAAGTTTCTGCTAGTCTCACCTATATAAGTGGCTTGGCAGTCGGAGCAATTAATTTTGTAAACTGCACCTTGTCTTTCGTGTGGTTGTTCTCTGTCCTTAACGTTAGTCAGTACATGTCGTAAAGTTGTGATCGGTTTGTGCGCTACTCGTATGTTATATGGTGGTAAGATACGCGAGATAATCTCAAACGTACCTTTTATGTAGGGTATCGTTGCTGTAGTTGTTGTCGGGCTGTTGTTTTCGTCGCGTTCATTGTCTTTGTAAGTGTTAAGTTTGATGAAGTCAGAGTTATAGTTGTTTTTGTGGAAAACGCATTGTAAATAGTCATTTTCTTGGCGTGGAGCGTCGGGTGAGTTACAAATGAGTTGTGCGCGTCTCGTCAATGCTTTGATGGTGGTAGCTTTGTGTGAGGTTGGATTGTACGATGATTGATCCAGTAGTCTGTCAGTATGCGTTGGTTTCCTGTAGACAGTGGTCTGTAGTTTGTTATTGTCACGACTTACCAAACAGTCTAGGAACGGAATAGCTTCGTGTTCTTCAATCTCTTTGGTAAATTGTATGTGACTGTTCCGTTCGTTAATGTGTTTGTGAAACTCGTCAATCTCGTCTTCGGGTAGTGCAGTAATCGTGTCGTCAACGTAACGAAACCAAAAAGGTAACGTGTGTTTGTAAGTTGCAAGAGCTCGTTCCTCTATGGATTGCATTACAATTTCAGCAACCACAACAGAAACGGGTGAGCCCATTGCTGTGCCATGTAACTGTTTGTAGTGTTTACCGTTGTATTGAAAGTAAGTTGATGTGAGGCAAAGTTCCAGTAGTTCCACGATGTCCCCTGTAGGTAAAGGAAGTGCGTCAGTAAATTCGTTGATGGCAGTTTTGGTGCATTCTAGCGCCAGTTGAAGCGGAATATTGGTAAACAGTGATTTCACGTCAAAAGACACTAGCTTGTGGTTGTGTGGTATTTGTTCTGTTTTGAGATTGTTGATGAAGGTTTCAGTTGATTGTAGTCTATGTTGTGACTTGTTGGTTAGTGGTTGTAGTATGGTTGTTAAGTATTTGTAAAGTTCGTAAGTAGGCGACCCACAAAACGAAACTATAGGTCGCATGGGTATTTGTGGCTTGTGAAGTTTCGGTAGTCCGTACAGCTTTGGTGATCGCGGTACCGAACACCTGAGTCGATAGTAAGTTTGTTGAGTGATCGTGTTAGTTTTCCTCATTGAGAAAATTTTGTTGTTAAGTTTTCGTTGAAGTGATGGTGCAGGGTCTCGTTTAAGTAGTTCGTAGGTCTGTTTGTCGTTAACTAGTTCGTCCATTTTGTCGTAGTAATCGGTCTTGTCCATAACAACAGTAACGCGTCCTTTGTCTGCTGATAGTATAACAATGTTTTCGTCATGTTTTAGTCGTTTGAGTGCTTGTTTTTCGACTGTCGTCAAGTTGGTGTCACGTATAGAGGCCGATTGTACGGTGGAGGCGACCCTACTCCTGATATCGTCTTTTGTTGTCTCTGCCAAATCTCTTTAAGAAGCTAAGACAGCCTCGACACTCGATACAATCGCCTTAGTCGGTATATGTTTGGGTGTTGTAGAGTGTTTTAGTCCGTAGGATAGTAATCGAGTTTCAGTTTCGTCTAAAGGGCGCGACGAAATATTCTTGACCCAGTTATTGTCATGCTTTTGTCGTTTACGTGTTCTGCTGCGTTGTAATCGTTCAGGTTTCTGTTGGTATTTCGCTCGATATTCTGTTTCGTTTTTGAGAGCTCGTTTGTCAGCAATGGTTTGTATAGTAGAAAGTAAGTCGGTACTCACGTTTGTTGGTACCAGTTGTCTCAGCTTGTCCAGTCTTCGTTGCTGTTGGTTTTTGTAGTAGTTGAGTCGTCTGTGGCAGTCGTTAATCCGCGCTCGGATCAGTCGTCTGCTCGGATCAGTCGTCAACTCCACCAGCAGACGACTGATCCGAGCGCGGATTAACGACTGCCACAGACGACTCAACTACTACAAAAACCAACAGCAACGAAGACTGGACAAGCTGAGACAACTGGTACCAACAAACGTGAGTACCGACTTACTTTCTACTATACAAACCATTGCTGACAAACGAGCTCTCAAAAACGAAACAGAATATCGAGCGAAATACCAACAGAAACCTGAACGATTACAACGCAGCAGAACACGTAAACGACAAAAGCATGACAATAACTGGGTCAAGAATATTTCGTCGCGCCCTTTAGACGAAACTGAAACTCGATTACTATCCTACGGACTAAAACACTCTACAACACCCAAACATATACCGACTAAGGTGATTGTATCGAGTGTCGAGGCTGTCTTAGCTTCTTAAAGAGATTTGGCAGAGACAACAAAAGACGATATCAGGAGTAGGGTCGCCTCCACCGTACAATCGGCCTCTATACGTGACACCAACTTGACGACAGTCGAAAAACAAGCACTCAAACGACTAAAACATGACGAAAACATTGGTGATATACTATCAGCAGACAAAGGACGCGTTACTGTTGTTATGGACAAGACCGATTACTACGACAAAATGGACGAACTAGTTAACGACAAACAGACCTACGAACTACTTAAACGAGACCCTGCACCATCACTTCAACAAAAACTTAACAACAAAATTTTCTCAATGAGGAAAACTAACACGATCACTCAACAAACTTACTATCGACTCAGGTGTTCGGTACCGCGATCACCAAAGCTGTACGGACTACCGAAACTTCACAAGCCACAAATACCCATGCGACCTATAGTTTCGTTTTGTGGGTCGCCTGCTTACGAACTTTACAAATACTTAACAACCATACTACAACCACTAACCAACAAGTCACAACATAGACTACAATCAACTGAAACCTTCATCAACAATCTCAAAACAGAACAAATACCACACAACCACAAGCTAGTGTCTTTTGACGTGAAATCACTGTTTACCAATATTCCGCTTCAACTGGCGCTAGAATGCACCAAAACTGCCATCAACGAATTTACTGACGCACTTCCTTTACCTACAGGGGACATCGTGGAACTACTGGAACTTTGCCTCACATCAACTTACTTTCAATACAACGGTAAACACTACAAACAGTTACATGGCACAGCAATGGGCTCACCCGTTTCTGTTGTGGTTGCTGAAATTGTAATGCAATCCATAGAGGAACGAGCTCTTGCAACTTACAAACACACGTTACCTTTTTGGTTTCGTTACGTTGACGACACGATTACTGCACTACCCGAAGACGAGATTGACGAGTTTCACAAACACATTAACGAACGGAACAGTCACATACAATTTACCAAAGAGATTGAAGAACACGAAGCTATTCCGTTCCTAGACTGTTTGGTAAGTCGTGACAATAACAAACTACAGACCACTGTCTACAGGAAACCAACGCATACTGACAGACTACTGGATCAATCATCGTACAATCCAACCTCACACAAAGCTACCACCATCAAAGCATTGACGAGACGCGCACAACTCATTTGTAACTCACCCGACGCTCCACGCCAAGAAAATGACTATTTACAATGCGTTTTCCACAAAAACAACTATAACTCTGACTTCATCAAACTTAACACTTACAAAGACAATGAACGCGACGAAAACAACAGCCCGACAACAACTACAGCAACGATACCCTACATAAAAGGTACGTTTGAGATTATCTCGCGTATCTTACCACCATATAACATACGAGTAGCGCACAAACCGATCACAACTTTACGACATGTACTGACTAACGTTAAGGACAGAGAACAACCACACGAAAGACAAGGTGCAGTTTACAAAATTAATTGCTCCGACTGCCAAGCCACTTATATAGGTGAGACTAGCAGAAACTTAAATATACAACTCACAGTACACAAACGAGCGACAAAAAACGGAGACAAAACCAACCACATTGCCGAACACCACCGACAAACCAAACACAACATTGACTGGGAATCGGCAAAATACATTACGTACAGCACCAACTACAAACAGCGACTCACACTAGAAAAGTGGTATACGAACTTAGAACAAAATCTATTAAACCGATCACAACAATTACTGGGACCTTACAAACGACTAATTCACAAAGTCAAACGTGCGAGCAGCCAATAGACTTACACTTCGACAAACTGATAATTAACGCCTACACAACCACACCCCATTGTTTTTCACCAACTATCACACCTCCATGACTAATACGACCGCCCACTTATCACGCACGAGCCAGATACAAATACAGGCGAACCTGACATTTACTCTCCTTTTGACTCTGAAGATGACCGCCGCTAAGGCTGTCGAAACGTCAGTCACTTCAACCAATAGTCTTTCTCAAGACTACACTAACCTGGACGATTAATTTT
>JASJOG010000424.1:0-183073 GCA_030142905.1 Heliopora coerulea | reverse complement strand
TGTTTTTTTAAAACCAGCATTGCCCAAAAAGGGATAGAGTCCCAGTACAACCTTTTGTTTGGCAACTGGTTGATTCCCATGAAAATGTTCAACCCAAAAAGGCCGAAATTTCTGCTCTATCCCTTGAAAATTCTAGATCCCTATATTTTGATTTGGGCATATGTAACTGTGGCCACGAACCATGAGATTGATGAAAATGTCACCCAAAGAAAGATCAAAAAAATCCTTTTTAGGAGGCATTTGATCCTAACGTGTGACAAGGATCAGACTCGGCATTAAGGCTTCCACTCTCAACCGAACTAAAATTATTTTTACATTCAACCAGACACTCTGAATCATCCGCTTTCAGACTCACTCTCACTTTCACTCTCAGATCCATCATTGAAAATATCCATGGAAATCATGGATGCTCAGGGAATATGTTCCTCTATCTTCTTGATCTCCTTCTTTCTTCTTACTCGGGCATCACAAATCCTCACAAATCTTTGTTTTCTTCCTCTTCTTCAAACATACTTAAACCTTGTGTATTTGTCACTGTATTTTCAAGAGAAGTGAAAAACTTAAATGCCTGTAGTTTCTTACAAACCCTGTCGTATGAAGCTCCATGAGGTACGATTGAAAGATTGCTAAGGGATCAAAGGACGTTTTTCACAATCAGCCAATAAAAACCAGGGGGCACATTGCCCGTTAATGTGTTAAGCTGTTCAGTTATTCTGCTATGCAGACTTGTAAAGTTTTTTAATCCAATACCCCTGGACCCCATCAGGTCCTGGGGCTTTTCAATCAGCTATCCTTTGTATTCTATTTCTCCACAGTATGACAGTCAAGATCTATGTCCTGAACTTAGATTGATTAGTTTCGAATAAGAGGTTCTGTCTATATTGTATAACTCTTTCAGTATATCTTTTCACTGTAGCTGATTTAGCTTTAATCTACTGTTTTAATTCTCATGCAACTCTTGAACCCCTTTTTTACAGAATACAATCGATTTCATCTAGCATTTTTCCAGCCCTCTATCATACAACATCCTTCCTTAGTTTATTTATCTTTCTTTCTATCCAGTAGGGTTCTCTATTTTTCCTCCAATATGTTTTGCAATAATGATCGCCCTGCTTTGATAAACCTATTGGTGTGTGTTATATTACAGGTTGCAACTATGGAGATAACTTCATTTACCTTAGAAGATGCTTCCTTGATTTTCTCATTTGCATTATGTTCTCAAGGTTATAGCTGTTCTTCCTCAACCTTCCTATTGATCTTTTCCAGTTGTAGTTGTGATAACCCAACCCTTCTTGATTTGCCTGACTTGATCACACAATCTTTGTTCACTCACATTAAAAATCCATTCCTTTTCTATATTCCATATATATACCATAGTAGCATTTTGTAACACATGTTTTCTTGTGTAGACCATTTTTTTCAGACAGTAGCATGATGACAACCGGGCCTGCACACCTGCCTGGTGAGAGACCTTTGTTATCCACTTCAGCCTCATTTACGGCCATTAATTTGGTACATTTGATACATAATTAAATGATAATTAATTGTGAAGTTATTGTTTCATAACACCCCGAGGATGATTCTGAAACAGCATAGAAACACTGCACATCCATCCTCATGGATAGCGTTAAGTTGTTGCAAGAATATCTTCTGCACTTGAATTGGATAAAAACTCGCCTCCAACCCCTGTGACTTGATAGCTCAACTGGTTGAGCGGCAGACAGGTATCCAAAGGTGCGAGTTCAAATCCTGCTCAAGTCAACATTTTTCAGTTGACTTCAGCAGTGTAGGTTAATTGTGAAGTTATCATTCCTTAGATACTCATGTGCAGTTTCTGTCTCTTGGTGTTGTTCACGTATACAGCACATACACACCGTCACATGTCTACCCATTTCTGTGATGTGGTACCTTGTCTCCAGCAACCTTTTTCTGGCATATTTATGCTCCTTAGCCAAAGATGCACTTTGAGATCATGATTCCCCCACACAAAACGTTGGTATGCTTTGTCTTTATATTGTTCACAGCACTTCTCTCTCTCATTTCGACATAGGTTCCTTTCACTTGACCCCAAATTGTTTGCCAGCCCCTTTGCAGTGCTACATTCTCTAGCCATATTTGACCATCCTGAAACTCCAATGTCAGACAAACCTCCCTGAAAAGTGACCTGAATTCCTTCCCAAACTCCCTAGTTCTTATGATATTCATGTATTCAAATTTTGATTCGAATACATAAATAGCTACTCAGTTTCGTTTCCTCATACATATCATGACAACTCTTGAGTCCTCTCCTGCCAAGCTCCCTTCATCTCCTTAATGTACATTTGACTGTCATGTCCAATTCATTGGGTTCTGTAGTAAAAGTGCATACAGGCAAGACATGTATTGATCATCTTAATCAGGTTCCGATTATTCAGCTCTTGCACCAAGAGTTTCTCCAACATCTGATCCATTACGAGCTAGGGCAACATTCTTGGGAATGCCCCTCCTCAATCCTAAGGAATTTATATGTATCTTTGTATTTCATGCCCCTCGCTTCCTCTTTATTCAGCTTTTCCCATTCATACACAGCCTTGGCACATCTGTACCCATACATAGCACCAGTGTCCATACAAACTCCAATAAGAGCTTTGTGAACAAGCTTTTGTTTCTCTATTCTGTTCTGATATGTCATGAGGTCATCCATGAACAAACTAAGGGTCAGTTTTACTTTGCTCTCTCATGAAGCTCCCATAAGATAACCACTGGTCTGCATATGAGCATGATACCAATAGGCACTTCACATAAACAAATGCCAACTGGTGACCAGCTGTCTCCTTGATAAATCCTTCCCATTCTTGATAACAATCAATCGATCCTTCATTTAACCACATAACCTAAGAGCTAAATTAAACTTGTTCAAAATACGTACATGCATTTAAAATGACAAAAATTAATAAAATATTAAACTTAACAAAAGTTACAAGCCATTACACTTATCAATAAGATACAATTTAAAAACAATTAAATATACTGTGTTTATAATAAGAAGAGTATTTGTCATTACATAATTACTTATAAAGTTACTTAACAAAGTAATTACCTAAAATTTAATATCATTAACTTTTCTCATAAATGTCTTCAGGCTTTCCTGTCTTAAATTCGTTTTCAATAAGTTCCATGTATTTACTACCTTATACATATATGAATTCTTCATCCATTTTAGATTATACTTAAAATGATAGTTTGACTCCTTAAAAGTAAAAAAATCACATATATACCTAGGGCCACATGCAATACAAGTGATTGACAAATTCTTCTGTGCTCTAAACTATTCATATTTGCTATGCTAAGCAACTCTTCATGCAATGTTGATCTTCTGTATGTTAAAAGGGACCTCAAAATATAAAAATTTGCATCTTCAATTCTTTTTACTTGAATTCTACCAACACCTAATAGGAGGGGGTTACAATATTCAAAACGAGGCAACATAAAAGCTTTATAAAGATGTATCATCACAGCTGTTAGCACTAAATGGTTCATGCGTCTTAGAGCTGACAATTTAGTACATGCTTTCTTTAACTGCAGCAAAATATGCTCTTTAAATGTCAACATCCTATGAAATGTAACCCCAATAATCTTAATCGATTGTTGAGTCTCTACCTTATTACCATTTAAAGCAAGATGATATTCATAAGAACACGGCCTGATAGGCAGTGCTTGAGTCTTGTCGTTATTAATTTGTAGACGATTATGATCAAACCAAAAAGATAACAATCTCAGTTCAGAGTTGATCATAAACTGCAGAACAGTAGTACTTAGAGGTGTCAGAGAAATATCCCATTCTATCATCAGCATACAATCTCAGTGACATACTTGGAACAAAAAATTTCAAGTCATTAATGAAGATATTAAACAGTAAAGGTCCCAGAAGGGACCCTTACAGAACTCCCACTTTAATATCCCAATAACCGGAGCATATGCCTTGCACTTTTACCTGCTGCCTACGGCCTAGAAGATAAGAAGACATTAATTTTAAAGGAGATGAAAGCCCATATGCCTTTGACTTTGTCAGAAGGAGACTGTGATTAATAGAATCAAAAGGCTTGCTAAGATGTACTGCTATTGCAACCACAGCCTCTCTGTTGTGTAAACGTCTCCTCCAATCTTCAGTCATTTTCAGAAGAGCGGTGCAGCATGAGTGTTGTTTTAGGAATCTGCACAAGTTCAAAGAAAGGTTGTTGTTTAAGACTCAGTACATTCCATCAAACGAGATTTTCTTGTAAATTTTCGAAAGTATAGTTAAAATCAACATGGGACCATAATTCCCTTTGTATGTATCCTCTTGTGTTTTAGAAACTGGAGTTACGTAATTGCTTTTCCACTCCAATGGCCAGATATGATTTGCAATAAAATCATTTATTAACTTGGTTACTTTCTCTGCCAGCACCAGTGCTGAGAGATGAAGTAAGTGAGGAGATATTCCATCCACCCCAACAGCCTGCATTGGATTTAAATTGATTATCTCATACACATAGCTAGAATTAACAGGCTCAAAATTAAAATTATCCATTGATGCATTGTCTGTAATTACATTAACACTCGGATGGTCGTCAAAATCATCTATCACTTGTCCACCTGTACCACATTTGAAAAATGGTCATTAAAGACCTCAGCCACCTCACTTGGTTACATAATAACACTACCATTCTCAACAAGAATAACACTACTCTGTTTAGTCCCGGCAGAATTAGGAAGCAGAGGTTTAATTTCATGCCAAAATTCTCCCTGGTTCTTGGATGATGTAGCTATGTTAGAACAAAATTCCTTGACACCTTTATGTTTCGGTAATGTGACTTTATTGCATTGTCTTTTATAGGCCTCCCATGTCTCAAGCAAGGGATGTCTTCTGTGATGCTTAAACAACGTTCCTGAAAGATATTTCTTTCTGGATTTCAGGTGATATCCATGGCAACTGATATCCTTGCAGCCATTTTTTCTTTATCGGGGCATGTTGATCAAGAATGTTTTTAAAAAGAGTACTCTAATGGAACCATGCATCATCCACATTGTCATAGGTATAGGCTGTTCCCTAAGGGACCTCATTGGGGTCCGACAAAAATGCAGCAAGGTTGAAATTCTTAAGGCTACAATATTGAACAAAGTGCAGTCTTGGGCGCCGTATCTTGTTTTTTCTTACAACAAAAATCAAGTCATGATCACTGACACCAAGATGTAAAGTGCCAGAAGTTGCATAATGATCATGATGGCTACTTAAAGCAACATCAATCAAACTTTTTGTGTTACTTATAACATGTGTTGGCTCAAGAATGTTGTTTACAAAACAAAACCACTCACAAAAATTAACCAAGCGATGGTTAGGGATATGTCCTTCAGCAGCATTTTGGAATAAGTCCATATTAAAATTGCCAAGGAGAAGCAATTCTTTCCTTGAATTATACATTGCTTCTACAGTAGTGGACTAGGATGCTAGAAACTGGTCTGGTTTTCCATGTCTCCCTCAACATAAACATCAGGTTCAACACCTCTCTTGGAAAATGAAGCCACCCAAATACCATATCCATCCACACATGCTCCATGTTGTCATACCCCACCATGGAAAGATTCAAGTGACATTCTTCAACTTCCTCCAATACACCATCTGTCTACCAGCAGATGGTGACTTGTATCCAATACTCCACTCCTTATTTCCATGTCTCTCATCCCATATACCATTCACCTGAGCATACTCTACCATGTAGTTTTCCAAAACACCCGTGAATATCTTATAGTGTTATCAGGCAAGTTATTAGATGGAACTCGCTGACTGTACTGATATCATTGTATTTGGGTAACATTGCTGTTCTGCCTATTCTAAGTCTCCAATTATTGCATTGAAAGCATGTGCCAAGGAGCCCCATAGGTTCCTTAACTTCTTCCACCAGAAATTTTGGATACTGTCATACCCTGGACTGAACCAATTCTTCCTCTTGCACACCACTTTTCTCACATCCTCGACCAACATGACAAACCTTTCCTCCTACCTCTTGTTCCACTCATTCCATCCAAGGATGCTTTTGTACTTGCCCACCATGATTGTGGATCCTAGCCCAGAATTCAATGAAGCTTTTGACATCTGGCAAGTTCCCTATAGTTTTGTTCACTTTGTTCAACCTCCTGTAAAATAATCTCTTATTTTCACTGAAGATACTATTCTTCATTGATTTCATTTTTCTTAGCCAACTGGCTAACCTGACCTGCAGCATGTGGATCTCATTTAACCACTCCGCTTGGAGTTTTTGCAATACACTATTATTCAAGTGTTCTCTTGTCAGAAGCTGCGTGTCTTCAGACTCCCACAAGGTTTCCTCTCTCAACTTTGGTCAGTTTTTGCCTAATCTTCTGTCCGCAGAGTTTGTTTGCAATCCTTAATGTCACTTGTTTCAGTGCAATGATCTTTCTCTCCAACTTATTCTTATTATTGTTCTTATGCTTTATCCAAAGGGGGTAGCTAGCCAAATAATCCACCGTCCCCTTAAATTAGGTCCTGATTGTTCAAAGTTTTGTTATATCGTATGACAGTATAGTGGACCTATAGGGGTAGCAGGGCTTGTATGCATTTCAGAAATTGAGTAAAGTGTTTTCCAGGACCTTAAAAGTCTTGGAAAATCAACTTTTGTTTTACTTGGCTATGAAAAGTCATGGAATTTATTGTAGGTCTCTGTAAACAAAATAAATTAATCAAAGAACTGTCTTGTCAGTAGTGGAAGCACAGTGGAAGTTATGTTACTTTGTTTATCAGCAGCGAGTGCATGCACTTGTTGTAAGTCTCTAAACTAAAGGCTGTCTGGTATGTTTTACAATTCATTCTGTAAAATGCCAGGAAAGTGTGTATTTAGCAAACTGTGGTCGATGGACAATAATTACAAAGATTGGTTGGCAAAAGCAGATCATCACAGAGCACAATGCATAGTGCATGTGAAAGATTTTGATATCATAAATACGGGAGAGGCCGCTGTTGTCAGTCACATGCAAGGGAAGAAACATCAAAATTTAGGTGCCCAAAAATGGTCTGCAGTTTTATAAAGTACACAGATTGTTGACTTTTTTAAATGCAGAAAAATATAAAGCAGGTTGCAGCAGTGAATCCAATGCCAAGATGCTGCCTATGGGGTCAGTCACAAGGAGAGACCAGGTTGGTATTTATATTTGATGTGTAAATGTTATTCAACATTTTAAACCCCTACATTTATTATTGAAGTGATGGATATGGGGCCTTGGTTTGAAGGTGTGTGTGTGTGAGCCAATGCCTTTAACCAATCATGTTCAAGTCAGGTTGGGAATTCCAGAGGAAGTTTTGAGGTGTTCATTCAGTTGACCTTATGACCCCTTGGTGACGTATCAGTTTGATTTTAGGGTCATATTTTGTGAGGGATAAATTGCATGTTGTCAGTGTTGGTTTATTATTTTCATTGTAAGAATGGGTAAAGTAACTCCTGTTTCAATTGATGTTTGTAAACTTTTGTTATTACACCATAAACCTATATATTTTGAAGAAAAAGAAGATGGTGATGAAATATTGGTGAACTTAATTAAGAAGGGGAAGGTTTTATACATATCTTTGTTTTGTGATGCCAAATGGGAAGGAATTAATTTTGACATCTTAATCACCCAATGCACAATGATTATGCTGTATATGTTCAAAATAAAAGATGTAAAATATGTTGGTAGATTGCAGTGATGTTGTTTCTTACTTATCTTGTCATGCTGTATGATATTTATTTTTATGTTTTAAAACCGACATTTCATGATAAAAGTAAGTTATTTTATGAAATTTGTGCTTATTCATACTTTCCCAATATTTTACGAGGTATTAAATCTATTTTTTTAATATTTTTTTTCCTGGAAAATAGTTTAACAAAATAGTCGGTTTTGAGTTTAATCGACATTACATAAGAATTTTTTTGGTTTGTCTACACTTGGAATTTGAAGAATAATCACATCATGTGTCCTGTGGTGTGCAATATGAGTGAGATTTATAAAACATATGCTGTGGATAATGATTTTGGTTTTTGCTTGTGACATCCTTATAAAGTGTTGCTTTGTTGTGGAAAGAAAGGTGGTGTACAGTGATAATGAATTGGATTGGGTTGGACATTGTTTTGGTGAATACTCATAATTTGCATCAGTTTCATCAACTTGAAATAAAAGAAGAAAAGACTATTGATATTTGTCCTGATGATTATCCATATAATTGCATGTATCAACTGGAATAAAATTTGTATAAGAGGGAGAGATGTAATTTAAATTGACGACCTTGCATGAGATTTTGCATGGTTATTTGAGGGTGGTCAGATACAAGACATGTCTTAATCATCAAACTGTATTTTGCAAATCAATTCAAAGTGACAAAGGTTTTTATTTTTGTATGGATATAGATATTTTAATGAAACCTGATGATGTATTTTTATTAATACTGGTTCATGTACAGTTGAACTTATAAATTCTATTCTGTGTTTGGATGGTGTTTGTTATGTGCTGGACAAAAATTTGATTTTAAGAGTTTAATTATCTATGTTATTTTATTATATATATTGATATGTGAAAAAATTTGTTTGCCCATCATCTTCTTTGTTTTGCTTCTTTATGTATTCTGTGGCATCTTTGCTTCAAAAGCATCATACATTCTCTCTCTACATTTGAACCCGAATTGAAAAATGTTGAGGAATAAATCATAGTGCAGCTTGTTATTGTAGCACTTACTGATGACCAATAAATTCCAGTTGAATTCCTACGAGTTGGGTAGACATGATCATTTAAGCTTGTAGTTATCTTGGGATATGGTATAAGCGATGTTACCAAGAAATAGGATTGACTGACCTGTATGCACTCTATGCACTATCACGTTTTCAAATGGGAGTGCTTTTCCATGTTTTACTTGAAAGATTAAATGAATGTGGGCCTCACTATCTTTGAAGGGGACATCAGGCGTTTGTTGACACACTTCATCATATTTGCATATTAACCAGTATTGGACTACGTCCAGGAATTATTGAATGAAGTGCAAGGTACTCGTGCATTTTTATATGGATCATGAGGATGTCTGATGTTACTGCATATATAGTCTTCCTTTTTTTTGGATGTCTTATTTGGTTTGATTTTTGACCTGTTTAAATAGATTTTGTTTTGATGAGGTATGTTTGGAATTGATATATATATATATTGTTTTTTATCGGGTTGTTTTAAAAAATAAAAACTATTGGGTTAAATGCGATTTTATAATATGCTTTTCTATGGTGTTTTGAGTGTTATGTTGTATGACAGGCTGTGGATAAACATGATTGAAATCATGAAGAAAGAATGTGTTAAACCTGTGCAACAACGAGGTAAAACTATGTGGCCAGGTAAAGAATTTGATATTACTTTGGAAGATGAGGGAGTTGCTCAAGTTAATTTGAGGTCTGGATTGGGTAAAGGATATAAAAAAATAGAAAATACTCAAAGGGAAATGTCGAGTGTTTATTCAATGACGTCTTCTTCAGATTCCAAAGACAGAGAAGATGGAGGGCATGACCAGTTTCTGGAAATTGAAGCTACACCAGAAGAACCTGAAGAAGTATGTAGACCATAAAAATTCATTTTGGAACAGAGTAAACTATTGAAAGTGGTTGTGTCACAGACTGCTGTTATATATACTAATTGGCTGGGTTTGATAATATAACAATAAGAAATCGTATTTGTGTGAGTAAAGAATATTTTCAAGCATTGGATTCTAATATGAATTTGGATAGGATTACAGGTAAAAAAAATTAAGAAATTATGAATTCATTAATATCTGTAATTAGGAATGAGCTTGAGCATGATTTGGCTCCCAGTTTAACACCCACCATCATTGAGGTCTCCGCTTTCGAGTGAGACACCAAATTTCTGTTAAAGAAAGAGAGAAGAAATTCCTGTTGATATTAGAAATACATGCACGCAACAAACCCTCACCCACCCTTCCAACATATCTCTTGAGAATCCACCTAACAATTATAATTTTTCAAAATACTCAAAAAGACAAATCTTCCTGACTATAACTGGAAGAGAACATGCAATAAAAAAAAAAAATCCGCACAGGATTTGGCCACAAATAAACAACAATCCAAACTGGAAATTATTTTATATCTAAACTGCTTGTAGTCATATTTACATTTAAAATTTCAATTTTGCTTTATTAAAACAAAAAGTTTGGTGAGAATAACATTCAATGGCTTAACAAATGGTAAGACGTCCATCCTTACAATGTCAATCCTTAAATGATAGGATCAATACCCTGAATTATTTGCAGGTTTATGGTAATTTGTGTCATTTTCGAATTAGACCTCACTAATTTTGCCTTAAAAAAATATTTATTTATTAGATGACTAGACTTTCCATCTTAAAAGTGTAGCATTCTCGTGGGTTATCAAACAAATACCAGCATTATGGACAGCTCACGATCGAAGATTTTTCTGAAATTTTTTTCACTTAAAAATTGATAAATTATACGTTAGCTCAAAATTGGTTACAAAGTCTTTAAGATGTGCTATGATAAGGATCTATAAGGATTTATCCAGACTTAATGAACAGGTTTGGCTTCACCATAGAGAAAACAACTATATTTGACTTAATTAAAGATAGGGACGCGAAGCGTTTTAAGAACCTAATCAGTGATGATCATATACTTCATGATCTGTTACCTCCAAAGAGGAGACATGTGCTCCATGAGCGCAAGCATGACTTTATATTACCTAGAGTTAAAACCGAATGCTTTAAGCATTGTTTTCTTAACAGATGCCTCTTCAATTAAATTCATTGTATATAAGGAATTACATAATATTACATAATATTACATAATGTTATGTTATAATTTTCTTATTCATATATTGTAAAGTTGCACATTTCTTGTTTCTGATTTAATAAAGACATAATAATAATAATGTGCAAAGTATTCATCTGGAGGTACAAGACTTTGATGACTAAGATTAAATGAATTACAAAACCAACAAAGTAAACAAAGAAAACATGGACAAATTCTGGATTTTTTCACTGACCAAAAATCGGAAAATACAAAACATAAAACAAAATATGACAAGCAAACCTTGTGCAAGTTTTGTCGAAAGAAAAACAAGAAGAGGGAAGTAAAAGATGTACTTTTTCCAAGGTAAAACATCAATAAAAAAGATAAATTGCATATAAACCTAAAACTCTTGCGTATTTTCAACTAAGCATTCAGTGGCACCTCAACACAAAGGGTTCAATGGTAAATTTACACACAGACGACTTTAAACTTTCTTGAGAGGTTTTAAAATCCTGATAAAACCATTACCGATCGAATATGTTAAAGGTCATCATGCACAAATCACTGTTGAAGTGAGAAAGACTAAAGTGGACAACCGTTTTGCCAAAGGATAATTTGGTGACCAAAGACAAGTAGCTTTGCAGCGAGTTACCTGGTGGCTGTTTACCTTGCATTTTTGTTTTGAGCCAAAAATACATCCTAACATCTTCAATGAGATGACATTTCATAGCGAAAAAAATATTGATTTAAGCAATTAAATCTTTGTGTGGAAAGTGGAGAAAGCATCCAAAGACTGTCATGGCCTGGACAACTCTTCTGGATGACAAGTGTCCTATCCCACTTCTCAAACAATTGACCGTGAACGCTGTCCAGTTAAATACTGCAAAATGTTCAAAAATAATCATCCTACAGAGATGAATGAACCAGAATCTTCATTCTATTTTACCAATAAACACCAGCAAAATCCAGGCGGTAATATTTTGCACAAGAAGTCTCCCTTAGTGAAGAATGAAGTCGGGAAGCTACTTTTGAAAATTGCTCAAAACAATTCTGTTTGCAGAACTTGTACTTCAAAGCTACTCGATTCAGACGTACCTGTGATTGTGCAGCTCATGTAAGTGGTTACCAGAATGTGAAAAGTCCCAAGATTTATACTAATCAACATCTATTCAACTTCAGTGAAGAATCTGAGTTTAATACACTTAGTCGCTTAGGAAATGTCCTGACAGCAAGCAAGTTCCTATACATCTTTTGTTTGTATAAATCAGAAAGAACCAAGACAAAACATTGCTGCAAAAAGTGAACAGTTGGTTAATGCATATTCCAAGGAGCTAACTTTGAGAACTGCTCTGTCAAGTCACAAATTGTCCAGTTACTGAGGTGGCCCTCAAAAGCGAAACCAGCCGCAGGCACCAATATGGTGGCCCGGAACTGCCATTATAAAATTCTTGTGTTCTTTGTTTTTTATAAAAAAACAATGAATTTAAAAACAAAATAAAATGAAATTAAAATAAACTGAAAACTTTTTAAAACCAAAAGGAAATAAAAATATATGGCCCACAACTGGTATAAGAAATTTTCGAAAAATAAAATCATTTTACAACTTGGCCCAGAGCTGCCATAGGGCAGCATGCATTGTTGATAGGTGATCAGTTGTATTTTACATAACACGAAGTATTTCACAAGAGTTTCCAAAATGGCGGCGAGGATACGAAATGTGAACTGGAAAGATGATGAGAATTTGAAAAGTGAGCTTGAAAGATATTTTAGAGGGCACCTACATCACCAAGAGATACTCAATTTTATGAACCAGGATTTCAGTGAATATGTGTGGAGCATGGGAACCTTGGATAGACGACTAAGGTTGTTTGATATCCGACATGTAGATGAAAACATTGGTTTGGAGGAGGTTCAAACAGCTGTTGAGACAGAGTATCAAGGTCCTGGAAGACTGCTAGGATATAGAGCGATGTACAATAAAATAAGACAAGAGTATCATCTCAATGTTCCCCGAAACTTAGTACATGCCGTAATGTTTGACGTTGACCCAGATGGCCTTGCGGATCGAGATCCAACTGTGTGAAGAAGAAAAAGAAAAGGGCATTTTACAACAAGAGGAACAAACTTTGGGCACTCGATGGATGGCCATGACAAGTTGATGGGATACCAGAACAGTACATTCCCCTTGGCTATATACGGGTCAATTGATACAGCAAGCAGAAAAATGTTATGGTTGAGGATTTGGGATAGCAACTCTCACCCCAAGAGAACAGGTCGGTGGTATTTAGAGCATCTATATCAGACGAAACAAATCACAATGATACAAGTTGATAAAGGAACCTAGACTGGGATCATGACGACAATGCACTCATTTCTGAAGCAATACCATGGGGACATGGATGCATTTGACACAGTTCTGTATGGACCAGGTACAGTAAAACACTGGGATCATTTAAAATAATTTTCAAGCCACTACCCTTATCCAATCACCAAATGGGATGAACCAGTTGTTTAAAAGCTGGTTAATCCTGGTTAAACTTAAAATCCAATGCAACAAGACTAAACTAGAGGAAATAAAAGGAAATATATAAGGAAACTAAAACAACAGTTTAGGTCATTTTGCTCAAGGCAGCTTTGACCCCCCCTCCCCACTGGGGGAGGGGACTTAATGATCCAACACATTTTAATTGATGTGAAAACATTTTTGTATTAAAACAAAACAAATGAAATGGACAAATAAAAAATAACCTCTTTCCACATATTCGTTTACACATCTTGTAGATAGAACGATGGTGGAAGGAGCTCCATCAGCACGTGGAAAAGTTCTTTAATGTTCAGTTGTCATGGTTAAAGAATGAAGGTCACTATAATCCTGGTGATGAGGAGGATAGGTATAGCTGCATTCAGTACATTTTTAAAGGTATTGTGTACTCCCAAATGTACCCCATTTGTGGCCCTGACTGTAGTTCAAACTTCACGGTTTCTTTTTAGAAAACTCCTTTCATTTCTACTAATTCCAATTGTACAGCTTGAACTTGACACTTTCAAAGAGACAGTATGGAATAGCCACAGAATCAGATTTCAAAGAAACACACTCCTGCCTGATGGTGTTCCTAATCATATCTTCAATTTCCCACAAGAGCATGGATTAGAAGAATGTGGTAAAATTTAATGCCTTCCACTTTTTTCAACATATATAGAAACGAAACTTTTCTAAGCCTCATTTTAATGTAAATTCATAATATTTTGTTAACGACCTGAAGGCTTTTTTAAGTAACAAATTTTATTAAATTGTAATGATGGAGTAAGCTCCGAAACATTGTTACAATTTAATAAAATTTGTTACTTAAAAAAGCCTCCAGGTCGTTAATAATATATTATGAATTTACCTTCCACTTTTGTAAGATGCAATTTATGTCAAAGCATTAATAACAATTCAATGTTGACTGCATACTAAGAAAAAGTGACCAGTCATCAGTTTAAGTGCACTTGCACGTGAAGCCATGTAAAGCCAAGTGAGTGAAAGTGAATTTCTTATTTTCTACTTGGGCAAGCTGCTTCGCTTGAAAATAGTTTTAAAAGGCTGTTGCATCATTTTAATGTCCAAATCCATGGTTACAAAATTCAGGCAATCAACTTCTCTTACTTATATTTAGGTTTTCCTGTAACAGAAGAACAGTTAGCTGAGGTTGCACAACATTCTGGAGTTCTAGAAATAGAGAATGATTTTTTGCCACTGGAAACAAGAAGAAAATGTGAAGCTATTATTCCTTTTCCAGCACAAGTGAAACCATCTGAGTGTTCTGATGCATACCTGTATTTAAAGAAAAAATATGAAAGCCAACAGTTATAAACTTTAATTAGACCACATGCCAAACAATGTGATATAAAAATGCACTGTGTGATGGTATTGTGAATATAGTAACTGAACATATATGAAACCTAAAATATCAATAACGTCATTATGGAACTATTTATGGGTAGCATTGTCTTGAACAATATTTTTAAACATTAACTGCTCCCTTAGTTTCACTAATGATAAAGTACTTAAAGCTCAGTCTCTAAGGAATTAGTGCAGCTTGGTAAGACCAACAGAGATGCAGTAACTATTACACTGATGTTCTGTGATAAAGTTTTCTATTGCAAGTGTTGAAATATTTCCAACACAAAATAACATCTCACTGTCACCATCTTCCTCGAACAGTTTGGAGTATGCTATTTCAGGGTCATAAAGTGTGTGGTCATTTCCTTGTATATCAAGAACCATTAATTTCTTATCAGACTTTTCATAGGAAAAGTGGGCAAGGCATTCTGCTTTTTTGCTAACATCATCTGCTCTCTTGATACAGGGAATGCCATCATTGTTTATATATTTCATAAAGGTGCCTTCAACATACTCTTCAACTGTGACTACTTCATTCTCGTCGGTTACCCCGTAATATATGTTATTATGTCTGAGAGGCTTTACATATTGACTACCAGATGATTCTGTTAGGGCCTTTTCAAGTTGGTATGCAAAATTTCTAGCCAGTGTATGCGTTTACACTGTTTTCTTTGTGTGTGACTCGAGACTTCGCTTTGATTGTTCGATTGTTTCCTTGGCAGAAGGCAAGTATCTTTTCAACACCCATGCAGAATTACCACATGTATGGTGTTTGGTTGTTGCCTTGTAAGCTGTACAGCAAGCCCGGAGCTGGCTCTCAATTCCGGGGGGCACTGCCTCACACATAGCTGCTTGTGGACCAAAAATTGAGCTGGGGGTCTGTAGTCGTCTCTGGGGGGGTTGTTCCCATGGGGATCCTGGTTGCATTCTGGGGAAATTTTATAAATACGATTTTCTTTTTCTTTGTTTGTAGGGAGGGCACAACTTCCATTATATTGTGGTTGGGGGGCACTGCCCCCCAGGCCCCCCTCAGCTCCGGGCCTGCTGTACAGAATACACCAGTCCCTAGTGGCTCTTCATCAACAACGAACTCAACTGTAGTTGGGACTTTATTCCAAGACATCAGCTCCATGTTGAATGAATGTAGGGTAACAACTGTCGTAGTTTTCTTGTCTACCACTTTTCCCAGCTTCAGCATGTCCAAACCAGACAGACTCTTTGGATAACATCGGCTTTTTGTACATGGTGCTGCAGCTGTGGAAGGAATTTCCCCTAAAGACTTTGGGGGTCGTTATACAGGCTTTTCTCTTACTTGTGCTGCATCTTCATCTGAGCTGCTGCTGCCTATATTGCTATACATTTCCTTCTCGTCACATTTAATAAAGTGTGACAACTTACTAACGTATGAAGCAACTTACTAACATTAACATTAGGCACCTGTTCTAAAGTTTTACATGAACGACCTTGTTCTCCTGCTAGTACATCACACTTCAGATTTCCTGATAGAGTGGCGGCAAAATGCTTTTCACAAGCTAATTTTATATTGGCAAGTGTCAGGTCTTTGTTCGGATCAAACAGTACAAATTCACGAGCACCAACCCTCGAAAACTTTTGTGCTTTACCCGACACTTCGGCGCTGAGCTGCTGAACAATTAGTTCAGATTTCTTTACTCGTTTACGATCATTTGAACCACCTTTCGTCGTACATTTTCCTTTCATTTCGTCCTGAAAAGCATGCCATGCTTTGCCAGCCATTTTTTCTGTTGAACCATTTTTTCTGTCAACAGTGTCGTGTGAAATACTTCATGTTATGTAAAATACAACTGATCACCTATCAGCAATGCATGCTGGGCTATGGCAGCTCTGGGCCAAGTTGTAAAATTATTTTATTTTTCGAAAATTTCTTATGGCAGTTGTGGGCCATATATTTTTATTTCCTTTTGGTTTTAAAAAGTTTTCAGTTTATTTTAATTTTATTTTGTTTTTAAATTTGTGTTGTTTTTTTTTTATTTTTAAATTAATTGTTTTTTATAAAAAAAACAAAGAACACAAGAATTTTATAATGGCAGTTCTGGGCCACCATACACCAGGAACGCCATTTCCTTTGCCAGTCTTAAATCATTTACTGGCTTCAGTGTTCAAATAACATAAACAACTTACAAGAGATCCATACAAGGGAAAAAAGAATGAGACCAAATCAATTTGCTTCAATATGGTACCTAAGTATGGTTTGTTCAACAACATACCAGTCCCTGAGCTTGCACATGGCATTTCTGAGTGAGTGGAATCCATGTATATATATTTATATATGTATAGAAACATGCATACACAAAGCAAAAATTTTTCTCCCTAGTCACCATGTGTGTAACAGGACTCCATGCACATCGAGATTAGTACCCTCGCACCATGCTTTGCGGGGTGGGCAAGGGTATTATAAAAAAGGCAAGACTTAACAAAGGAACAATTGAACTTATACCAACTGTATGATCAAAAAATAATAAATATAAATGCTCAAAAACTGATGTGTGGGAAATAAATGAACGACAGCTGATATTAAAAGGTTATCATTTTCAATATGAATATTGGTGGGTTGTGACAGATGTTTATCCACCTTATGCCTGGGTAAAACGTTTGTGCCAAAATGTGCTCAAGGTGATGAGGGGAAAGAGTCTGAAGACATTTGTAAAAAATTGACAGAGAAATATGGATTCAAGATGTTTCACACATATAATCATGAGATAAAAGCTTTGATTGGAAAATTGAAAATAATGGTGCGGCAAGTGCTTGCAGTCACGAAACAATTTCATTATGCTAGATACATGCAATCAATAGTAGACAGATATAACGAAGCTCCACACAGGGCTCTTTTGCAAAACTCATCACAGGATACCTATTGAAAGAGAAAGACTAAGTCAGGTTTGATGCTGTTCAAACCTTATTTGCAATTATCAAAACTTGTGAAACACGTCTTTAAGAAAGGGGACAGAGTAGGATTGTCAAGAATTAAAAATTCTGTATTTGAAAAAGCCAGTTTACAACAGTGGACTGATGAAATATTTACCATAAATAAAGTATTTATTAGGGATCCAGTTACATATGAATTGATTGACAGTGACGGCAGACAGATGACTCGTATTATTTATA
The DNA here is from genome assembly GCA_030142905.1 of Heliopora coerulea. Taxonomy (NCBI): domain Eukaryota; kingdom Metazoa; phylum Cnidaria; class Anthozoa; order Scleralcyonacea; family Helioporidae; genus Heliopora; species Heliopora coerulea. The sequence goes on along the minus strand of JASJOG010000424.1, from coordinate 165,248 downwards.
AAGAAGAACCACAAAAAATGTAAAAAATAAAAAATGAATATTCCAATATTTAGTCATTAGGATAACCTGCTTCTTGAAAATAAAATGAATAATTTTCAAATGTCTCTGAGTATGCCAATAGATGCCCATTCATCAACAAAACATCTCAAGTTTGATCAATTTTTTTATCCATTGACAATACAGAATGTGAAGAACAATGAAGACTGTTGGTTTCATTTAAGGATTAATTTTTCGAATTTTAAGCACGATACTAGTTCCAATAAAATCGATTCACAACTTTAATTGGACTTGGGAAAAGTGCATGTATCATGTGGAGTCTATTCAGTTAAAGCTCTCTGTGAAATAATAAATGAGAAGATGTCACACAATTAATTTTAATTTCAAATTGAAGAGTAATAATTAAGTGTATGTGAACTTTTCATACTAATATGAATATTGGGTGTATCAAACCAAACAGACTGGAAATATGGGTAAAGTTGAAGATGGAGGAACTTTAAATGAATTTTGAAGGGTGTCTCAGTCATGGTATAGTAAGGACAAAAATGCTAATATTCAAATTAAAGTTATACTTTCATCAAAATTGGCATTCATGTTAGGGTTTAAAAAGCCAGAATTGGTTCACTCAAACTACCAATGGTAAAAAATCGAATTTGTGACTGAAACAAGAAAGTTATTGTTGACTGTACCAATTTTTTGGGACAAGCAAGGAAGTAGCAATGTTGGGGTGTATACTCTGGGTAATCATAAACTTAAATTACAAGCCAGTTACCATAATCAAATTGGTATTCAGGTGAAAACTGCCACTTATAAGCTTGTTCATTTTGATTCTGGAAAACTGATTAATACTACGATTGAGTGACATAAACGTGTTCAAATTGAGTTTAAGAAAAAAAAAAAAAAAGTAGAATGATATATGAATCTTATGAAATTTCATCCGATTTTTTTTTTTATTAAAGTGAGGTCAAAAAAAAACGTTTATACCTTTATTTGATTGTTTTTCCTTTTTCTACTGACCCATGATATTAGTTTCATTTCGGAAAAACAAAGTTAAGTGCATCAGGGTGAAATGAAAAACGATTTTTCATTAAATTTTTTATTGATGTTGATACATTGACACACAAGATTTTAGAAATTTACATAGTGATAAACTGTAAAACGTGACAATTTAACTTATAAAATTTTTTTATTTATTTACATGGGCCCCATGACGTCTGATTACTTCATACAGTCTTTCATATGCCAAATCTGTGAGTTCCTTAATGGTGGACTTAGGGATGGAAGCTGCAGATTCTTTTATTGCCATCCACAGGTTGCCTTTGGAAGAATACTGCTTCCCATTGGTATGAACATGGCGCTTGATTATAGACCATAAGTTCTTGATGGGATTTAAGTCGGGCAAGTTTGGGGACCAAACCATTAGCATATCATCCTTAAATCCAAGTGATTCTAAAAATTCAGTTGTAGCATTTGCTGCATGGGATGGGGGATTGTCATACATGAAGATGATCTTCAGTTGTGACAAAGGAACGTCATCCAGCCACGGCTCAAGTTCATTCTTCAGAAACTGGCAATATGTATCTGAGGTCAGTTTTACTCCTTCAGGGACATGAACAGGACCAATGAGCTCATGTCCAATGATACCAGCCCAAATCATCACACCTCCACCTCCTTGGAGCCTGCTCACTATTATACACCCAACCTTTAGCCCAGCCATTAGGACCGTCTAATTTAGCTCTCAACTTGTTGGTGAATAGGACAAACTTTATGGCCCAATCCAGATGCAAACGTTTGTGCCTTGAGGTCAAGGGAGGCCTTTTATCCAGACTCTTGATCGCAGCCATGTTCCCAAGGAGATGATTACGGGTGGTTTTTGCAACATCTGGTAGACCAGCCACTTCAAAAATTCTTGCACTTGTGGCTCCAGGCATTCTACAGATGCTTCTCTTCAATCGGTTCATATCTTGCTTTGTTACTGATTTCAAAACTCCATGATCAGATTGAGGTTTCCTCTTGGAGGGATTTTTCAAAAATCTTGACTGTCACAACATGGCGATTTATTTTTTTAGCAATAGCTTCGGTTGTTGTACCCTTATCTATTTCTTTTATGATAATATTTTTCTCACCTTTGGTCAAGTCCTTATGACGTCCCATCGTGATCACTGATTTTTGAAACTAATACAGTGGACCACCTCTTTTATAGAGGAACACTTGGATTTTTTAATCACGTGAGCAATATGAAATGTAAACATTGCAACGATTGTTTCCACAATTTGCAAAATAAAATCTCAAATTTTCATGAATAATGCTGCTTATTTAGAATATCTACTGCAAAACTAATACCATGGGTTGCACTGTGGTCAAATCATCAATGTCAAAGATAACCAAATTTGTGATGATGAAAATGCAGTACAAACGATTTTGTTCAAGAAGCAATTGTTCGTGGCAATCAATGAGTGAAACATGGTGGAAAGTATAAATAAATCAGGAAAGCAAGAGTTACTGTCCCTTATGATTACCAACTCTACATGTGCAAAAGAGATATTGGAATTATTTTTAAGTTATAATTATTACCCAGAGCTGAAAAAAAAAGAAAACATGTTTTATTACAACCTTTTTCACAATGTCACTGACAGTTAAAGATTACATGGAATTATTAAAGAGGAAATGGCAAGGATGAGGAATGGGGAAGAGAGATGAATGATCGTCAAGCCTTGTACAGGGCTTGATGATCATTCATCTCTCTTAAGATATATCCAAGCTCTCATGTTTCTTAAACAAAAAACTGAATAAATATATTATTAAAAAGAAAATTAAACTGTGCATGACACAAGTGTATGCACAAACCAGTACAGGTATGCTGGAGAACATGACTCTCCCTATCAAAGAAGTACAACCTGCCCGGAAAAATAAAAAAGACAATTTCACTACATAAAAAGTTATTGAAATCACTTTTATCTTAATTTTGTTTTATTTATTAACATTCAGAGCTGGTGGTGGTGAAGATGCCAGGAAAATTAAACTTTGAACAAAGAAAACCAGCAAGAAATTGACAGTCATGATGAACTATTTGTGGGATGCATGGCTATATTTGTACAATAATGTATTCACTGATCAAGTCTACAATGACATAAATCTGCACAATGACAATCAAACTGGAAATCAATGTTTTTTTTTTTAAATCTGCTCGATTGGGTTCAGTGATTGATTTAAACGATTGTTATTTTTACAGGAGGATAAAAATTCAATATAACAATGTGAACATGCATGCAGATTGTAGGTTTAATGTTTTGCCTTGGCTGTTTTGATTGTGGTGGTCGCAACAGATGGCCAATATTCATAATATTTATTCAAATTATGTGAAAACATTGACCAGAGATGCCATCTATGAAAATATTAATTGTGGGATTTTGGATACTGGAGGTAATTTTGACAACATGGGTGATGAACTGTGCTATTCTCAGCTACTCAAACTTGACTCATTATGGATAAATGCAATAGTACGTTCTTTAATGATTGAAATAGTTATTTACCTTCCATTTGGTAAATTGGTAAGAGCAAGCAATCGTATAATTTTCATGCTTGATAAAGGTGGTGGTTCTAATTCTAATTTCAATAGGCTTGCTGATAACCTGAATATTAAAATTTGATTTTAAAGTTTAACTACTTATTAGTTTAAATATGACCCAAGAAGGAGAAGCAGCCAAATATTATATTACACAATATTGTACTGTGACTAAAAGTCATAACATGAATACGAAGCACTGACAACATAACATATTTACCGGTTCATTACCCTACTGGCTTTTCATTCTTGTTTGTCAAGACAATTTCAGTGGAGGTGCAAAACACAATATAATTACGCTGGGAGAATATTTCCAATTTTCAATTTTCCATCAATGGGAAAAAAAGTAAGAACAATCAATTCATCACAAGAAGCATATATGACGTTGCGTCAAACTCTTTATCGATCCTATGAACGAATTTCCTTAAGCTATATGGACTACATTAAGGGATTTGCAATTATCGGTATGGATTTAACAGCAACAGAACATGATAGTCTTTGTGTTCTATGGACAAACCTGACCTGACGGAAATGCAATCCCAACTAGTTTATCAAGATGTGACAATATTCTATATTGGCGAATTTTGGAATGGATCAAGTTCCGTATCCATACTTATCCTACACATATTAACTGCTCATTAAGCCTGGCACACACTTGAGCTATCAGCTGAGCTGAGCGTCACTCATGACTGTTGGCGTAAGCTGTTTCCTCAAGTGTGTGGTGTTGTGTTCTGCAATTTTCGTCACGCGTGCCATCGGCGTCAGATATTCAACATGTTGAATAATTTCATGCACGAGTGAACATTTCCTCACAGTGTGCATGCACTCTGAGCTATCAGCTCAGTAATCGATGTGAATGCGCATGCGTTTTTTTCATATTTACACAACTGAAGATGGCGGATGTTGACAAAAGTCAAGATTCAAGCTTGTTGGAAGATGAAGAGATTTTCCTTTCCCTTTTATTACTGCAATGAAGACGAAGACACTTGAGAGCGGCTAATCAAAAGACGTGGATAAAATCTTGGGTTTTATGCTGCCAAACACAAGGGGCATGTGCAAATATTGTTCATGAATTGAATTGTGAAGATCCAGAAAAATTCAGATAATTTAATTTGAAGAAATTTTAATGTTGGTAACACCATTGATTGAAAAGAAAGACACTCGACTATGTTGCTCTTTAAAGCCTATTGAATGACTGTCTGTGACATTACATTTTTTGGCTACAGGTTTGTGTTTTGTTAATTTGTTTCCCAGTTTTCCACTAAGCTTTATTTTATCCTTCATTAATTAATGCATTTTTAAAATAATTATGACTCTATGTAAAAAACACTTATTTTTTTTTAAGGAGAGACATTTAGAAGTCTTTCTTTCCAATACCGAATTGGTGAGAGGACAATATCCGGGATTGTAGAAGAAACATGTCTAGCCTTGTATGAAGTTATGGAAGACAAATATTTAAAGGTATAAATTTAATTTTGATGTATGTATAACTATAACATAGCAAAAAGAGTAAAGAAGCAAACAGTATTTGTTCAATAATACTAAGGTTCACTCAGGTTAGCCAACTACTTGCAGTGTTCAATAGTGGTCATATCTGTAAGATACACTATTCTGCCCATAAATTGGAGGTTGAGGGCTTGTTGACATACCAGGTTGCATGATTGGGTGGAAGTAATTTCTCTGGGGTTGGGGTTGGATCATTGTCTGTGTTTGCATTTCCTGGGTTAGTAATCCAGCCGGTGCTTGAAAAATAATGTTGTTTATTTTATTCTGTGCTAAATGACTTGCTTGGCTATCTAATTCAGACAATGCCTTGGCTACATAATTTCCAAAAGCCTCAAAAATGGTATCATTCTTTTTTTCTGCCCGTTTTCTTTTATGTTTCTTTGCTATTGACTGTGACAAATTTTTAATCAACTGGTACTCTTCTTCAGCCTGTTTCCTTCTAGACATAGTTGGTTTTCTTAGTGGTTCACTTATAGATCTTCCAGACACTTGATCACCACCCTCCTTAGTTTGATTGGTTGGGCTACTTGGAGTTGATGGATTAAGGGAATCATCTTCACTTTCATTATCATTATCATCAACATCATTTTCAAAACTTATCTCTGTTGATGGAGGACTACAACTACCACAGGATTCCTAAAAATTAAACAAATATTTTATTTTTTAGACCCCAAACAATAAAGAAGACTGGCTGCAAATTGCAGCAGAATTTAATAGCAAGTGGAATTATCCCTGCTGTTTAGGAGCCATAGATGGAAAGCACATTGCTATTCAACAACTGGCAGATACAGGCTCCGAATTCTTTAACTATAAGCATTTTTTCAGTGTGATTTTATTGGCCATGGTTGATGCAAACTATAAATTTATTTATGTTGATGTTTGATGTTGGGGTAGCTGGCAGAGCAGGAGATGCTGGCATTTTTGGCTGATTCAGCATTGAAAAAAGTACTAACAACAAATTCTTTAGATCTCCCACATGCAATTGCATTACAAGGGATATCAACAAAGATATCACATCATGTTGTTGGGGATGATGCCTTTCCTTTGAATGCCCGATTGATGAAGCCATACCCTTATCGCAATTTGGAGAAAGAGAAGCACATATTCAATTACAGATTGTCACGAGCATGTAGAGTTGTTGAAAATACCTTTGGGATTTTAGCCCATAGGTGGAGGGTATTTATAACAACCATTAAACTATCACCTGAGAAAGTCACAGACAATTTTTGCAGCCTGTTGCTTACACAATTTAATGGTTGAAAAAAACAAAGCAAGTTACATATCAGCTGCCGACCTGGAGAATGCTGATCATACATTGGTAAGAGCAACCTGGAGAAATGACCAAGTTTTGAACAGCATACAACTGACCACCCTCCACAATGCACCAAGAGATGCAAAATCCCAAAGGTAACTTTTGACAAATTACTTTAATAATCATGGATCTGTTCCTTGGCAACACAATATGGTTGTTTAGCCATACTGCTTATACAAGCACGTATATTTTCTGTAAATGTGTATAATTTTCATTAACAAGACTATTAATTAACTGCCTCAATTTCTTCAATACATACTTACCAAATTTTTCAATTTGGTAAAATGTTCTATTTGCCCTTGGAATATTCACTTTATGTGATTGCACTAGACTTATAACCTTTTCCAACTTTATCTTATTTTGATTTTTCTTCACTCGAATCCTTGTTTCCTCTTGTGACTCTTTTAATTCAAGGACACAAAATCACTGAGTTAAATGGTCTTTTGAATGATCTTTTATAACTCTAGTCAACTTCAGTTGCTTCCACCATCTCACCATCCGAAGGATCAATCTGCACATCTGAATGAAGGACACAAACACGACTCAATTTTAACAAAGGGTTTTTACTGAAACAATCCATGAAAAAATCACACGTTGATATTGAAATATATTTTTTAAAAAATCTAGAGAAAACCCAAGTTTATCTATTTGCAGTTTTTGAAGATGATTCCTGTGTGGTATTTTCCATGGCTTTATTCAAAGAATGTTTGAAAGAGTTTGAAACAGGAGATGAAAAACCAGGAAAAGATAACATCTTCCTGTTTTCAACAGAAGTTCTCAAAGAAAGACTGAAAATGTTAAAACATCAAATTCATAACTTATCAGGACCTGTGGAAAGCAAGATATCAAATATTATTATACTTATAAATCTGAATATGCAGGTATAAAAACCTATCACAATTACGGCTAATCAATTCTATACTCACCAATTCATAGTTCGTTTTAGAACAAATCGTTTTCCAAAAAAAAATGCCTACAAGAAATAGAATACAATATAGACAATCAATTAGGAATGTTGTACAATGCAAAAGTTGTACCATAAAAGGAGAACAGTGTAAGGAAAGAACCAGTAGAACCAAAAAATGTTGGATTAATTTAGGAAAAGAAAACAACTTACATATAAAACCATCCATGATACCCAATGTGACCTACAGATTACTTGCACACAAAAACCCCTTCAATGTAAATCAAATCATTGGTTGATATACTGGTGGTAGATTGAGTAAATATGGTGAAGAAATAGCATGATACACAATTTATTACAGGAATTGACCTAACGATGGTGCATTAAGATATGTCAACAATGCTCGAGATCCATGTTTAAATAAGTTGAAATTTAAATGGACAACACGTGGTTGACAACAACATAAATTTGGTGTGATAGGAAAAACAAGTAAATTGATACAACCTGGAGAAGAAATTTTTGCCAAATATGGTGAAGATTATTGGTCCCAAGGAGATGATCATTATCCACACTAGAGAGAATAAGAAAAAAACAATGGAAATTAAGTTATCTTCAAAACTTAATTACACCCCTGTGTTAGTTTACATTTGTTATTTCAGGAATGTTGAAAAAAAAACATTCTTAGGAACCTAACCACACCCTTGTTGTCTTAAGATTTGTTCTACCAACATCCCTGGCTTAACAGGTGTAAACAGTAATGTACTATGTCATTTAGTAAAAAACTATTCGTTACAAAAATTAAATTAATTTACAGAGATGCCAAATCACAAAATAAAACAGCAATCGAACAAATGGCATCAGTAAAAACCCTAGTCACTCCAGCACTAATTATATGGAAAGTCGGTTATTGTCAAAACATCTGTGGACATCTGGAATGGATTATTTTTACAACATTATCGATGGTGACATACAAAAACCAGAATTATTTACCAGTGCACACATTGATATCAGGGAAAAAAAAATCATAGAAGGTTTAACTGTGGAATTTAATGACCATCTAAAATATAATAAGGATCATGAAATCATATGTTATTCGTTGGTTAAAGTTGACTTCTCTAAGTACAGAAATAACCATAATCACAACCAATGGGGCATCAAACATGAGAATATTATGGACAATATAACAACAAACATTTATAAGAAAAAATTGGAATTGAATGCAAATGAAGATCTACTCATCCTTCCAGATTTTTGGGTTACATCACAAAATGCAGATGGTTACTTTAATGATTCCAATAAATTAATCTCAAACTGTCAAATAATTTGTCGAATTTGATGTCATCAGTACATCCACATCTCAATGTGCATTATGGGTGGCCAATCAACCATTTATCTGCATCTACTAGTGCAACATTTCACATACAATATGCAACTTATGATCGGTCAAACTCATGTAAGCATACATTGCATCCAATAAAATACATTCATCGACATTATCATAACTCATATAAAACAGGATATATTTGATTGTTTGAAGAACAACATGAAGCCAGCTGTCATTCTTGTAGTAAAGCAAATAATACAAGATGGATGGAACAATTGCATCCAAAGGGGTGTAATCCACAATGTAATCTTGAAAAACACTTGCCATTCTACAATTTAATTAATTTTTAAATCTAAGTTCCTTCATGAAATAATATATATATATTTATCCTTGTGTTCACTTACCTTTCAATCTTATGGTAAACAGCAAACAAAAATAGGGAAAACCAGTGTAGTTGAACTCAAATTGTCATTTGAATTATTGTACCCACCCACAATATAATTATTAATCAGATATCAAAAAAAGATGAGACATAAAAGTAGATACCGTCGACCACAATGATTGATGTGGCATGAGCATGGTGGAAAATTATTATCCCGACAACACAGGGGAGGAATTGGTGCAGGTTTAATGGATATGACCTTAGCATGTCCATTATTGGTGCCTTATCAAAAGTCATAAATGTCAAAGGAAGGTTTTTCGCATAAGGAAAGAAAGTCAAAGGATTATTGGTATGTTATCAAATCTCGCTCTCTTACAGCCTACGACAAAATGTCATACTCATGCAATGCACACAAGGAAACAAAGTGGTCTGCTGTTCAAAACTGAGGTCCATGTCATGAAATGTTGTTGAGAAATTACATAAAAGCATGGCTGGACCCACAAAACTCCAAGGCATATACGTTCACAGTCAACAACAGCAGTGACAACAGCCCACTAATATATTGGTTAACTTTGCAACAACACATTTGCTTCAAAGGAAAATTTCAACAACTACTGGTTTTAACCAAAGAACCATCAAAAGAAATTATTGAAAAATACCACCTGAAACCTGAAGGTAAAAGATTTTACAATCATTTCCTATTCTTCGGTCTGTGTATTTTGGAAGAAAACCATCTACACTTCCTGTGTCATTTGGAACCAAAAAATATGGTGACATGCATATATTTAATGATGCATACAAGCGACAAACACATCTATGACTATAGTTTCAAAAAATTAGAAGAGTATTTAGACTGTACATGTTAGTCGTTACTTTTTAAGTATTTTAATCAAACAAGTCAAATCAGCATGAATCTTTCTGTAATTTACCCAATTATTTACATCAATTCCTATTTACTTTTTATATTTATTTGTCAATGAAGCAATCAATCCGACCATTTCCATCTCAAAGTGGATGTATCCATTCAAATGCATAGTATACATGAAATGCAATATCCTTATGTAACCTGTTCATTATGTAGAGTGCATCCAATGCTTCCATAAAAGCAGGAACAGAATTAGATGAAACTTCCCAATGATCCCCGACTCTTTGCATATGTTTGGCAAAGCACCCACAATCATCTCCAACCATAATCATTATGTGTAAATCCAGCATAAGATCAGACAATGATGGAAAACACAAACAAACACTGTAATTTTCTTGAACATATCTAGAAACAAACCGAATCCTTGCACATTTGTACAAAAATAATTAATTATCGAGTCTCTCTTCTATTACAACATCAAAACTGAACTTCTTTAACTAAACAATCTTATGTACGTTCAAATACTCCATCGATACAAAAAGATTAAGATGAAATCCCAATAAACACATACAAGAAATAAATAGCAATCAGAGTCAGCACATGTGCAGTTAAATTAGGTGGATCAGGTATTATGTAGTGTGTACTTGAATAATACTAAGTAGTTACTACTGGACAGTCATTTACATGCAAAAAGTTTTTACATTGTTCATAAATTTGGACATTTTTTACAAGAATGAACATAAGCATTCATATAAAATCCATCAGGACACTTCCTGCATTGTCTACTTTCTTTTTAATGGTATGCTTTCAGTTCAGTCTGATTCTACAAGCATCTTGAACATTGATAACAAGCATATTCATCATACGTCTGCAAATAACTCTTTTTGACAAAAGACACACTTCAAATCAGCTGTCCAGTCCAAACCTCCTACCCCAGAACATCTTTCTTTTGGTTACAAACCCGGACGGCAAGTAGGGCATTCAATGCATATTTTTTTCTGTGTCCTTCCACACTTGAAATTCCCCATCTCGACACTGGTGTTGATGAAACATCAAAACTTTCAATATAATTTTTTGAATTTTTTAACCAAAAAAAAACCTCCCTTAACCGTTCAATCTCTCTCGTCCTCATCACTTAAAAGTAGTGGTCTGGGATGATTGCCATCACCTGCTATTCTTAATCAATTAGTGTTATAATCAAATTAACATGTTTTTTCCCACATCATCTTTTGTGAACACCTCTTGATAATCCTCTTGTGGAAACACAACTGCCAAAAAGTATTTACCTCTTTTATGATTATATGGTTTAAAAACTAGCTGATAATCCATCCCAGTCTCTTGGACTTTCACACAAATAAGATAAATAATATACATTTATTTATACATAATTATACATTCCATATCACCATCACCATCACCATCCCACTATCTGGTAGGTAAATAACTTTTCATTGAACCAGAAGCCATCATAAAGCAATAATGTTTTTCCTTCAGAATCAATTAAAAAAAAAATCACAAAATCGAAATTTACCTTATTCATCAATGATATTTAACACCCATTCATCCAGACACCATTTTTTTTTTTTTATATATCATCATAAATGGTATATGTTTATCAATTCCTTAAATTCCTACAGTAAACAAACATAACTTTATTTTTGCAAAATATGCAGTGTGTAGAAAGCTTCACAAAACGATATTTCCCACATAATATTCATGTGCATTCAGAACATAAAATCGAAAATTATCATAACATTCCATGATATGCTTTTCCAAATTCTCAAATAAACCACTCATTTCTCCCAAGAAAATAAATTTTTATATTTAATATTGAACCAATGTTCAAACAGTGACTTGATCAACTTCTCTTTACCGATAATCCACATTGCTTTTCTAAGTCATCACGTCATTCACCACCATTTTATCCGTACTGTATAAATGAAAGCATTTATGCACAAAGCTTTTTCCACTGTGTTTTCCTATTGTAAAAATAAAGATCTTTCAAAGGATGTTCACAAGTATATATTTTGTTACAAAATTCATCATTATGTGAATAATAACAGTCCATACATACAAGAAAATGCAGATGACTACAACATATAAATATTTTAGTCACTCCAAAATCCCATGGGGTCTTATCACAATATATGCATTAAATTTCACTTAAATCCCTGTTACCATAAAAACAACAATCTTCTCAAAACTTCATTACTCACTATAATACTTGTGTTCCGTATTTCTTGCAACAGGAAGGAAATCCACCATTATCACTTTTTGGTCTTAATATGTTATGTACAATCATGAGATATTCCAAAAATCATTCATAGTTAATAATTTTTTAAATTTAAACTTAACTTCAAGATAATTTTGATGATATACATTGCAAAAACTATTATAATCAGAAATATCCACATTTAAGCTTACATAATCTATCAGCTGTTTAAACAATGATTTAATATAAGGCGTCCAATGATAAGGCACAACTGGTTCTTCAAACAAACAATCCAGTAACTTCACTTTGTCATGAAAAGCATAAAGTTTCAAATAAATAACAGCGGAAACTCTTTGCTACATTCTTTTTTGATACATTTTCACTCTAGACTTGCAATGTCAGCCCTTTCAATACTTTCATGCACTGATCTGAAAAATAGGACTGGATAGAGTATCTATTGTTTAAAAAGTGAAGCTGGAAGTCAGCTGTGGTGGCCATATTGGAGTGATCACTTTTCAAGGTGTGCTGTATATTTTGTGTAGGTTCTTCACGTATAATTGTCAAATTTTAAGTGAAAACATGCCGAGGAGAGACAACAGCCTTCAAAATTGTCCAATTTTCTTTAAAATTACTGATGTTCTTGTGATAAATAATCGACTATTGAGCAACGAGTGATCGTGTTGGTGGCACGTACTGTGGAGGCCAGATATTTTTCCTTTTACAGGGCCATGGTTGTTTGGCATTCCCAAGCCACAAAATTTTAATAGATTCAAGAAGGTTTCATGGGCCACATCTAGACAGCAAGCTGCCAATTGAAGATTCCTGGGCTGTACTATGACATGTAATTTATTAAACTGGTCTCCAGTATGCTAAAGTAATTTATTAACAGTTTTGCCACAATCCACAGATGGCTGTTTCAGTTATGCTTGTTTCATTCATATTTGGATTTTTAAATCTTGATGAGCCTTTAAATGAACTGCTCTACACAGTCATTTGAAACAGGAAAATGTTTCTCAGGATAAGAATTACATTTGGTAAAAAATCTTTGTACTTTGCACATATTTGCAATATAATGTTTTAATGCCATTGCTTTAGCAATTTTTAAAGAAATATACCATTAAAATAGATATTGATGGTATTTGAGGCAAATTTTGCTTTGATAACACATGCCATTTAAAGGTGTCTAAAGGTTTAGTTATATGAAGTAATTTTAATTTTTCAATGCAGTTGTGTTTAGAGTTGTGTTGAAACTGTTTTGCTGTTGACATATAGAACCAATTGTACAAGTTCAATTAAAATATACACAATAAAAGCAACCAACCACCTTGTTCTAACTAATGTTGCATTTTGGTTTGTGAGAAAAGTAGCTCATTCAGAGGGGTGCCACAAATTTGACATTTAACTAAGGGTGAAGATATTTTTTAGCCAGTTTGTAAAATTTGTTTGTCTTCTGTTAATGTTGATTCTTGAAGTGCCATAGTTCTTTCATCAAACTGTGTAAGTTGTTCACTTGTTAAAGCAGGACTAGTTGGTGGAATGTCTACTGAACTGTCATCAAGTGGGATAGGTCCATCCCAGTCAATACAATACTTGTCAGTTACTTCAGTAGCATTGGTACCTTCTTCAGATGTCATCAATGAACCTTGGACCCAAAGCTGAAGGGGTTTATAGTTGTTTGCTGTGGACATGGGATGCCTCAACCATGCAGCAGACCATTCATCCAAACAATGGTTTACGTGACGAAGGAATGCATAATGTAAGTACTATAAGTCATTCTCTGCTTAGTCCAAGATGTTCAGATCCTCCATTAATGAAAACAGATTGTGGCAATTGTTTAAAACATCCTTAAATACATCCCACCAGAGGTGCTCAATTTGTTGATTGTGCATCCTCTTATCCACAAGAGCTGACCCCTTACCTGGACCACAAGTGTTTAACTTATTCTTGACAACATCACACCTGGTTCTGGAGGGCAATCCCCAGTTTTATACTGCTTTTATGAAATTTTAGAATACTGTGGCAGCTTCGCTGTTAGCATTACAGGGTAAATACACAGGTGTGAAGCCATCCTCACACCCATGAACAACAAACCACCATTTGACAAGTTTGTGATTGCCATCAAAATGCCAGAGTCCAAGTGGCCTTGTTCCATTTTATATACATCATTTAATTGCCGTGCACCATCAAGTAGCCACTCCCTGGGGATGAACTCATGAAAGAGCTTCTCTCGTATGATGTATGATGATGAATATACCCCTTGAGCCAAGGTGTCCCATCAACATTTTTAATCCACATTTTGGATTTGTTCTTTTAGTTGCTTTCACTATGTCATCTCATTGTCTTGTATTTATGTGTAAAGGGCAATGCACTGAAAGACCGCATTCTTGCATTTGTCATTTTACAGTCCACGAACTCTTATGAAGTAGGTCTGAAATTGAACGGATACTAAACCTGGCTTTTACAAGCATTCTGAGCTGTTCCTTGCTAACTGCATACTTTGATCTACCTGGTTATCCAGTGAAAACAGCATTTTCTCTGATGTTCATCCCTGAGCACTCTAAAATTGACCATGCACTGCTCAACTAATTGAATATTTCTTCTGGTATTCTTGTCAAGAACTCTAAGACAATGACAAGCTTCTGAATTTCTTGAAGCTCTCCTACTATGTCGAAATTATCAGCACTATGAACACTAGAAACAATCTCCCTTAATTTGGATGTTATTATGGCTTTCAACTCGCCAGTGAAATCTGTCAGCATGTTCGTTTGTCTTTCTGCCCTGCTCAATGTACCAGCTACTCACACACACATGAAATTTTGCTAGGTGATGATAATAGTACAACACTGCATAATAATATCGAAACTGTGCCTAATAATAACAAACCGGTACAAATAATGAAACATTGCACAATAATAACAAAACAGTGTGTACCAATACAAACCAATGCTTTATAATAAAGAAACAGCACATAATACTAACAAAGCAGCGTATGATAATAACAAAGAAAATGCAAATTAATAACTAGACATTGCATGATCATGATGAATTTGGGAATAATAATAACAAAAAACTGTACAATAATGAACCAGTAGATAATAACGAGACATAATAGTTTTGACAGTAATGACAGCCCATACTTACCAGTGAAATGTCTGTGAAAATTTTTTTCTAACCAGGATTCTTCATCGTCAGATCCCTTACTACCACTTTGGGATGTGTTCTCATTTCCTTTCACATTTTTTCTTCATTTATTACAGCCCTACATACGAGTTTCCTCATTTTCATAATAGCCTTACAACAATGTTACCAAGTAAGTGGTCACTCTAATATGCCGCAGATTGAATTTTGTGGGCTTCATTTTCTCCCACACTCCAACCCTGAGTTGCTCTATCCAGTCCTATTTTTCATATCAGTGCTTTCATGTCATTCACATCTCTGTAAATAGATAGAACCGCATCTCAATTTGACAAACTGTTCCAAAATTTCTTTAACCAGACAAGCAGAACGACAAAAACTCATAATCCTGTCCAATATCAACATTTCTCTTAAGCTGTGCAAAATATTGAAAAATCTTTTCCAAATGCTGTGCCATCGAGTACACCTTTTTCTTCAGGCAAATCTAATAAGTCGATAAGAACAGCTTATCATTCTTTAGATTCCACATCAAATACCCAACATGTTGACACTGAAAAAACTCAAGAACATTCCACATCAACCAAGTTTATTTATTGCACCATTTTGGATATCCTTCCTCTAATATTTGCCAATTTTCCCTTAATATGATTTTTTAGGGGTAAACCGACCACTGTCGACCCTCCAGTGGAAAGACTTCCTTTTTGTGTTTTCTTATGTCTTTGTTGATGTTTCCTTTGCTTTAACCCACAAATAGTTTTAGATTTTCCAGCATACATTTTACAACCACAAAGACCATGTATGTCCGATCACATAAAGTTCTTGCTTCAGGATCATGTGGATAGTCAAAATAATTTCCTTGTTCTTTCTCCTTATTTATTTCCTCCTGATCTTCAAAATCACATCTAGCACATTTAAGATGATGTTGCATAATTTTCAATTGAACCAAATTTGTTATATTACCATCTATGTTCTCAAATAATAATAAAATATTTGAGCCAAGTAATCAGAAATCCTCGTGTAACACATTGTGATATCATCCTCTATTTTCTCCCCTTCATTCATCTTCAAAAAAGCAAAGTCAGTTATGTTATCAATTTTTACCTCTACCCATACACCCAATGATTACTGGGAAAAACAAGACAGCCCCTTTGTCTGTATCTCCTTCTTCTCCTACCCCTCCTTTTATGTAAAAAAAAATATCATTTCTATTCTCTTATATTTTTAAAAGAATTTCTTGTTTTCTCCTCAATCATACAAATAACACAAATAAAATGGTATTTATTTATTCCAGACCTAATACACATTCTTTAAATTCCACATGAAAACAACTGTCACAACCACATGCTTAAATCACTCTCTCTTCATCAAACAAAATCCAAATCTCCTACAGAAATGTCTAAATTGATTCAAAACCAGGTTGGCAATTCCATTTAAACAATAACATTTTCGGCAAGTTCTTAACTGATTATAACCATCATCCTTTGCAGCAAAAGCTTCGTCCATTAACATTTTGAATTCCTTGCTGTTTTTCATATAATTTCCATCAATACTTATTCTGAAGACATTCTCCATGCTCTTTTCTCTCTCAAAAACAGTACATAGTTCAGTTTTCCTCTTTATCTTCACCAAATCATTTACTCTCACAAAAGCAAATTGATCACCAGATAAAGAAAACCTGATTTTCTTTGGTTTCTTGTTAAACTTGTCAGGTCTAATAACGGTTCCAAAATACAGTATGTCAAACCAAACCCCCTCAAATAATCAACATCCAATATTTGAAGTTTCTATATAAGATTAATAACCATATGGACTTGAAGCAATTACCTTCGTACTTTCATAAGAACACACAACAATGGTCTACAAGGAAAACCATCTGGCTTCACTGCTTCACTTTCATGGGGTCCAAAATACATATTTGGTTCAATTTGAACACCACCACCCATCAATATAATCCCATCCACATAATGAGAACTTGTATTAAAAATATATATCTCTTTCGAAATCTTTTATAATAATTATTTTCATCAACCAACAATTTCAAATAAAGGTATCATGACCCCAATGTTTTTCTCCAGAAGGTTCAATCTTGGAAACAACATAGTTTAAATAAAGACCTGTTTGATAAACATTTTCCATGTGCAAAAGCTCAGCCTTGTATGTTCTTCTACCAATCTTAATATCCATCAGGCACTCAAACCCCCAAACACAAAATGTCCCTCACACATCAATTACAGTACCTGAAAGGTAAACTTCACTTCCAACCACTATTGCATAATCAAGTACAGCTTGCTGCCATCACCACCAGTACATATTCCAAACTCTCCTCCATTTATGTCCTCTGCCTGTTTCATAGCGAGAGTATAATTCTGCATTCCTCATCTTTTCGAACAAGACAAACTTTCCCTCTTGCTTTATGTATTTGTTCACAAGAACACAAATGTCCTTGTCTGCAAGACAAACAACATCAGTACAATCTTGACAAGTACTCATGACCTCCAAATATTCGATGCTCTTTTATTAAAATAACTTGCAATTTACTCAAAAAAATCTGCAACAAACTCCACGCAACACTCCTCACAAAATAGGACATGGCAAACCAAGCAAACACATCACCAAAATATCACAAGGTCACCTGACTAAACCATCTTGCAAAATATGTACATACCTACAAACATTCAAAAAGATAATGTATATGTGAGAGTGATCATAAATGTCACATGTGGTTTCTCTATGTGAACAACTAAACTCAATCTTGAACTTTTATAGTATCCATCTGCTGGTACATCAGCATATACATTGCAGTTAGGTATGATTTAAATCAGTGAAAGTTATTTTTCTTTGGGAAAATCTTGTAAAACCCCAATCTGTAATATTTTCATTATCACTTACCCTCCATATTGACCTATCAAGATTTGATTTTTGAAATAAATTATAACATACAAATCGCCTTTCTTTATTTTTATTTAAATAATCTTCATATTCAATTGTCAAATCCTTTATTACTCTTTTTTTTTTTTGAATTACAAACATGATGAACTGTAAAAAATTCTGGAGATTCATGCCTGTAAGTGATATCATTGTAAAAATAATTGATCCCATCAAAAACTCAATCTCTTGATCAACAAAAAAAAAAGTTCTTGCTTCTGGTGTTCCAATGGTCATTGTTGGGTACTCTATGATTTTCACATTTGAACGATATTGTGGTGTTGAAGCATTTTCAGTATCAATATAATACAATTTTATATTTTTATTAAGAATCTTTCTTCCATACATTCTTTCAGCACATAAGACATTCTATTTGTTCATGAACACGTAGCAAAGAATGTTCTTTTTGTCTATGCAATTGTTTTTATGTGATTTTACTACCACTTCCTATCAGGAAGAATGCTAGTGGGTCTGGGGAAAATAAGACCTCTTTGTGACAAACTCCACATGAAATAGGACCCTCAAAATCAGTTGAATACATCACCAATTACTCATAAGGTCAACCAAACAAACACCTCAAAAGTCCCTCCAGAATTGCCTATAAATTTTCCTAACCTGACTCGAATGTGATTGGCTGAAAAACCGAATGCTGTGATGTGATGGGTTAAAGGTGTTGGTTCACAAACCCCAACCCTCGAACTAAGGCCCTATATCCATTATTACTATTGTTCTGGAAAAATCGCATAATTGAATAAGAAAGTTCTATATAACTGCAGTAGGTAAGGAGCAGAGCACAAGATATATTTTGTGATGAGAAAAGAAACCCATTTCAACAAAAGTATTTCAGTTAAGCATACTTTGTGAATACCTTGGTATAGTTCCTTGGTGAAAGCATAACACAAAGTGATTGAGACATTTCAAGTGTAAGGAGAAGGTTGACGTGTGTGGCAGACTTTGTTCCATGTCCATTTTCTTCTACATTGCAAAACATGGAGTTGTGTGATAGAAATATTGAATTCCAAAGTTTTTCAATGGTTGCTAGCCAAACTGGAAACAATGTCAGATACAAATAAATTCAGCTCAAAGTGCTGTTACATGTGTTAGTTCTACAGTTCAAGTACATTTTGATTGTGTTACAGGGCACTCTTGGCATTGAAGGCTGGTTTTCGTTTGTCGTATTTTGTCAGTGATCCATTCTCAGTTGCATCACAAAGCGGCACGACCTTGTTTCACAGGAAATTTATTGTAGTTTTGGACATACAAAAACTCGTTTTAAAAATGACTGCCTATTATCAAAGACTGATTTTACAAGCAAAGTTACTTATTTTGATTACACTTCTACATAAGAAGAAGCAACTTTTGCAGCAAAAACCTTACAGAAAAAAGTGATATTGGGTGCAAAAGGTCTTTCGATCTCATAAAGAACTCGGCCAATACCACACGCTTGTTGAGGAACTACAATTACATGATAGAGAATACTTTTTCAGGTAATATGAAATGTCCTCTTCCTTATTAACATTTAATGAGAAAAATGTACTGCAACATCAGGAAAAGGCTGAGAAAGCTTTCACTCGACACTTATCTTGATATCTATCTTATAATGTTGATAGTGTACTGGAATAATGCTGACATGCTGTATTATTTTCACAAAAATTTTATGTGCAGGTTTTTGAGAATGAGCCCTGAATGCTTCAAGAACCTGCTGAATCTTATTGGACCACTAATCGAAAAACATTATAGATTTCGTAAGCCAATAGCAGCAGAAAGACTGACCATCACATTACAATACTTGGCAAGTGGTGATTTGCAACAGTCCCTGGCTTTCAATTTTTGAGTTGGGAAAACTACTGTCTGTAACATAATTACAGAGACATTCAAAGGGATATGGTGTGCTCTGAATAAGACATACCTAAAACCTCCTACCACAGAAAATGATTGGAAACAAATTGGGCAAGATTTTTTTGATGAATGGGATTTTCCGAATTGCCTAGGTGTTCTTGATGGAAAACATATAGCCATAGAATGCCCTGGATACAGTGGCTCTGAATTTTTTAATTACAAGGGGTTCTTTAGCATTGTGCTAATGGCAATTTGTGCTTTCTATTTGTGCTTTCAATGCTAAATATTGCTTCACACTGGTTGATGTAGGAGACTACGGCAAAGATAATGATGCCCAAATCTTTGGAATCTCATGAATGGGCAGAGCTTTTTTGGATGGGAAAATTAATATTCCACACCCCAGCTCTACCAATGGACACACTCTGCCTTATGTAATTGTTGCTGATGAAATATTTGGCTTGAAACCATGGCTAATGAAACCATATCCTGGCAAAGGCCTAAGTGATTCAGAAGCTGTTTTTAATTAGACTAAGCAGAGCTCGAAGGGCAATAGAAAATGCATTTGGGATTCTAGCAGCATGATGGCAAATTTTTTGCAAACCAATTATGGCCAATCCCACTTTAGCTGACAGTGTTACAAAGGCACGTCTATGTCTTCATAATTATTTGAGACTAACAGACAATGCACGGTATGTACCATCGGGGTTTATCGACTCAGAAGATAGTTCTGGTGTAATAACTCCAGGATATTGGCGGTCTGATGTCCAAGAAGGAGGAGCATTTAATAGATTCATCTGAAAATGCAAAAGGAACACATGATACATTTTGTAATAACTTTAACAGCCAGAAAGGATCATTGCCCTGGCAAGTATATCATGTAAATAGTTTTGGAAGCTCAATGAATTGGATTTAATTAAATTTATTATTATACTAACAGTTTAAGTTACAGTAAAATTTCTAATATGAAGCACAATGCAAATAGAACCATCAATAACATGCATAAGCAACTGAAACATTACAAACAGCTTGCTACTGTATTAAGTTCAAACTCAACAAAACCATGTTCTTAAAAAAGAAGTCTTTCAATGTTCATTGAAAAGACACATAACTAAAGTGCTTTATGCATTCAAGTTTTGACTTGGGCAGAACATATTGGAATTTTCTGAGCCTTGAGGCATTGTTACCTGCATGAAGCTTCCTTGCTGAGGCATGTTGTAGTATCCAAGCTCAATTTCAAGAAACATCTTTGATTGAATTTCTTACAATTGCTTTTTGCCTCCGGCCAAGCTCATTGCATATAATTAATTATCGTCCATTCTCTTAGGGACATCAGTCTTTGCAATGGATTCATTCAGACTTTTCATAACTTTAGTTAATTGAACATCTGCCTTTTCAAGCTGCCTTTCTTCACCCACTGCTTCTGTTTCTTGCAAGGCATTTCATCTGGCACAAATTCCTTTAAGCTAGTCTCATTTCCATTTTCAGGTTGACCATTCACAGAAATTTCTTTTTCTGATGATCATGGTTGACAATTTGTATCAGTGAAGTCATCATCTGTATCTTCGTTATCACTACCAGATGAAACCGACATAGTTTCATCATGAACAGACACAGTGCTCAATGGCCTAGAAGGTGGTTCGAAGTTTCCGGAACTTGTTCTACTAACAATATAGTTTTGTAGCCACATTAGATGCTCCCATCATGAATCTGTTGGTATCTTGCTTCTACCGATGCCTGACTTTCCTTTTCTCACTTTTCGATACTTTCCAAACTGCATTCTAATGCTCTCGTACCTGCTTTTGATTTGGTCGACAGGCTGGTCCAGCCTTTCTGCTATTGCTTTCCAGCAGTTTGACTTTTTGTTCCTGTCCTTAAAGTCCTTCAAAGATCGGTCATGTATTGTAGAAAACTCATGAATAATTTCCATAAATGAAACATCAAGATCTACACTATTGTTTTTGTCAGCCATTTTTATCGCTCTTTGGGATGCAAAGAGAACTGGGACCAAGTAAAAAGTGCTGCAATTATCTGCGACAAGCTGCAATATGTGTTTTCATTTTGTTTTTTTGTCACAGATGGTTCCCAAAAAAAACAAATTAGTTTGATTTCTTTCAATTATCGCTGACAGTTGTGGATGAATTACAAGTGATGGTTTTCATTGGCCTCAAAGTATCTGCAATTGTCACTGACAGTTGCTGATGAATTATGACAAATGAAAACCAGGCCTAAAGCTTGTTGTTAGCAGGTAGGTGACCCATTCCAGAAAATGTTCCCAGACAGCAACATAGTGGGAACATTTACATGTGGAGAGATAAAGTGTCCTTACATTGTATGCTTTGGTTTGGCACCATATTTTCAGAATGTACTTCTGGACAAGTTATGTGATGTAGGCTGTCTTGCTCTTTGATGAATAACTGAATCATAAGACACAGAACAAGCAGTTGGATATCTATGTTAGATATAACCACCAGATATAGTATTTATTGGCCATGCACTGCAAATGGGCTGATGGAACATTTTATGGGACTCACAAAGAATCTTAACCTCAGGAACATGGTCGAGCTTAGCATGGATAGCCCTAATATAAACTGGGTATTTTTTGACAAATTGTTTGCTGAACTGAAAAGTGTTGACACTGATCCATCACTCATTAACACTGGAAGCTGTGGATTGCACACAATTCACAGTGCTTTTAAATCTGTTGACTGAGACATTGCTACAGTTATGAAATCAATGCATAAGCTATTCAAAGATACACCAGCTTGGAGAAAGGATTGATTATGAAAGTATCACTGGTAGTAAGCTATTCCCCATGAAACAATGTGCCCAAAACTCTGTCATTTGATTGAGTGAAAGAGGGTGTTCAAAATCCTTTGTCATTATTAAAGCTCAAGCTTTTTGTGTTTCTTGCAGAGGAGTTCTTGCCATTTCTGTCAAAATACCAGGCAGGTGACCCAGTGTTGCCCTTCCTTTGTAGTGATATGGAGGGACTAGATGAGATGTGTAAAAACTGAGACTCTCAGCAATGCTCATGCTTTACCTTGTTATCTGAAAGTTGATGTCATTAAGAGTGATTTGTTAATAAATCTGAAACATGTTGATTTCGATTTTCTTCTGCTACTCAGAAGCTGAAAGAATTGAATGCCAGGGACTACAGTTTGTAATGGATTGCAGGAGCATGCTTGTAAAGGCAATTCAGAAACTTCTGGAGTAGAGTTCCCTCAAGTATTCTCTGATCCACAATGTGGTGTGCTTTACTCCCCCACTTATGACTACAAATCAAGAAGATTGAAAGTTTCATTTCAGTCGTGTGTTTTCTTGTTTTGTGAAGTGCAAACATGTCCAAGAGAGGATCTGTGATAGGCTTCTCAAGCAGTATGATGCATTTCTTTTGGAAACTGTACAACCAAATAAATGCGAATTCCAGGACTTTGATAAAAAAAACTCAATGTCTTCGTGACTTTTTAAGACAATACATGGATAAGGAGGATAGTGCCTGCAAAACGTTATGGGGAGTAGTTAAGTTGGTACTAATATTATCACTTGTTGGTAAAGAATATCTAACTGAGAAGTGTATTTCTGCCTAGAGAGTTGTGTATGATTATGTTTAGTCATGTGGTGGCATATTAAATGTACCAGTCAGAAAGGAAATAATCTCAGCTGCCCAAAGTGCAAGAATGAAGTACACCCAGTTTCTTGATGGAAAGAAAGGAGAACAAGGTGAAAGTGAGGCTTCAAGGAAAAGAAAACGTCTCTATGACTAGATTCGTGATTTAGAGAGCAAGCATTCTCACCTGGAGAAAGATATAGAATCACTGTTTCTCAGCTGAGAAAAAGGGAATCTTACTGACTTGAATAACTAATAGCTTTGGGAAGTCTGCCAAAGTCAAAATATGAGAACTTGAGGTGGTGGATAGTGATATAGAGACTGTGATGTATGGGGTGCAGCACTAGCTCTCCTGATGTCAGAACAGTCACACACTTTGCTTGCAGTCCTGACAGCAAAAGCAACAAGAACTGTTAACTTGTGGCTTGAACTTCTTGAAAATGTAGATGGATAATATGGATTCTTTTATGCGGGACGAAAATGAAGGCACAGCAAAAAATTCGTAAGAAAGGCATATTTACGTGTAACATTTCATTGTTTAACATAAGACATAATATGATAAAACAATCACTAAAATATTATTAAATAGTTAATTAGCACGAATTTGGCATTTGAAAGGAAATAGGAAATGATGAGATGTCAGAGGTGGCAAAGAGGGTAAAGGGCATCAGAATAAGGAAAGAGGAATTGAGCTTGATTCAGTAAGCTTTCTCTAATGAGGAGTTCATCCTCTCTCATTCCTCCTCATTAGAGAAAGCTTACTGAATCAAGCTCAGTTTCTCTCAAGAAACCTTTTTACACAAATATGCCTGTCTTATGAATATGATTTCCACCTGGTTCCTCAATTACATAGATCCTTTCATCCCAGTCAAGTTGGCCACTACTTATCGATACAACATACATGTAATTGAAATTTAATAAACATACTTTGTGTTTTCAGATCTCTTTGGCCTTACATTTGAATCTTTCCTGCAAACATAAATCCAATGTGAAGGTACTGAATATATACTAGGGATTTTCTCACTTACACTCTGCACTTGTGTTTGCATTGCAGTAAATATTCCTAAAAAATCTCAAAAATGTATCTGTTAATGAATTGGTTACGGAATTTTGAGTGTAAAGGCTGTGGAAAGTTTTGGAAAAGTGATGTAAATTCTAACAGTCCAAGCTGCACAAATCCTGAAGTAAATAGATAGATAAATGATACTTGTAGACAATCTTGCCATTTCAATAGTATCTTCATAATAATCTGGCCAGTAACAGCATTGCAGTATCTTATTGATAGCACCATCTCTTCCAGTGTAGCCAGCATAACGTGCAGTGACATTTGGTGAAAATTTGACTTCTCGTCTTCCTGTATGACCAATCATCTATTCACTGTTCCATCTCTCACTTTATCCAAGTAAGACAATGAGTCTGATTTTGCATCATATGCAAATTTGCACAAAACTAGCTTTTCTTTCTTGGAAAAACATGAATATGTGCAATTTTTCACATACTGAATGATATTTCCATGTTTTATAGGATCCATGTTCAAGACAAATTCAATACTTACCATGAAATTAATGATGGGGAGGATAGGTAGGGATACCCAAAATATGACAGCCATGTTTGCTGGGGATACCCATATCACTGTGACATTTGGGTGACATGTTGCAAGGGTTGACAATACTTCTGTAGCACAGGATATTAATTATAATCATCACATATTTTGTGTGAAACTTTTCATGTAAGAACTACCACAAAATTACAAGAATGCTAATGCCATTAGTTTGGCTATCTTAAACATAGCTGGTGAACATATGATAATGGAGGAATAAGAAGATCGAAAGAATTTGAACAATCTGCTTTCAATCACTTATGTGACTATTTTGGTGGATCTTTGTTTAATGAAGCTGGTGGTTATATTTGTAACCCTTCAGCTTTTAAACTGTTTAGACTTTTGTGTGAAAACAGCAATTGCAATAGAGGCAATTGATATTCACGACCATAATTCATGTATTAAATTTCCGTTGTGTAAATCCAATTAACAGCTTGTTAATTGAACCAAATAAACAAAAACCTATAATCATGCAAGTACATGTTTTCAATATAACAACTTATTCTAGGATCTGCCAAAATTATTATAACTCACTTATATTCCCTACAATAATTACAATGAAACGGCTGCTATCAGCATGTTTAATTTTCTGTAAATACACCAAAGGTCCAATTACCCATTAAAATTTCAAAAAAAGTCTTTTGAGGTTGAAAATACAGAAAACACCATTTTCATATGTTTCATGGCCAGACATTTTGCCAACAGACAGTTTGTCGAAAATGGATGTATTTTCTTATCAAGCTTTTCTTACACCACAGAAGTCTGATAGTGAACACGCATGATTTTGAGTTTCTGACATATTTGCAGACCAATATTTTGGATATAAACAGTAAAACATGATTAATTTGTTAGGTAAGAGTTTATTATGTATATAATTCACAAAAAGTATGCTTATAGTATGTACAACAGTTCTACAAATTATGAGCTATAGCCTGCAAGTACATTATGATGTTCTCATAAGTGTCAATTTCAGTAACAATATCTTTCAATCTTTCATTTGTCACCTGGTACTTCTTTGGTGGCAGTTGAGGAATGCAGGCAAGGACTTGTTCCTGGCTTGTTCCTTGACTAGCTTCGCGGACAATCAACAGATCATTGGGTGGGTGATGGCAACACAAAGATCAAACGAATGATCCCATCCTTCGATGGAGTTGTTTGTTTGTGGAAGATCTTGCTCAACATGATCGTGTACATTCCATAGTGAGATGGCGAATAAAGGATGGCATCGACGACCACGTCCAACCACTCCAATTCAAGTGACCTCAAACTAGGACAGGAAATCTGACAGAAGCTCATATGTT
Source organism: Heliopora coerulea (assembly GCA_030142905.1). Taxonomy (NCBI): domain Eukaryota; kingdom Metazoa; phylum Cnidaria; class Anthozoa; order Scleralcyonacea; family Helioporidae; genus Heliopora; species Heliopora coerulea. The sequence goes on along the minus strand of JASJOG010000424.1, from coordinate 138,774 downwards.
TTATCATCAAGAGATCTGATTAATTCCTTGAAAGTTGCCGTTACACGATCTGGTGGCACAAATTAAAGGGCTTGAAAAGACTTGATAATCAATGCATTGTCTGCACTGTCTCTGTACCATGCCTGCAATCCTAGCCTCAGTACACTTCTCTACAGACACAGACCAAAATTAAATAGGCATCCTTGGATTTTAGCTTCAGGAAAATGATGTTGCAACGACTTTATTGTGGCCATCTTGAAATTGATCATCACTGTGAGCACAGAGAGATTGTCTCAATGATCTTTAAGGAACTTGAAGATGCAATCGTAGGTACTTCAGTCTTCTGGTGATGCAGTACATGACAGGAACAGTTCTGTACCCATTCGGCACGCTATTGAAAGTTCCATCACAGAATGAATGTCTTTGCTGTGCAAGAACGTCCAGGTTCTTATTGGTTATGAAAACGTAGAGATCTAGGTTTTCATTGTGAAGAGTCAGAAACTGTTCTCCATGTGTTGTTTGCCACATGTCATCAGGGACATCATCACCATCTAGGGCTTTTTGCTTTCTTTTGATTATTCTTGCCAAGGTTTCTTTTTTAGGAAGACTGCCTGCCATGGCAAGCGTAAAATCTTGGGTGCAGTTCTGAATGATATTGCTTGTTGATTCTTCCAAGTTATTCGTCTGATGTTGCCATGCTGACATTGCATGTTGGACTGCCGTACGAGATGGATCAGGTGGATGTGTGTGCACTGATGGCTGCAGCTATAACGTGTCCACTAGCATCGAGAGTTAGCCGGAGCATTCCTTATGCCGTTTGAATCTCCACTAGTATGTTTCTTCCTTTGCCTTGTCCAAAACGCAAACAAAACCTTGAAAAAGCAATTTGCAATTTCCCCGAGAACTAAGGATGTATCCCATAACTGTCAAATGAAATCTCATTACTCCTGTGTCTTTATATATGCTTGTTTGTTTATGATCTGAAGATCAAAACACGTTGCTAACACATGAGTCATCTGCTTCACAAACAAGCTATGAATAATCATTATGGTTATTTTACATAATGGTTAAAGAGAGTCACTCGTGCACTTAAAATAGATTCCACACTGTTTCCAGTTGACTCTGTAAAAGAGTGGCCGGTAGATTAGGTCCTTTTAATCTCTTTCTAAGCATTCTCGAAGACTAAATTGTCAAGAATAATCACTAAAGTTCTCTCCTTTATGTCCGCAGTTATTCATGTGATACGAGTAATTAGATTTGACAGATCTAAAGACACAATTAAAATTACAAGTCAACAGGCAATTTAGAAGAGTTGGATCAGATAACTAGAACTACCACAATACTTTGCCAATATTCTTTTTCCTTACCTTTTCCTTTCCTTGCTAATGATGTCCTATATAATGGTTACATTGAAATGGTCTATTGTGCGACGTTTGAACAGCTGTTTTAAGGAAACCTTTAAGAAAAGCTTGATAAGAAATTATGTCCATATTCAAAATGTCTTTTCTGCAAGAAGTCCATTCGACAAACTGTCTGTTGGCAAAGTGTCCGGGTACCATATGTTTACTGGTCAAAAGGTTTAGCTTTAACTGACTTTGACTTATCTCCCAATAAAGGTAACTGTCTTTAAGTGTTGCTTGTCAAACAAACCAGTCAATGTCATGTATCAATTGTAGTAGAGTAGGAACATTTTTATTTACTGGAAAATTATTAAATCCTGCATTTATAGGGTTAAAAACTGCCATACAGCCTTGTTTTAGTAACTAAAACAAGGCCATAGCTATGCTGAGGCACAGGCAGTTGCCTCCTTTGAGTTTACCAATTGCAAAATATTCTTTTTAGAGTAGACCAGTTACCAAATGCAGTTCATGTGTTCATTTCTAACCCTTGTACAGACAGTGACTGCCAAAATCCTGGCTGGGGCTGGGAACAAGGAAGGGAGTCAAGATGCCTGGCTGTCCCTTGGCCCTTCTCCTAAAGAGAAGGCAATGACAAGTGCAAAGCCATAGCTGTACTCCCATACAGATATCTCCACATGTACCCTCAAAAGACCTGATGCACATACTGTTAACTGTTCAACAGGAATAGTTCATGTATCTCTGAGAATCTGCTGCCAAGAGTATAGAAGGCCCAAGAGAACAGTATCATGGCACCGAGGTGTCAAGTGCTTTAGTGACGGTTTTAGCTTAGATACTATCAATCATATTAAAACATACCTCTGTGTGAGTTCAAAGTATGGATACAGAATAAGAAGATATGTATAAAAAAAGAACTGCATGTATTATGTTCCTTAGCAGGTGCACTAAATGTTTCAGCAATCAGGTCATTAATTATAAGGTACTTCATGTAGACTGTAGACTGGAAATATGTCTACCTTGATCTATTTTTCCATCTGTTGAGGAAGCGCCTGCAGAAAGACAGGTAGACTCTGCTCAAAATGGGGACAAAGGCAAGGTTGATGATCTAAAATCTCCCATTAAAAATGTTTGTATGCAATGTCCAATGCCAGTCAATGAAGGAAAACAAGTTTAGACACCAAAGGTACTGGAAGTAGGAACAGTCAATGAAAACCCCTAAGTGCTCGTGAAAGAAAGAATATTTTAGAGAACAAATGAGTCCCACACAAATACTTCTCGTTCCCACAGAGTTAACAAAACTGGGAATATTCTTGTGATTGGGAAGACATGTACCCATGGATTAGATACTCTCCACCGAAGGATGGGCCATAATGTTCTGCTTGTTCCTATTTCATCCAAGCAACCCTTAATTTGTCAGCAAGCTGTTCTCAGATTGGAAAATTACCTGTGGACATGAGGTACTTTGAACTGCCATGAAGAATCATCTTTGCATCAACATACTATTGAATGGCTGATGATTTCTTACATGTTTGTCATCAGAAGAAGTCATCTATAACCAAGTTTGTCACAAGCACATGCAGCTCTTTTTTGCATTCTATATGTGTTCATCTCCCTGGTGGAGAAAGGGATTGCACTTTCAGGAAACTGGGACAAGGAACAGAAAGAAGAGGTTTGTAACTTTACCCTCTTTCTGCAGTTGAAATCCAATGCTAATGCTGAACTGGTATGCTTTTTTGAAAAGTGCACCAAGGGATCCAGGATACCTCCTACCACAGATTCAGAACCAACTGGTTGATTGCCTTAACCAGGTTGTTGGAGAAAAGATCATCTAAGAAGGCAATAAAGCAGAGTTCTTCAGTATTATGGCAGGAGGTAAATGTGACAGTATGACAGAGCAAATGTCGGTTGCCATCAGATACCTAAAAATGAATGATATTTGAAGTATAAAAATATAAGAAGATTTCAGTTGAAGAAAGTAAATACTGCAGGAATAACTGACATGTTGTTGACTAAATTGGGAGAATGGAATGTTGATCTCAACAAATGGAGAGGGAAAGGCTTTCATGGAGCTTCAATGATGGTCGGTTATATAAGTGGAGTAACAATGCACACACAGCAATTACCACAAGCAAAATACTTTACTCATTGCCAAAACCACTGCCTCAACTTTGTGGTAGTGAATTCGTGCAAAGACATCCCTGAAATCAGTAACTTTATGAATGTTTTCAGGGAACTATTCTTCTTTGTGAACAACAGTCACAAAAGAAAAACCATCCTAAAATCTAGGATTGCTCAAAAGCATGTAGATGACACTCTTTGATGACCTGAAAGAACATGAAGAGATTCTACTACATTCAAACAGAAGTCAAGGCTTACCAACCCTATGTGAAATCAGATGGCTGTCCTGAGTGGACTCACTGAGTGCACTGCTAGTGAACAATGATCAAGTGAAGATGGCTCTGAATGTCATTGCTGAAGACTAAACAAGACAGTCCAGGTTGGATACCAAAGCATATGTTATGAAAATTAGTGAATTTCAGTTCATCATAATTGTAATGATAACCCAGCCTATCTAGGCTTTAGCGAGACTACTATCAGTTGCCCCTCGATCCTGGCGATGTAATGTTGAAGAAGGCCAAAACCTAATTGCAACACTTTAAGATGAAAGGAATGATGACAAATTTCACATATTGTTAACATGAGCAACCGCTGTGCTAAAGCATACCTGTGCATAAGAGGAGGAGCCAGAAACACCACTAGCTACAGCAAACAGAAGGCATATGCACAGAGCAAATGCACCAGCCACAACTGTTACTACCCATTTGTTGATCTAAGTTCCTAACAAAGGTATTATTCATTTCTGTACTACTTATGTATATCCAATATTAGAGTACACATCCATTGCTTTCCAGTACTCACTTCGGAAGTAATTGAGCGAGGATATGGAATGTGTTAAAAACTGTCCTCTTCCTATAATTTAATTACAAAGATTCGATGGTGGAAGGCAGAAAGCATGTGATAGATTTTTTAAACATATTTTTGATGACCCTGACCATAAATTAAACAACCTTACTTCAAAAATAAATGCATCTGTTAGTCACGAATTGCAAAATAAAAAAATCTATATACTTAAATTTAATTCAGACCATTTTAAAAAATTAATTTATAATAGAAAGAATTTTAAAGATTAATGATAAGGTATATCATTTTATATAATTTAATTCACATGTTTATAGATATATACCAATTCTGTAATCACCATGTATGAACCATTAAATTATCTACTAACCCAATCCATTGTTATCTGCACCAAGTTTAACCAATAAGTGCTTTATTTTAATTGTATATTCCATGTGCAATATAGTTATTCACAGTTTTTAGGAGGAGCAAATTTGAATGATGTAATTCAATTTTATAAGACCACCTTGTTTGAGTAAAGATTTCAATCGACTGATCATGTTCCATCACATCTGCAGAACCAATTGTCTTAACAACTCAGAGATGCACTATTGGCTTACTACTTGATGCCTAAGAAGTGAAACATACTGACAGATGAGATAGAAGAGTGTATCAAGAAATAATTCATAGACAACTTGCCCATGCCACATAATTTTGGAACTGAGTTTCATGGCATTAACAAGAACTTCTGTCCTGTCACTACTTCTAATTCGTCCTGTGGGCTCTTGTGCATGTGAACGTCCATTTGGTGCATTAAAACAACTAACGACCTGATGCCAAACATTAACAGGAAAGAATCAACTGAATGGACTGGCACTTAATTACATAAATAAATGCCACTCACTAGCCACTCTGCTAGATCCATTGCATGTGCTCAGGAAGTGGGATGCATCACTTCACAGAAGAATTGCAAGCAAAGCACAATGACAGATCTAAATCATATGTTGGACTTTCCTGGCATTCTGTGCCTACTTTGGAGTATGTAGGAAAAGCATGTGCAGTTACATGTAGTTAATTTTTCATAAGAAAAGTAGCTATTTCCTAATCAATGTTAATCTACAAATTGTCAGATACTAGTCACAAACTATTCAGAATATATATTAAGGACCATTTGTTTGGTGGGGGTGCTTGGCATCACAAAGTGATTGTCCACCATGGTGTAATTTCCCACTATAAAATTGATTTTAAATAGGAAATGAAAACAGTAATTAAAAATAATTTCCTATTGTCATTTTATTGGTTTAATCTACCCTAAAAATGTACAAAACAGTGTTTTAAAGCCTTAGAAAATCCAACATTTCCCATGGCAGCCTGCTTCCAAACCTATCCAGAGGTTCCTTGCACATTCGGTGTTTGGAAGCTATTCACAGAATGTACTGGATCCACCCCTTGTACAAATGTTTGCCTCCTATATGGGACTTTAAGCAGATCACTACATCAGTGTCTACTATGGCTACTGGAAGCAAAATGGTTGAAAATGTTCTGACTGCTGACGCTTAAGGTGGGCTTGCTGCCTAGCAAGAAATCCTACTATACAAAAACATCAAGTCAGAAGTAGTTGCCAGTACATGAGTTTTAAATTGACTTTTTTATGTTCAGAAACCACCTCCATTATTCTTTGTTGTTTCAACAAAGTTTTCATCACATCTTTGTGGAATTATAACGTTTTTAACACATTGAACCAAAACCAGGCAAAACATGACAGACAGCACTAAGACAAATTCAAAGAAAGCAAAAGAAAAACAGTAAGTATGATTTGCTGTGGGAAATTTTAAAGTACATTTCTTATTTCTTTCTTTTTTTTATTGAAACTTCGCTTCAAACAAAGGCTTAAATGAATAATAACAGCAAGAGAGGAGTATTATTACCATTAGCTTAAATTTTATTGTCACTGATGAGTAATGTTTGCATCTCATGGTTTTCAGGCTCATTCATGTACTTTATAAATGGTGTAGCTAACCTGACAGGAAGCTGTAATTTTCTGTTAACATGATTGTATAAATTAGTTGAAGCTTGTATTTCATTCAGATGAAAACCTTATATCGATTTTTTACCTTGCTTGATGTCTGGAGATTTTGCGGTCTGTTCTTTTTGTTCTTGGTAATTTTGTCAAAGCACAATCATCAAAAAAGATGCTATAAGATACGTGTGATTTTAGTTTAAGCTCTCTTATACATTGACAGTTCGTTTATCATCATGTTGACTTTATCTTTTCCAGGCCAATGGAATGGACTGAACCTAAACATGTGCTTCTGTGCAAAGAACCCATAATCAAAGAGCCTTTTCAATTTATGAAAGAGGAAGAAAATAGACTAAAATTGCCAAAACTATGCATGGAAATCAGGAGCATAAATTTACAGTTGACCTAAGAGGAGTAAAGCCTAGTTTCCATATAATCATTCATGATCGCAGATGATAGGAGGATTGCCAGAGGCACTCAGCTGCACTTGATCACTGGTTTGTGTTTCCATATAATCACTGAGCCCACCTTACATTTATGTCAGCAGAAATTTCAACAAAAGTCGGTATTAGCTATATGGCACAGGTGCTGCACAGGCCCTGAGTTCTCACAATCAACAAGGCTAAGATGGCCAACAAACAAGAGCAGTTTATTATAGAAGCAAGCTTTTTACTCCTTACTTTTTACTCCTTTTCTCATGTTCCAAAGATGACTGATAGATAAAAATCGGAGAAAACACAGATTTTGAGTCAGAAAGATATTTCAGCAAAGGCAGCAGCAAGGGCTGTATCACATACTTTTTGAAGAGTTCAGACTGTTAGACAGAGAATACTTTTTCAGGCAAGTTAAGTTTATTGTCAGTTCATTCACAACAATTACAATTTTTTTGGCTTTCACCTGCTTGAAATTTATCCAAGGATCTTTTTGTCTGAGGCAACCATTCAGTGTTTTTATGCTATACTGGTAAGTGCTTTAGGTTATGGCTGGTGAAAAAAATGTGTTTGTGACAGTGTGTGAACTTTCAACGTTCACATATCAATATTTGGGTTGACTTCATCAGAACCACTGTGCATGACAAATACACATGTTTCTAGAGTCATCCTTATTGTAAAGTCTTCTGTTGTTAATATTGAATCTTATATTTATTTTCGACTAAGTGCCATTTTGCAAAAAACACAACATGTCATATTCCATTCTGGAAACATGTTCACAACATGCATGACGTCACATCTCCCCTTTTCATGGTAAGTCTGTAGTGTCCACTAAATATGAAGGTTAATTATATACATAACTTTACACAAGCATGCCATCAAAACTCAACTTCTTTGTGGTTCAAGTGGTTCCTTTTCATTGTCTTCTTGCTATGAGAGTTCATCCAATGTATACTGTTTGATTGGTCAGTTGCTAATCTACAACATAGTCCTTTAAGTGCTCTGGAAGCCAAATGGCACAACTGCCTCTGGTTGTCATCTGGTTTGGTCTCTGATGATCAGGTGGTGTTTGTGGTGGGCCTACTGGATGGTTTAGTTGCATGTGGAGTATGGGTACTCAGTAGCGTCAAGTATTGGTGGTGTCAGTTCCTCATCATCCACGTCTAGGAACTCCTTGGTCTACTTCAGATGTCGTCAGTTTTGCCTGTAGTGTGTGCCCTCTTCTGTGACAACACCACATCAACAAACCCCAACTTTTGCTGTTACCTTGACTTTGGTCCATTAGTTCTTCTTTTCCGCTGTGAACACTGGTTGTATTCATACCATGTCACTGGTTTTCAGTTCGTCAAGGTTGTGTGCTTCCCTACTGAAGTATTTCCATTGTATCTCTTTTTGTTCTTTCAGATTGGTTTGAGTGTGGGTAGAATTCTCGGACTCTACCAGATTGCTTGAGGTGGGTAGCAGGGTTCTTGTTCACCGATTGAACAGCCTTTGTGCGGGAGAGCTGCCCAGACATTCACTCAGTGTATTTTGTCAGGCAAGGAGAGCTAGGTAAGGGTCACCTTTTGACTGAATGGCCTCGAGCATGAGATTCTTTGCAGCTGTCACCATGCTTTCTACCTTGCCATTGGATTGGGGAAAACCAGGTGAGCTGGTTGCATGCGTGAACCCATAGCTCTTGGCAAATTTACTGAATTTAGTGGAGTTGTAGAGAGGACCATTGTCTGAGAATTGCTGCTCAAGAACACCATGTCTGGCCAGATGGGCTTTCAGCCTGAGGATTATTTCTGGAGTGGTCTTCTTCGTTAGATGATCGACTTCAAAAAAACTTGAGTAGTAGTCTACTGTTATTGGATAATTGACCCCTTTTAGCTCAAAAAGGTCAGAAGCAATGAACTGCCACAGTCATGACAGAATCTCATGGCAGTGTAATGGTTGTTTGGGCTGCTTTACTGGGTAGGCATTGCAGGTGGAGCATTTTGAGATGTAGGACAGTAGATCCTTTGACATGCCCAGCCAGTAGATGGTCTCACAAGCTCAACGCAGGCAGCCTTGCATGCCAGTGTGACTGGAATGTATGCGGGCTTGCATATCCTGCTGAAGACATTTCAGGATTACCAGGCATTGGCCCTTGAAGATGGGACCATTCTGGAAGGTCAATTCCTCCCAGAAGGGAAAATACTGCTTTAAGTGTTGAGGAAGATTGTCCTGAGTTTCTGGCCAGCCATCTCGGGTTACTATTCGAAGCTTTTTGAGGTCTTTGTCAGAAGCAGTTGCTTGTTGGATAGATGCCATGGTGTCCTTGGGGGCAGATAAGGAACTGGACATGTTGATGCTCTCGTTATCTTTGCCTGTTCCCCCTTGTGTGACTTTGTCTAAGTGCTGCTCTGGTGGAAGTGCCTGACTGAGCGTATCTGCCAAATACATCTGTGAATCCTTCTTGTACTTGACTGCCAGATCAAAATGCTGGAGGCAAAGCAGCATTCTCTGGAGACGTTTTGGCACAGATAAAATACTCTTCTTGAAGATAGACTCCAGAGGTTTATGGTCAGTCTCAACTCTGATTTTCCTGCCATAGGCATACTGTTCGAACTGTTCAAGTCTGAAGACGATAGACAACATCTCATTTTCTATCAGTGCCCAGGATGCATAGGCTATTGGATGGCCTCCTTGCATCAAGTAAGGTCCAAGGCCAAGCTGAGAGGCATCACTCTGTAACTGGAGCTGTAACTTTGGGTCAAAGTACCTTAGAACAGGAGGTTGGGGCAGGAGGTCTTTGACTTTATCAAAGGACGTGCCTTGGACCTCCTTGTCCCACTGGAACAGGTAGTCTTCTTTAAGCATATTCTGCATGGGTGCTGTAACTTCCAACAAATTCGGAGCAAACTTCTGGAGGTAGTTAATCATACCCAGCAATCGACTGACGTCTTGTTTGCAGGTCGGGATAGGTATCTTCTTGATAGCCTCCACTTTGGTAAGATCAGGTTTTAGTCCCTCACCTGTCGTGATGTGACCCATAAAAGCAACTTCTGGTTGTTGGAGCTTGAATTTTTCTTCATCGAGCTCGATTCCCTGTTCCCTGCAGTGCTGAAGAAGGGCAAAGAGTTTTACATCATGATTTTGGATGTCTTGCTTGACTGTATGGCCATACCCATACACTAAGACGTCATCCAGGATTGGTTTCACACCAGCTAACCCTTGGAAGGCATGTTCCATTCTCTTTTGTAATTTTTCCGGGGTGGGTGAGATACCAAATGGCATGCGTATCCAACGATAGCGTCCCATGGTGTGGAGAAAGGTAGTGAGATAACTACTGGATTTATCCAAGGGCACATGCCAAAAACCATTTTTGGGATCGACGACACTAAAAACTTTAGCAGTTGAGAGGTCGGGTAGGAGAAAATTGATTGTTGGAAGTGGGTAAAGATTCCTCTTCAAAGGATGGTTTAATGACTTGGGATTCAGGCACAGCCTGATTGTTCCGTTGCACTTTGTGGCTGCAACCATAGAGGAAACCCATTTTGTAGGTACAGATACTGGTTTTATGATACCCAGATTTTCAAGACATTATAGCTCTTGTTTAATTGGGACTTTAATTGCAATTGGAACTCTCTTAGCAGAATTTTGTACTGGGTGGACCACTTCATCCACATCAAGGTGAAGTTCTTCCACAAATTTACCTTGTCCTGTGAAGACATCTTTATATTCTGAAAGAATGTCAGTTCTGGTTAGGGTAGATTTGGCCAACTCCTGTGATACATTCATAGAGAGCATGTTATTGGTGTTGATGGACATGAGATGGAGTTGCTGAATGGTACATTCTCCAAGCAGTGGTGTAAATCCCAGTTCTACAATCAAATATTCCAACTTGTAGGTCTCTTGGTTCTTCGGGTTCACAGTTACAACCGATAGTTTACCAATCGATTACATCACTGACTTGTTGAAGATCATCAGCTGTGTGTTACATTTCATCAGTAGCTTGTATTGAGGATCCTTAAAGAGAAGTTGGCAGATATCGTAAGGAATAATGTTAACCGTTGCTCCACAGGACTATTGTTAATGACCAGTGTTGTGAAGATTTTACTTGCCTATTTCTTGCCACTTCTTGATTGCACTGCTTCGACGGTTTTGGTAGAGGTGATCCTCAGTAAGTACTTGTCTTACTCACTGCTTTCACCTTTTTCATACTTTTGCACCACTTTCACTTGCTGTTTGGGTTGCTTGGGTAGCCCACACACAGTAGCAAAATTATTCCTTCCTCCACAGGACATACAGGTTTTGCCCCATGCTGGACATTCCTCTTTTCTCATTGTGTGAACTTTGCCACAAAATTTGCACTGAAGACAACATTCACTTCGGCCAGCGGTTTCTTTCTGATCCTTGTGTTGATCTTTCCCCATCATATCATGTGACAGAGCATAATCGACAACCTCGTCTTTGTGCATTTCTTTCAATTTCTTTGTGGTTGACTCACCCGCACGATATATGTCTATACAAGACTTGAGAATCAGCTTGCTAGCTTGCAAAGGTCTTTTCCTTATGCTGTTAGTGCAAATTCCCATGACTTAATCTCACAAATTAAACTATCTTTTAGTTCACCATAATTACACATTTTGGCCAGAGATCTCAAACAGGTGACATACAGGTCAATAGACTTGATCATGCTTGTTGAATTTGTAGTGTTCGTATGTTGGTTTGGAGTCATCAATACAGAATGCTTCTAGCTTCTGAAGAACAAGCTCGATGTCCATCCTATCCGTGTCGTTGTCGAAATCTAGGCCATCAAATGTTTTGAGAGCTTTGGGGCCAATGCAAGTGAGCAACGTAGCTGTACGGAGTTTGTTGTCTTTGTTTACAAGTTTTGCCAAAGACACTTGAATCATTTCCAGTTCATGGCTAAATCTCCATATCGAGCAGCTGAGGCAAAGGAATATTGACAGAAACAACTTTGGCAGTAGCTACAGTGGGTTGCGATGGCAAGGCAGAGTGTTCTTGGTCATACATTATGACTCAATACAACTGATTACAGAACCAATACTGTGACAAGTACGGCTTCTTAAGGCAATTGCAAATATCCCTAAACAAGCTCACAAATGGTTACCTGAACTTTATCAACATTTGGTTTACTCCTGACACCATGTAAAGTCTTCTGTTCTTAATATTGTATCTTATATTTATTTTCAACTAAGTGTCATTTTGCAAAAAACACAACATGTCATATTCCATTCTGGAAACATGTTCACAACACACATGATGTCACACTTATAAAATTCAGGACAGAGAGATTCAAACAACTGCTTCAATTGGTTGGACCATATATAAGCAATAGAAATAGCAGGTCAAGGGAATCCATCTCAGCACAAGAACGACCTTGCTTATGGTTGAGGTACCTGGCAACAGGTGATTCACAAAGCACATGGTTGTTTTACTTCTGGGTAGGGAGGGCAACTGTGTTCAGAATAATAGACTTCATAAGGCATCTTGATGGCTCTAAGGGATGCTTACATGATGGCACCATGTCAAAGCCAACATTGGAAAAAATTGCGGCATTCTTGAGGTTATACACTATCTAAAAGATAGAAAAAAAAAGCTTCTCAATGTTTCGAGCAAAGGCCCTTTGACCGGAGATTAGTAGCATGGAATATAAAAACATGTGGGCTTTTATAGTAAAACTAAAAAAGTGTCACATGACAAAAATGAACCAATAGAATGAATGTGGTCAAAACAGACACAAAACAATGAAAGGGCAAAGCACATGACAAATTATATGTGAAACTAGACAGCAAAAAGGGTGAAAAATAGTGCGTGGATAGAAAATAATAATGTGGGATAGCAAAGGTGAGATGATGAAATAAAGTATATTGAGAGCTAAATGTAAGAAAATCGCTTGTTGATACCATGGGGGCAGAGTGTTCCCAGTTTTGGAAATGAGATGCATTTCCTGACTTTTGCAGCTATCATTGCTACCAGAAACGGAAACTAAAGCTTGAATTTGCATATCTGAAAGGCTGTGATTAGCACTGTTAAACTGCCTGGCAACAGGCTGATTAGCATCGTTCTTGGTAACAGCATGATGATGCTCCCAAAACCAGTCTTACAAAGCTCTTCCAGTTTCTCCAATGTAAAGCATGCCACATTTACTGCATGAGATGCAGTAAATGAGATGGGAGGAGGTACAAGTGAAGTGGTGTTCGACAGTGAACTTAGATTTTGGTGCCGAAATTGTAATGGAGGAATCTATGAAACTACAGGTTTTGCAATTCTTGATGCCACAGGGAAATGTGCGCTTGGGAGACGACATATCCTGTGGTAGGGAACTACGAACTAGGGATTCACAGATGTTTTTGCTGTGCCGAAAAAACACTACAGGGTTATCAGGGAAAATGGAAGATGTTTCGGGGTCATTCTTTAGAATATGGAAGTTCTTGCAGATGACATCCCTTACTTTGAAATTGAAGGGATGGTAAGTGAGCGCTAAGTGCATGTGGTATTTCAAGCCTTGGTATTTAAGCAAATCAGTTTGGTCTCATTCTTTTTCCCATTTTATGGATCTCTCAGAAGTTGTTTACATCATTTGAACACCGAAGCGAGACTTTTTGTACCAACTATTATTGCCTGAATTTAACTGGTGTTTATTGGTAAAGTAGAATGAAGATTCTGGCTCACTCATCTCTACAGGATGATGGCTTTTGAATATTTTTTAGTATTTAACCCGACAATGTTCATGGTCAATTGTTTGAGAAGTGGGATAAAACTCATCGTCAGGCTGCAACAGACTTTGGATGTTCCCTTCACATTTCCCACAAGAATTTCATTGCCTCATTCAGGATTCTTGTCCATAGGAAATGTATTTCTGGCTCAAAACAAAAAATGCAAGGTAAACCACTGCCAGGTAACACACTGCAAAGCCACTTGTTTTTGGTCACCAAACTATTCTTTGGCAAACAGTTGTCCACTTCAGTCTTTCTCACTTCTTGGTTGGCTTGTGGGTGATGTACTTTACCATATTCGACCAGTAATGCTTTCATCAGGATTTAAAAATCCTCTCAAGAAAGTTTACAAGTTTCAAGCAGTCTTTTTGCAAATTCACCATTGAATACTTAGATGAAAATACGTAAGAGTCGCAGGTTTGTATTTTATGCCATTTTTCTTTTTCACGAAAGTTTTGCAGAGGACAAAAGTACATATTTTACTTTTCTCTACTTGTTTTTCTTTAGAGCAAAACTTACATAAGGTTTACCTGTCATATTTTGTTGTATGTTATGTATTTTTCAGATTTTTTGTCAGCAATAAAAATTCAGAACTCGGTCATGTTTCCTGTGTTTATTTTGTTGGTTTTGTAATTAATTTCATCTTCATCACCAAAGTCTTGCACCTCTGCATGAATACTTAGCATAAATCTTCATTATAGCAGTTCTAACTCACATTTGCAACCAATTTTGAGATAATGTAGAATTTACCATTGTTCTAAGACAAAAAATATCAAAAAAGATCTTTCAATTGTGAGCTGTCTGTAATGCCGGTAACCTTTGAGGATGCTCCAAGATGGAAAGCCTGGCCATCTAATAAAGAGCCTTTCTTTAAAGCAACGTGAGTGAAAAGTTTGATTGGAAAACCACTCAAAATACCTCAAGATTGCAACTAATATAGGGTCTTTATACGAACATCCATTGTTTAGCAGTAGAATTGTCAGAACGGATCTCTTACCATTCACTAAACCATTTAAGGTTATTCTCACCAAACGTTTTGTTTTAATAAAACTTATTCGAAATTTTAAACATAAATATGACTAAGCAGGTTAAGTACAGTCGAATCCCTATTCAGGACTTTGCTGCAATGTCTACTTAATAGGGGTTTTCAGAAAACACAGCAGGAGGCAAATTTGTGTGCGTAATTTGAGTATCAAAACAGTTAACCATTTAAGATGTCACAAAACTCTAGCATAAAAGCTCATTAGATTGTTTATGTACAGTGTCTCTCAAAGTCATTTAAAAAAGGAATCGATACATATTTGCTTTTGAGGCTCACACAGATGATAGTCCCTCAAAATGTCATTTACATTCAAAATAGCATTATAAAGGTCTTCAAGGCCATGAAATTCTGCAAACTCTGCCAGCTGCTCAGCAACCTTGAGGGCTTTGGAGGAAGATTTTAACGACTGCTTTGTGAAGAGAGCAGTCAAATTCATCTTCATTGTTGTCACCAACAATTTCACGTATATTGGCTCCTTGGCTGGTGGTTCGCTGTTCTCATTTGTCATTTTCTCGATAATCTTGGCTCTGATGTCTTCACACCAAGTTGGTGTGTCTTTGTTGATGAGGTCTTCACATGTTGAAAGTTCATCTTCAGCATCCAAAAATTTCCAGGCTGATGTATGTTCTGGTATGTCTAGCATAGAACATAATTCCTCAAGGCTTTGCATATCTTCACCTTCAAAAGGATCATTGTCATCTGTTGTAATGACTTCATTGGGAAAAAGACTAACTTTCTGGAAATACTTTTTTATAGTGTCCTTGCTAATTTGATCCCTGGCTCGTTTTCCCCACTGTATTGACATCACTAAATGAACAGATTTGGTAATCTCACTTGCCATCATCCTTACTGCAGACCTAATGCAACAACATTCGCTTTGTCTCCACCTTCCACAGCTCGATAATTCCGGCATTGAGAGGTTGGCTTTAGGATGTCATATTCTTTAGCAGAAAGGCAAGTTTTATATTGCTGAAGTGGCCTGAAGGTAACGGTGGATGACATGGGCCATTGTCAAGGAACAGGATAATATTGTGATTCTGATGTTTCATGCACCAGTTCAGCTAAGAAAGAATCTCTTTGAATATTTCTGATGTCATCCATACTTTCTTATTTGTGAAATAATGACAACTGTAGGGTCGACCCTTATCCTTCAAACTCTTAAAGCATCGCAGTTTCACACCTTTTCCAGTAACAACTGGATCTTTACCACCACTTGCATTCACAAAAAATGCCCAGGTCAATCTTTGCTTTCCTTTTTTGGAGAGACTTTTCTCAGGCAGAGCTTTCCAGAAGAAGCCAGTTTCATCCATGTTCCAGATATTTTTAGGTCGATATTCTCTTACTAATTTGCATGCACACTCATCCCAGCTTGACATAGTTTCTTTACCAACATTTCCTTCCTCTCCAGCCACATTCATCGGGATGATGTTGTATTGTTTCTTCCATCTAACCATCCATTTGATGCAGCAAATTGTGTAGCAATGATGAGTGCCTATTCCTGAAGCACAGGTCCACTGACAGTATATTCGAATTTCAGCAAAGGACTTACCACTAGCACAAACGATCATTCAACCTTTAATACTTCTGTTGGCAGCCCCTCTTTTTTCCCGGATGACCTTCGTTGCTCTCCCATTCTGCCATGATCTGCTTTTCTAAATATCCAATCAAACATACTTGTGATTTCCCACAGCCAAATTTTTCTGCCAACTTTCTGATGCCTAAGGTTGGGTTTTTCTTGTGAAATGCAAGGAGTTCAACTTGTTGCGATAACAGGTGGCCTCAGTTTTGCCACGTGCACTTCTGTAGGAACTGCTTTTTTCAGCCCTACTTGAGAGGAGACTGTCATTGCACTTTATACATTTTGCAACACAGGAACCTGCTTTCCAACCTTCCACTGTTTCAGGTGCAAAAACAGAAAATTTTTCTGACTTATTACACAGACTCTTTACATGTTATGCATTTGTAAACTGTATCTGTGCCACATTGTATGTATTTATTTGACATGATTGTACTCTAAAAATCGCAGCTCTTCAAAGTGTTCACTTCTCTTTGAATACATCAGTGTACATGTGTGAAATGTCAAGTTCATGTTGGGCTTCCCTCAAGTTTTAACCAGTCAGATGAATATTCCTACGATCTAAATTTAGCTGTTATATTAAAACATGAGGGAAGTGTTGGTATGAAAATGAAAATCTTTGTCAGTAAGTGCGCAATGCAGTTGTCTAATCCTGTCGTGCTATGTCCATAAGGAAAGTGTAGGTTTCTAGATCAAATCTAAACAGACTAAACAACAGGAAGCCTGACTTCAACTTCACAGTTCAAACTTGAACAATGCCTATAAATGAAAAATTTGAAAAATCTCAAATACTGTAACTAAACGTCAATGAAAGTCTTACGAGTGACATAATTTGTTCATGGATATCACATATATTTGGATGTACAGGAGCCTAAAATTGGTGATGAACATTGTCTCAAGCAGGAGCCAAATAACAAAGAGGGTAGTAATGCAATCACTGTTGTTCGTGAACAACAAAGCTCAAGCATGTCTGAGAGATCTACCAGATTACAGATGAAAACAATGACGTCTTTCCTTCATCCAAATGAAATGACAGATGATATGACAGATGATATGGAAGTTATTGGTCATATCCCTAAGTTGATGGTGCAGTGGCTAACAAAATTCTTGAAGTGCGCAACTAATTTAGCAACTGTAATAATCAAGGGTAAATGTGTCCACAGAGGGGCTGGTTATGGTGTGGAACTTCCCTGTGAATTTAAATTTCAAGGAGATAGTTTCTCATGTAACTGGTTGAAAGACAAATTAAAGAAAGAAAAGTTTGACATCAAAAACTAGATCAGGCTTACATATTTTTTTATCTTAAAATACTGCTGGATGTCGATAATATATACATGTCATGAAAATTATTTTGAATTCTATCAGACAATCTGTTGTCTGTCCACTTAAGAGGGGTTATGATAATAGTATTTCATTAAAAAAACCCCATTGGAACATGAGAAATGCGTCTGCATGAGAGGGGGTGTCTGTTAATAGGGGTTCGACTGTATAAGCTATATAGGTTGTTAATTTGAGGCTGAATTGTGCATGTTTTTATTATTATTTCTTGACTTAACCAAATATACAATGATTCTCTAATTACAAAAAAGAAAGAAAAAACTATAACCTAAGGCATATCATATAACTGGCCAATGCCCCCCCCCCCTTTCCCACTTTCATCCAGGTTAAGGAGGGAAGGACAATAGCTATCAAACTTTGTTAGCTAATATATAAGAGCATCTCTTATCAACAGATCAGTCCTGATAATATTTTTCTCATGATGGTTTCACTTTCCCATACTACAGATTTTTGCATCTCTCTGCACATACATTCAAGTTCTTTATCAACTGTAAACAGTTCCTTTATGTTTTCCTTCGATCATTTTAAACCACCTCCCAAACAGCCGATCACCGTTGGCACTACCTTAACAGTGAAATCATCTCGTCTTGTAATTTGAAGCACTACTGCTAATATTTTCATATTTTATCAACTCTTTTCTTGTCCTTGTTCGACTCATTCAGGCATGCTATATCGATGATCATTCTCTTTCTTTTTGCTATCCTGTAACATCAAATTGGGTCTTCTTGCCATACAGTTCTTCCTCATATTGTGTTCCCATTCCCAATACAACTTGCCGTTGTTCTCGATCACTTTCCCTTTTTCCCATCATTCCTTCTGGGAGCAATCCATTTGTTATCGCCCATTGCACTGCCAGTATGTTTAAAGCATTGTCATGTCTTTTCACATATTCTGATCCGGCTAGCTTTTTGCATCTTGCTAGTAAATGCTGAACAGTCTCTATGCATTCTTGACATAGCTTGCATTTATCTTGGTCTATCAGTCCCTTCATTTTCTTCCATGCTCTCATCTCGACCATCTGCTGTTGCAAGGTGAACATTGGTGTTGCATTTCGACCATATGTGGTTCTCTTTCTCGAATGCAGCTGGTATTTCCCTCTGGAGCTCATTTTCCTTCAATCTTTCAAGATGTTATTTAGTTTTCTCCATGCTGCTTTCCAATGTTTGTATCTGTCGTTGCCAATCTTAATCTCTCCAATGTTAAACTGGACTTGCCCATTCACCTTTCATATCACCTCCTCTTCCTCTCTCTTCACCAACATTTGCTCTTTTCTGCACTTGTTAATCCAAGAAGTTCGGTTCCACTCACTATTCAACACTGCCATGTAACATGCAACTCTCACTTTAGTCTCATCATATACCTCTTTGAAACTTTTCAATCCTCTTCCTCCATCTTGCCTTTTTGCATACAATCTCTTGTCACTTGATTGCTTTCCATTAAATCCTTCCTTTTTAAGCTCCATCTTCACAATCTTATCCAGCTCTTCAATGTCTCCTTTCCTCAGTGAGCATGCATTCATGACATAACCAGCTACTGGTACTATTCTACAATTAATTGTTTTCATCAGATTCTGATCATTAAGGTTCATCTTTACCAGTTGTTTCAATCGTTTTTTAACTTCCTTTTTCACCCTCTGCATTACTCTTTTTACATCAATTTTCTCTCCTTGTTTGCAACCAAGAAATTTGTACACCTTGTTCTCATCTGGGTCTAATACTTTCATTCTTTCTTCCAAAACCATCAGAACATCACCTTACACCATCTTGCCATCTTTGAAAAAAAGCTCCGGTGTCCATGCTTGCCTTCACTATCATTTTATTGGCTATCTCCAGCTTCTGATGGTTTTCCTGATAGACTTTCAAATAATCTATGAAAAAGCTGTGTGTTCTCTTCACATCGCTTTCTCTTGGCTGTCCCATTCTGTATCCATCTGTCTCTTCTAGCTTCATTATGATTGGTACTTCTGTTAAACAAAAGCCAACAGGGGAATAGCTGTCACACTGTAAGAACCCCTTCAAGATGTTTATCTATCTACTGATTTTAACTTCGTCTCCAGTTGTTACATGTGGTCATGTTTTCCATCCCTTTATCAGTACAAGCACCACCTTCTCTGGTATCCCCATCCATCTGTATACTCTCACCATGTCATAGGCCTTATGATAGTCAGAACGCTACAGCAAGGTTTCTTCTCTTCTCTCAGACTTCATCC
This sequence comes from Heliopora coerulea, assembly GCA_030142905.1. NCBI lineage: Eukaryota > Metazoa > Cnidaria > Anthozoa > Scleralcyonacea > Helioporidae > Heliopora > Heliopora coerulea. Next base: position 119,213 of record JASJOG010000424.1, on the reverse strand, counting down.
ATGATTGTATTATCCACTGTCAATTGGTCGACTGTACCCAATACTCCAGAACACATGAGCTGACTTCTGTCCCACATTCCATTCCTCTCCGCATGATCCTTCATGTAGCTTCCAACCATTCCTGTGAAGATTTTGTAACACATATTCAAGCAGGTTATTGGTCTGTCATCCCTTTCACTGCTTAGGTCCCTCAGACTTTAGTAGTAGCACCATTACCCTTTGGGTTATCCATTCTGGTATTGTTTCCGGCTCTTCAATCCATCTGGTCATACTCTTAGCTAGTATTTCCAGACTCCACTGAATTTTCTCCACCAGAAGTTCTGTATTCCATCGATACTGGGGGCTGACCAGTTCTTTCTCTTCCTTAATGTTTCATACAACTTCTTTTCTGTTATTTACAGCTCTTCCACGTTGGTAACTTTTGCCTTTATCTTCTCTGCAATTGTTTTCCTCCACTTTCTGTAGGGGGTTGTTTTGTCTTCCCATATTCCTGTCCAGAACTCAAGAAATTTCTCAATTTTTGGAACTTTCCCTTTCCTCTCCTTCATGCTGTTGGTTTTCTTGTAGACCATCCCCTCATCCTCTTTGAACATTCTGTTATTCTTTATCCACTGGTCTCTTTTTCTTGCGTTGTCCAACTTTAACTTTCTGTATTGAAGCTCTTCAAGCCATTTTTCTTTCAATTTCACTAGTTCTTTGTTCTTTCTAGTTGCTCTTCAGACTTCTCTCTCAGTTTTGTGAATATTTTCTTTTCCTTTTTCACTGGTGTATCTCATTTGCAGTCCACCCAACCAACTGCCTCGATTCTTTCATCTGCTTTTCCATTTTTCTTATCCTCCTGTTGTCTCCTTTATTGCCTCTTTTCAATCTGAGTTGTTCTTCTATCGTTCTACCCATTGTGTATACTGCATCCACTATCTTACAAATATCATCAGTGTTGCTGAGGTGTTTCTCTAATACTTTGTTTACATTATCTTAATCCTCTCCTTCAACTTCACAAGGCGCTCCCTCTCTTCAATATTTTCCTTGTTGAATCTTTATTTTCTCTCTGTTCTGCATTATTTTGCTTGTTCTCCTCAGTTACTTCAAAATGCTTCTCTTTCAGTAGTACCATTTCCATCCTTCTTTTGTCCTGTCTCATACTTCAATCAGGTTCATCATCACCTTATCTTTTCGAATTCGTACAGCTTTGTGCACTCGCTGGTTTATCATCATATATCGAATCCCATGCCTCTTTCATTCCTTTCATTAATCCTCTTCCTTTGCTTCTTTCTTGATCTTCTATTCTCAATAGATTCATTTTCATTTCATTGGTCCATTCAACATTCCCAGCCCTTTCAATTACATTGCTGGTCTTGCCTTTGTTTCTTGATTGATGTTAACCTCCTTCTTGAATCTAACTGCTTTGACACATGACGTTTTTCTGGATATTGCTCATCCCATCTCCTCATCCTTTTATGTTGACAAGTGATGTATTTTTTGAGCCTCAGAGCTAGGTTTTGCATTGCCACATGAGTTCTCTGAAGTACCCCTGTGGTGTGGTTAAGTTGATATTGATGCACGGGTCCAAAAAGTCCATCCAGTGTCGACTGGCTCTCTGGATAAGGCATTCTTATTGGTAGGTGCACCATGTCTACCAGATCCCACAGCGGGCATTCACCCATACCAGCATGGTACCTTTGGGTTGCGGGTATAATTGTTCGAATAACCTCCACTTGGTGATTTGCCAACCTAAGCTGAAGAGCACCACCTGCCCATACAATTGTTCATGTAACTTCCACTAGATGGGTTGTCTGCCAAGACTAAAGAGCCCCATCTGCCCTGGTTTCTGGTCAGAGTTTTCCCTCTCCTGGGATGATTGCTGGCCAAGGCTAATGAGCTCATCCTGTCCAGAGCATCAGTTATTTGAAGGCACCAAACTCTCACCTTTCACCCCTTCTCCTGTTAGTTCCAAACAGGTTCACCACATGAAGGCCAGGAGCTGGACTTCACTGTCAGAGCCTCTATTTTGCACAGGCCATTGGAGCATTTTGTAAACAAAGGATTGCTCATCTTTGAAGCCTTATTATTATTACTTAATTCCACCTTACAGTTATAGTAAGGACGATTTATCTGACAAATTGGAAAATTATCAATGTTACTTGAATTCTCAAGTGATATTTTGGAAGGGTGGGTGAGGGTTTGTTGCATACATGTATTTCTAGTTGGATTAATTGAAACCACTCCAATCATGAAATTGTACTCTGCTTTTACGCATGTGTGGTACAAATTCCTTTACTTCCTATTGTGTAGGTGGTGCTGTTTCGCTTTTATAGACTACTGAATGTACACCATTGTGTTTTCTTTGAGTTTGGGCGTTTACAATAAATCATTATAGTGATTTCCCTTAACTTGTGAAGCAGACAAATGAAAAGAATTGAAAAAAGAAGTTTAACAATGTCTAATAATCTAATATCTATTTCATGGGTTGAGATAAACCACTCTCTTTGAGCTTATTCCAAAATGAAGACTACTTATGGACAGGTCCATACAAGTGTCCAATAATATAATTTGGTAAAGCTAGGGATTGAAATTTTATGACATGAACCCTTTTATGCCTGTTGTAAACAATGTGCTGATTCAAGTCGGGCCTGGATATTGGTCAATCAGTTCCATTCATAAAACCAAAGCAGTTTTGTAATGGTCTGCCCTTCCTTGCAAAAGCATCAGCACCAGATACTGATTGCAGATTATGTGTTTGTGTGTGGTATAAATGTGGTGCAGGACTTTGTTTATCAGTATGCTTAGCACTGGCAATGGACATGCAAATCATAGTACCATGTCACTGTAATAAGTTAGGTAGGCTAGCCATTTCAGAAGCATGCAGTGTGCTTCTTTGGTTGCAGGGAAAGGGATGTCTTGTTTTCTTACCCAAAACTTGGAAACACATTTGTCATCCCCTTTGTCATCAAGGCCAAATGTAGGATACGATTTGTAGGGCAAAAGAAGATTTTGAGACTTCTACAATTCATACAACACAAGAAATTCTTAGTCACTGATAAATCCTTGGTCATAACAAAGAACAGTCATGTTTTTGAAGGCTAATTGTGACAGAATACTTATAAAATTAAATGCCATACTGGCTTTGTTTCTCACTGAAGGTTAAAATTCAAATTTGGCAGGCTATGTTCAAGTGCTATCCCCAGTAAACACTGATGTAACAATCTGCTTATAGTCTATATCTTCGAGCTCTGGGTATGGCCCAGTAAAATACCATGTTAAAAGACAAACTCAAAAAAGTATTAAGCAAGAATATGCTATATGTCCTGCACTATTGCAAAGGAAGGTTATTGAAACTAGAAATACATGCACGCAACAACCCCTCACCCACCCTTCCAATATATCTCTCGAGAATCGAGGTAACATTGACAATTTTTAAATGGTCAAAAAGACAAATCCTCTGTACTGTAACTGGAAGAGGGTACACAGTATAAGGAAAACACAACATTTGGACACTGTGACAAATTCTGTTGAGCATGTAAATATTCAAACACTTTTGTGTGTGGTTGCACAGGCGTTTTTTTTTTTGAGAGTTTTCATTAGATTGACAGAGGCGAGAAATGTCAGACACTGGGAAGGGTGCTGAGAATAAAAATGTAACAAAATGTCAATCAAGAATCCAAGTAACATAGATAATTTTCTGACTTGTCAGAAAAATCGTCCTTACTATAACTGGAAGACAGAATGAAATAATAATAAAAAAAAACATGCACAATTCGGCCTCAAACTAACAACCTACATAGCTTATATTTAAGCTGCTTGTTGTCATATTTATGATTAAAATTTCGATTAAGTTTCATTAAAAGAAAGCATCTGGTGAGAATAACCTTAAATGGTTTAGTGAATGGTAAGAGATCTGTTCTGACAATTCTACTGCTAAACAATGTTCGTATCAAGACCCTGTATTAGTTGCGATCTTGTGGTATTTCGAGTCGTTTTCCAGTCAAACTTTTCACTCATGTTGCATTAAAAAAGACTTTTTATTATATGGCCATGCTTTTCAACCTAAAATTGGAGCATCCTCAAAGGTTGCCGGTCAGCGATAATATTTGGTACAAAAAGTCTCCCTTCGGGAAGAATGAAATTGGGAAGCCACTTTCGAAAGGTGCTCGAAACAATTCTGTTCACAGAACTTGTATTTCAAAGCTACTCAATTCAGACTTACCTGTGATTGTGTAGCTAAGGTAAGTGGTTACCAGAATGTGAAAAATCTTGAGATTTATACAAATCAGCATCTATTCGACTTCAGTGAGGAATGTCGTTTACACTTAGTTGCTCAGCAAATGTCCTGACAGCAAGGGAGTTCCCTCACATGTTTTGTTCATATTTACCATGAAGAACCAAGACAAAGCATTGGCCAATGCATATTCCAAGGACCTAACTTTGGGAACTGCTGTTTCAACTCATAAACTTTCTAGTTACTCAGATGGCCTAAAAAGTGAAACTAGCCACAAGCATCGGGAAAGCCATTTCGTTTGGCAGTCTTAAATCATTTACTGGCATCAGTGTTCAAATAATGTAAATGTCTGAGAGATCTATAAAACGGGAAAAAAATGAGACCAAACCAATTTGCTTCAATATGGACCTAAGTAACCTAAGATTTAGTCAACAACATGCCAGTCCCTGAGCTTGCACATGACTTTCTTGAGTGACCGGAATCCATGGATATATATATAGACATACAGATACACACACATGCACACGTGTACACACACACACACACATATATATATATATATATATAAATGGATACACAATGCAAAAATTTTTCTCCCTAGTCACCACATGTGTAAAGGGACTCCACACACTTTCAGATCAGTACCCTTGCACCGCACTTTGTGCAGCGGGTGAGGTGAAAATACCCATTTGATCAAAAGCATTACAGAGAAACCCGTGATGACATTTTCCTCAACAAAGTTGTGTTAGTTGAAAGATAAACAGAATGAAAAAATTCCGTTCATATTAAACAGTGAAGCATCTACTTTGACTTACACTTTCAATTCTCCAATACCTGTTGATGTTGATGATGATGAAAAGCATATTTCAGTACACATTGCTGTTAATAGATTCAAACTATATGACTTAAAATTATTTGGCATTGATTGCATTTGAAAAAGCAACAAGTAAGCTCAAATTAGTGGATCTGCTAAATTGAATGAAGTTTTGGAATTAATTAAAACTCATGTTTCTGAAAACAGTTTAATACACAGCATTGTTGATCAATTGTGTTGCATGTTTGAGGAAGTTGATCGTCCAGTTTACTGTAGTCTTGAGAAAGACTGTTGGTAGAAGTGACCGAAGTTTTGACAACCTTAGCAGTGGTCATCTTCAGAGTCAAAAGGAGAGTAAATGTCAGGTTTGCCTGTATTTGTATCTGGCTCATGTGTGATAAGTGGGCAGTCGTATTAGTCATGGAGGTGTGATAGTTGGTGAGAAGCAATGGGTGTGGTTGTGTAGGCATTAATTATCAGTTTGTCAAAGTGTAAGTCTATTGGCTGCTCGCACATTTGACTTTGTGAATTAGTCATTTGTAAGGTCCCAGTAATTGTTGTGATTGGTTTAATGGATTTTGTTCTAAGTTCGTATACCAGCTTTCTAGTGTGAGTTGCTGTTTGTAATGCATTTTGCCAATTCCCAGTCAATGTTGTGGTTGGTTTTGTCTCCATTTTTTGTTGCTCGTTTGTGTTCTGTGAGTTGTATATTTAAGTTTCTGCTAGTCTCACCTATATAAGTGGCTTGGCAGTCAGAGGAATTAATTTTGTTAACTGCACCTTGTCTTTCGTGTGGTTGTTCTCTGTTCTTAACATTAGTCAGTACATGTCGTAAAGTTGTGATCGGTTTGTGTGCTACTCGTATGTTGTATGGTCGTAAGATACGCAAGATAATCTCAGACATACTTTTTATGTAGGGTACTGTTGCTGTAGTTGTTGTTGGACTGTTGTTTTCATTGCAGACTGTTGTTTTCATGGTCAGGTTCAAACCATTTATTTTATTACAATCATTTGGATGACAGAGCGAACAGCTTGCCAATGACTACATCCGTTTTGCAAGCAAGGTCAGACGTACTCGCCAACAACTCTGGTTCAACCACCTCTGGAAGGATTTTGGTCTTGTTCCTGCAGGACTTAGAATTAAGTCCCCGTTGAACACACAAGAGGCTATTCAGATCGTCAACTCCACCAGCAGACGACTGATCCAAGTGTAGATTAACAACTGCCACAGATGACTCAACTACTACAAAAACCAACAACAACAAAGACTGGACAAGTTGAGACAACTGGTACAAACAAACATGAGTACCGACTTACTTTCTACTATACAAACCATTGCTGACAAACAAGCTCTCAAAAACGAAACAGAATATCAAGCAAAATACGAACAGAAACTTGAACGATTACAAAGCAGCAGAACACGTAAACGACAAAAGCATGACAATAACTGGGTCAAGAATATTTCCTCGTGCCCTTTAGACAAAACTGAAACTCGATTACTATCCTACAGACTAAAACACTCCATAACACCCAAACATATACTGACTGAGGTGTTTTTATTGAGTGTCGAGGCTGTCTTAGCTTCTCAAAGAGATTTGGCAGAGACAACAAAAGACGAGATCAGAAGTAGGGTCACCTCCACCTTACAATCAGCCTCTATACGTGATACCAACTTGACGACAGTCGAAAAACAAGCACTCAAACGACTAAAACATGATGAAAACATTGTTATTCTACCAGCAGACAACGGACACGTTACTGTTGTTATGGACAAGACCGATTACTACAACAAAATGGACGAACTAGTTAATAACAAACAAACCTATGAACTACTTAAACGAGACCCTGCACTATCACTTCAACGAAAACTTAATAACAAAATTTTCTCAATTAGAAAAACTAACGTGATCACTCAACAAACTTACTATCGACTCAGGTGTTCGGTACCACAATCACCAAAGCTGTATGGACTACCGAAACTTCACAAGCCACAAATACCCATGCGACCTATAGTTTCGTTCTGTGGGTTGCCTACTTATGAACTTTCCAAATACTTAATAACCATGCTGCAACCACTAACCAACAAGTCACAACATAGACTACGATTGACTGAAACCTTCATCAACAACCTCAAAACAGTACAAATACCGCACAACCACAAGCTAGTGTCTTTTGATGTGAAATCACTGTTTACCAGTATTCCGCTTCAACTGGCACTAGAATGCACCAAAACTGCCATCAACAAATTTACTGAGACACTTCCTTTACCGACAGGGGACATCGTGGAACTACTGGAACTTTGCCTCACATCAACTTACTTTCAATACAATGGTAAACACTACAAACAGTTACATGGCACAGCAATAGACTCACCTGTTTCTGTTGTGGTTGCTGAAATTGTAATGCAATCCATAGAGGAACGAGCTCTTGCAACTAACAAACACATGTTACCTTTTTCGTTTCGTTATGTTGACAACATAATTACTGCACTACCCGAAGACGAAATTGACGAGTTTCACAAGCACGTTAATGAACAGAACAGTCACATACAATTTACCAAAGAGATTGAAGAAGACAGAGCTATTCCGTTCCTATACTGTTTGGTAAGTGGTGATGATAATAAACTACAGACCACTGTCTACGGGAAACCAACGCATACTGACAGACTACTGGACCAATCATCATACAATCCAACCTCACACAAAGCTACCACCATCAAAACATTGACGAGACGTGCACAACTCATTTGTAACTCACCTGACGCCCTACACCAAGAAAATTACTACTTACAATGCGTTTTCTACAAAAACAACTATAACTCTGACTTCATCAAACTAAACACTTACAAAGACAATGAACACAACGAAAACAACAGTCCAACAACAACTACAGCAACAATACCCTACATAAAAGGTACGTCTGAGATTATCTCGTGTACCTTACAACCATACAACATACAAGTAGTGCACAAACCAATCACAACTTTACGACATGTACTGACTAATGTTAAGGACAGAGAACAACCACACAAAAGACAAGGTGCAGTTTACAAAATTAATTGCTCCAACTGCCAAGGCACTTATATAGGTTGGACTAGCAGAAACTTAAATATACGACTTACAGAACACAAACGAGCAACAAAAAATGGAGACAAAACCAACCACAACATTGACTGGGAATTGGCAAAATGCATTACATACAGCACCAACTATAAACAGTGACACACTAGAAAGCTGGTATACAAACTTAGAACAAAATCTATTAAACCAATCACAACAATTACTGGGACCTTACAAAAAACTAATTCACAAAGTCAAACATGCGAGCAGCCAATAGACTTACACTTCAACAAACTGATAATTAATGCATACACAACCACACCTCCATGGCTAATACGACCACCTACTTATCATGCACAAGCCAGATACAAATACAGGCAAACCTGACATTTACTCTCCTTTTGACTCTGAAGATGACCACTGCTAAGGCTGTCGAAACATCAGTTACTTCAACCAACAGTCTTTCTCAAGACTACACTAACCTGGACGATCAACTTCCTCAAACATGTCACGATTCTCCCTGGTTCAAACCATTTACTTTAATTGTGTTACAAGTGAATAGAAGTGCAATTAATTTTCTAGAAAAGAAAGCAAAAAAAAATTAACATATGGGATTACTCTGAGCTATGGGAAACACAAACATTAATTATGACAACCTGCTTGACTATGTGTCATAATGCAGCTGAACATCACATATAATAATAAATACATCAATATTTTATCCCCAGTTGCCTTGACTATTTAATACAGTTTCTTTAATATCAATTTGTACTAACAAAATATCTTTGTCTGCCATATACTCGATCTTTTTAATATCGTTTAGTTGTTTACGATTCCAATTGTTTAACATTATAATATTAGTATATATTTCTTCTTTTGGTTTTCCATTCATAAAAACAATTTTAATCTTAATATCGAAGGCAAAACAATTTACATGATTGTCTGTATTGATTGATAGAGCAAGTATTATAACATTGAATTTATCTCCTTTCAATTGTGTGGTATCTGGTCAGATCTGGGTATGGATTTGAGCTCCAACCACCACTGTCTCTAAGTCTTGGTTCAAGAGAGTACATTGAATTTACAAGATAGCATCTAGAATTAATATATTTTTTTAGTGTATGATCTAATACCCCCTTATTTATTGGATCTGTTGAATCAATGGCAGCTGGATATTTCATAACTCTATTATACGATAGATACAAAGTACCACTCATTTCACCACTGTATAATGGTAGATAATTATCTGATTGGTCTTCATATCTGTAGAATAAACTAATTATATTATATATTTACTTATTAGAACCCCCATAATACCAGAGACTATTAATACTGAAAGTAATTAATTGTCATTGATTCATTTTATTTCGTTTCTTGAACTCTTCTATTTTTATCCCTAGTTGGTCCTATATGTTGTTTTTGTTTTCCCAATGTTTCAAGAGTATGGTTTGTAAAATTTTGTTTTTATCTTATTGATTTTAGTTTTTGGTTCTTTAGCAAAAGATTCAAAATAATGATATGCTAATTGCTGATACCAGCATAATTTATATTGCTGTTGAAACCAAACACCATATCTTGTGTGCCTATTTTAGGCTTATTGTTATAACCAGGTATGGTGTTATTCAACAATATCAAACTATTAGACATCAGCCACAACAATGGACTTACAGCTAAATTCAAAACAACATTTGTATCAGTAATTGCTCAATTCATATTACTTATTGATGTAGAAATATCATAATTTAATACTGTGTCTTCCACCAACTTACAAAATTGCTGTTGAGTTTCAAGTGCACTAGCTTGATTGGAAAATATAGATTGTTTTGTTCTAGCTTAAGTTCCAAGAATGGGATATAAACAGCTTTCTATAGAATGATTTATATACACTGAATCCCTGTTTAAGTAAATCCTTAGATGCAACTGGTATATAACATTTGTAGTCATTCTTATACAGTTCTTTATAAATTTGGTAAACAGCACCACCTCTTGTTCTATAAATATTTCTGGGTATGTGTTCTATATTTTGGTAAAATTCACCTGCATTAAACTCTAATGAAATATCAGACATTTTTTCGCTTCCTTTCATTCTTCATACAGTGAAATATATGTGATATCTCATCAGATGATAGAGCTAAATGTTGAATACTAAAGGCCCATTTAAATGGTTTCAACATTTGCTTCGACATTTGTTGAACGAAATGTTGGTATCGTTTGAACGGACGTTTCAACAATGTTGAAACAATTTGTTTAAACTTTGCTTCAACATTGCTTCAACAATTTCTTTGTTTTCAAAAATGTTGGGCCTTGTTAATGTCGTTTGAGCATATCTATTCAACATCCAAAATGGCGTTGTAAGTAATATTGGACTAAGAGGAAGAGTGCACGATTACGTAAATCGTCAAGGAAATGTAAGCCTACTGAAATATCCAATCTGATTGACGAATATGAAAAGCATAGTTGTCTGTGGAACGTCTTTGATAAACAGTACCACGACAGAGAAAAATGACAACAAGTTTATAAAGAACTTGAAGAAGTTCTGGGAATTAATGCAGCAGAAATGAAGAACAAGATAGGTGGGTTAAGGTCCCAGCTTGGTCAAAAAATCAGGGCAAAATACAAATGATAATCATGCGTCCATCTGGCCTCTCTGGGACAAACTCCAGTTTCTTCAACCAGTTATGAATGCTGGCAAGGGTAACGATACACTTTCAGTTTATTTAAAAAGTCCTGACCTGTCTGACTAACTGTCTGAACATGAATCCAATGCTGAGCTTGAGACAGCCTCCATGTCATCAACAATGTCAGACTCATCTCTGGTTCACACAAACACATCTGTTCATAAGCGGTCAAGAAAATGCCTAAATTCAGGAAAAGAAGAGTTGCTAGACACTTGTATTAAACTGCAGAAGGAACCTGCATCAAACACTCAAGTAGAACAGAATCAACAGTGCCCTTTCTCTTTATATGTTCCTGAGAAATTGGGAAGGTTCAACCAGCAAACAAGGGCAATTGCTGAAAAGAGAATAAGCGACATAATATTTGAATTAGAAATGAATGTCCATTCCTTCGACTCTGCAACTAATCAAGTACAAGACCCAATACTACAACCACAGTGCCAAATTGATGGCCAATATGTAAGTTTTCTTGGAGGATTGCATTGATTGTTTTGATGGTGGTTGGTGGATTAAGTTATATGTACTGTAAGTCCAAGGCAACAAATAAGTTGAGTTGACATTTTTTGTTTCTTTGTCATTGTTCTGGAAATGCTTATAAAGGACCATGTTTATTAATTATATAATATTTAACATGGCTTACGTTCTTGCCATGCAAGTCATTTATATGATTAACATACCAGTAATATATTTATGTATTAATACTGATTGTGTTAATGGTTGAACCATAGGAATAGAAAATGGGGGTGAGCAAGCTTGACATTTATCAACACTTTGAAAAGTGGCTGGCTGAGATATGCTGGGGTTTCTTAAGATTTTACCTATAAGCTGACCTTATTAACATGTGCAGTGAAACATAAAAATGCCTTCACACTTAGCATGTTGTCCCCTGGTATTCACCTTGCCACATCACAATGTTGTCACTCCTACTGACTGTTTGAATTTCCTGTTTACAGTATTTTTTTTAATGCTAATGCAGCAACTGAGCCAATACAATAATCACAAGATAAGAGAATGGCCAGTATGCATTTGTAGATTATGTTAAATATGTACACTTAAACCATTTGATTAAATACTGGTAAGTTTAATGATAAACTTTCCATAATGTAGAAACTAATGTTAGTAAATATATTTATAAATAAACAAAATAACTTGTTCCTATGATCTAAGACTGTTCCTTTTCTTTAAGTCTACCTGGTTGTAATCATTTGTGAAACCCTGAAACATGGCTAAAATGTTTCAGTTTTTTTATTGTTTTTAGCAAGGTACAATTCGTGTATTTCACAAAACAGAGTGTGACAGCGATGAAATGCATTATGCAAAATACAGTAGCTATGGAGCTGCTGGTGTAGAGGTTAGTTAAACTATACATGTCTATAATACAGGGAAACAGAATAAAACACAAAGTACCTCAGTTCTTTACACTAACAATGGTCTACCAGTTTGGAACAGTGGAACTCACAAGAGGGTTATTGGCAACTTGACTGAAGATGGCAAAATACTACCTTCAACTCATACGTAAAATATATTCGCCTACTCTACAAACACTGACTTATCAAAACAGTTTGAAAATTTATAAAGCAAAAAAAAGAAATAATGTTAATAAAGTTCAAAAAGCTTATGACGATGATGATGATAATAGTGATGATTATTATGGTGAAGAAATTTTGAATCATCGTAAATCGGAAAAAAATAAAACAGCCATGGAAAATGCAGATTCCGATATTGATAATGATGATAAATTGAGTTATATCGTTCAAGCTGTTTTGCAAGAATTGAAGGGTGAAAAATCAGAAAAAAATAGAGGATGAGAGCACAATCAGATTTGCAAGAGAAATTGACAGGTATTTGTTGAACGATCATATAAAAAGAAACAAATATTTGACTTCTCATATTGAATTTCAGCGAAAGTTGAAAAAATTGATGAAATCGATTTGTAATTTGGATTCTCGTGATGAGACTGTTCCTAAGTTCTCAGAAACTGAAAGAACTTTGATGAAAATATTTTTCAAAGAGAAACAGGAACAGCATGATAAACGATTTATGATGGTTGAAAACAACATATTTTTGAACGTGTTGAGAAAATTTCCAAATATTTGAAAAAATTTTAATTTTGTGTTTTTTAGTCGCCTTGTGTACATTAAAAAAAAAATGAGTGGAAATAGCATTCAAAAATTACAAGTGATAGATCCCGCTGTCTTAAAATCGTTGTTAGAACAATTAAATGCAAATATGAAAAGACAAACAGTTGCAAACATTGTTGATGAATCAGGTATGGATGCATTAATACACGATTACGATAAATTTATGAAACAACCGGCGAAAAGTTCTTTGAAAGACAGCTCGAGACAAAATTTATACTCTCGTATGCGACAATACAAAGATAACAAGAGAAAAGCAGCAGCCCAAATTCAAAATCCAACAACGATAAATGAAAATCAAAATCAGCCTCAGGAAACGGCCAGTGACGATGATCAAAATGAAGAAGAACCAATGACACCACATGCTTCTCGTGTCAGTGCGAAATTTCATGCTCAAAGTGTCAAAAATTTTCAAAAAAGATTGGAAATTAAAGGAATTAAGAGCAGCAGAGATGGTTTTTTGATTGTCGGAAAAAAAATATACCTTTCGAAGGTGTTTTGAATGATTTCGGTAGAAACATAAAATCAAGAAGTAGTTTCAGATTATCCGAACAAGAAAAACGAAGAACCATGAGATTACTAGCCCAACAAGGATTTGCTCAATATTTGATTCCCAATCAGTTAATGAAATCAGCTTATGGCACAAATATGCCTGACATCAGAGAGCATCTAATTAGTCAGGCAAGTCCCATTAAAAAAAGAAAAAAAGTTAAACGACAAGGCGGAGAAGCCGACTGGGAAAAAGTGAAGCGTCAAATTTATCATATTCCTTAAAATGCTAATTGATATATTAAAAACCACTTGAAATTTGTTTATTCAAATCTTATAAATAGTCGGAAATAATAAAGTCGAATATCAGTTTCCCAACATGAAGATAAATGAAGATGTGTTTCGACATGAAATTTTGGACACAACGGTTCTTGATTACTTCACCACTTTGAAAAGTAATTTAAATTTTTGCGAAGGTGTCGTCAACCCGTACATTTGCAGTGTGTTTCCTGCCGACGAAGTACCTTGTGAAAATTTTGACCTTAGGCCTGATAATGAGATTTCCTGGATATCCAACACCGATCCTTCTCACAGACGCGGACAACATTGGGTGTCCATATTACGAAATGTAGAACGTGCGACTGGGACGCTATCATGTTTTGATGATGAAACGTAAATTTGTCATAATGTCATTTATTACGTGGCCGATAGCTGGGGATTCGAACATGTGAGCGACATTTGTAAAGACATAATATCGGGTTTGGAAAGCAATTATGCGGTGGCAAATTTCAACCATTCTTCTTGTCTATTGATGACCAATCGACGTTGTAAATGCAAGTTTGAAATAAATTTTCCAGTTTTGAAAAGAATTCAACACCAAACGTTTGAAAATTGCGGTTGGTACGCTTTACAATTTTGCAGCATGAATAAAGAACAGTTGATGCGTTGGGCAAATTCTGATTTGAACGATTACGGACAAATCAAATCGAATTACATGCAACTTGTGACATTTTAAAGAAAGTTTTTTTCCAAAAATCATAACTCCATGTGTAGATTACACCGATTATAAAATCAAAACTCTCAAACAATTACCTCCATGTAAAATCAACCAAACGTGCTGTAATCATAAATTCTACAGATCGTGTTGTCAATAAAAGAAAAATTTATTCCATCAATTTATTATATACATACAAATATTCGTTGGGAAAAATTCCTTGTCTTATTCTTGCGTTTTCCATAACCTTGACAGTGCTATCCAACAAAAGATACGGATGAGATGTGTCTTGATTTTCAAAAGCTTCTCTCAAAAGTTCTCTTATTTCTTTTGCATCAAATCCTCTGGATCAAAGTACATGTTTTGCATTCCTATTGTCCGATTTATTAGGAAATAAAACGATATAATTTGCATTGCTAAATAACATTCTGAATTTCGAACTTGAAAACATTAAATCTTGCACAACGAAAATATAATTGATGTTCTCATGATGGCATTTTCGTGTGACCAATTCTTCAACGTATTGCATAATTTTTTTTCGAAAACCCACTGCCAGCATCATATCGTCCATAACCACCAAATTGTGTTCGAACTCGTCGTCGTTTTCCAATTCCACTTTACCCTTGAATTTTTCTATCGCATCTATTATTTCATCGTCCATTTTTGACTCGTCATCCAACATGTTGGTTTTGACAGGATGAAAAGTCACGCTTTTCAAAGCATCTTCGTCAAGGTTTGTGGAATTGATGAATTCAGCCATATGTAAGAACAAAACGTTTTTCAAAGTATGTCCCTTACTGATATGAGAAAAGTGCTTTATAAAATTGAATATCCAAGTTGTTTTCCCTGTTTGACTGGGACCGATCATCAGCATGAAAAAAGGAAAATTCATGGCAATTGTGGGATCGTTTATTCCCTTTTGTTTCTAGAAGAAAAAACATATATCAATGTTCTTTGTAACCCCACGGAACAGTTGTGAAATCTTCGTTGATTTTTCTTTTGTCAAAACTGAATGACAGCTTTTTCAATATGTTTCTTTTCTGTATATGTAATTTACTATCAATGTGAAAAAAATAATTTTGTTCAATATTTATTCCCCTTTCTTTATATTCCAACAGATCGCATAAACAGTCGAAATTTTTTTTTTTTTCTTTTTTTAAAGTCTTTGAAAGTTTGAAACCTTTCACATGTGTCACTTCAATCAAATAATTTGTGACGTAGGAATAACTTTTTGGTCCTGTCGAAACGAATAAGTTGATATACTGATTTTCATTCAATTGCGAATCCAAACAACCCAAATCTGTTTCAATGTCCAAAATATGTTCGCAATGTTTCGAATAATAAAATACCGAATCGGTATCATAATATAACACACTATTTTTGGGTAATTTGTTTATGCATTCCAACAATTTTAATCGCGAATGACAAGTTATATAACTACCTATTGAAACACACACTTTGTTGACTTTGTAATTGTGTTCCTCCTTATAATGACATACAACACGCGCCGAATTGCAATCCAACACATCGAAGTAAACGGAATCGTATTCCTCGTTTTCAATATACCACATCAATTCTTCATAATGATGAACGAAATGAACTGACGCTTTGTTTGGATTTTGACATAATTTACCCCATAAAGAATTCAAAATTAATTTCATCACGTATCTCATCGCTTCGTTTCTTTCACTAGGAATATCTGATGGCTTAACATAAATTCCAAAATCTTTTAATAATTTTTCCAACAATTCTTCTTTTGCATGTTTCTCATTCGTCATTTTTTCTTTTATTCCCGAGTATTGAGTCTTCGAAGTGTAAAATTTTGCCACGTATTTTTCAAATATTTTCATTTTTTTTCATAATAAATTAATTCGTATATTTTACAAATTTCATGACCAGAACTTAAAGCTTCATAAATTTCATGTAAACACCACGTCCCGAAAAGCAGTTTTTCTTCAGTGGAATGATTGCATAGAAATTCGTTTTCTTTCAAATGCGCACATTTGAAACATAAAGGAAAACACAGCTTGTTATCAATTCTTACAGGCAAAACAGGTCAATATAAAGAAGGCGGGATTATTTTACACTTGATAAAACCACAACGCCTGTCGCATTTATCTTTTTCCATCTCTTTTTCCAAAAATTCCCTATTTCGTTCTTCCACAACATCGACGGTGGGATCACCAACAGGAAATTCGTTGAAATATTGAATGGATGGGTATAATGAAACAAAATCGACATAATGAATCCTACCACCAGCATAACAATCTTTATAAAGAATTGCAGGAGATGTTCTTCCTCCATACAATGAATCTCTTATTTTTAATGGATTTTTTTCATGTTTTTCAAAGACCCTTTCTTTTTCCAATTTCAAATATTCACATTCTTTCATAGTCACGATTTTTTCACTTCTATTTCTCAAATATGTCAATCTTAACGACGTTTCCATATTCAATTTTCCAAAAGTTTTTTCGAATTTTTTATTGTAATCTCTCAAATTATAACAAGTGGAACACCCGTGAAAAAAACAACCCAAAAATTCATAAATCTTGTTGGTAG
This sequence comes from Heliopora coerulea, assembly GCA_030142905.1. Taxonomy (NCBI): domain Eukaryota; kingdom Metazoa; phylum Cnidaria; class Anthozoa; order Scleralcyonacea; family Helioporidae; genus Heliopora; species Heliopora coerulea. Next base: position 102,269 of record JASJOG010000424.1, on the reverse strand, counting down.
ATTCATCGTATCTGTCAACATAAAAGTTTTCTATTTTTTTTTCTCCAAACTTGTGATATATCCACCTGAAATTTTCTCCTTCACCGATTTCTTCATTGATTTTATTTAACCATCTAATTGCCACTTTACTTTGATTTTTTGATTTTGAAAATCCGTTGTAACCCAAAACAGGTTCCACTCCCAAAAGATTGGGAAGAGGAAAGAATCGATTAAAAACATTTAACGCGAGAGAAGAAATAGTCATAATTTGAGGATCAAATAACACTTCTGACTTTGCATGTTGAAGAATTATTTCATGAAATTTCAACAAACTTTTTGTTAAAATGAACACATCATTCATGCAATATTCCTTTACTTCATTTCGTAAGATATATGTTTCATTTTTCTTGCTTTCATACCATTTTTCAAAATTTTTGGTAAAATAAATTTTATCAGGAATAGGACCTTCGTAATTCAAATCGGTAAAATCATATGGATAATAACCCTTTTTGACATGCGATCCAAAATCAAACATGTTAACTAGATTTTTCAACGATGTGGGACAAAACAACATGCTATCCAACACTTCTGCGCTTTTGTAAACCAATTTTAAAATTCTGTATCCATTCATAATCACATTAGGAATCAAATTTCTTTCACAAACCAAATAACGTAACAAAAACAGAGCGTCAAACTTTGATCCATTATGGGCAAACCACCTGCTTTTCACATTCTTGTTTGCAATTTTCAAAAAATATTCACCGAATAACTTTTCTGTCGATTTTCCTTCAAAAACAACCCAATTATCCAATTCACAACATTGATATTCCAATTTTCTACTCATATCATCCATACAAACATTACAAAACTTATAAACGGCAACAAAATAACCGGCAAATATACCCAAATTCTCTGGATTTGCATCTGTTTCAAAATCAAACACATAAATTTCACATTTTTCGTCGGGATTTTTAGTATAAAACGATTTACTTTTTTTTTTCACAGAAAGAAAGCAGTTATGAACAGCAGGTTTTCTTGTTTCGCATATTTTACAATAAAATGTTGAACAATCGTGTTTTCTTTTGGTCCCCTTCGAATCGGTGTAATGAAATCTCCTAACAACAGAAGAACATTTTGTACAAAAGAAATATAAATCACAGGGTGAAAGATTCTTTTTTCCGTCGAAATTTTTAGTTCCCACACTCAGTGACTTTTTATAATGTGACAACAAACAAAAATGACTGTCGAAAACACGATTACAAAGCGAACATAATGCATGACCTTCAAATGAAAGATTAACGGGATGCAAATGCCTACATTTGAAACAATTGACTTGATCATAACACAAATGATTGGCAGCATCTCTGACTTTTTCTAAACATCTTGAACAAAAATTGGTTTTTCTACCATGCAAAAACAGCCCTAAATTTTTAACCACATCGAAATGATTATTATGATGAAACAGAATAACATTATTCAATTTACGCTCGAAATAAATTCTTTCAATTTTACTAGACCTTTCTGAATAAACCGCCAAACCAAAATTTTTCTCTTTTAAATAATCATTTTGTAATTTTTTCATACTATATTTTTTGATCTCGTCATTTTGTGAGAAAACTTTGCATGAATTTTCAATTTCAATCAGACGATCTTCCACCACAGTTTTCAAATACCTATCATAGCCGGCCATGAAAGCTCGGTACAATTCACTTTTCTCATTCAATGACATACTCAATAAAACGGAATGACTCAAACAATGACTTTCAACATCAACCTCCAGCAATCCCAACTTTTTACAATAATTCTCCAATTTTCCACGACCTTCAAGAACCACATCATCAACATTGACATTTTCCATGACATCATCTCGAACACGTTGATTCACCCCTCTCCTCCTCCTTCTATCCACAACCAACCTTGAAACAACCATATATCCATTCCAAACCCCTTCGGTGGCGATTTGATCGTTGCTTTGTAAATGTTCATTAATTTTCTCATACATTCTATCGACCATTAAATCATGTTGAGTGATGGTGGGGGTGGTGTATTCCGATTCAGGAAATTTGTCAAAAAATATTCGAAACAATTGGTTTTCTTGGGTCAAAGTACCAAAAGCAACCGTCAATAAGTGATTCATAATTCTCCTCAATGTCAGACGGAAAACAACGTCAGGAGAAAGTTCGGGAGCATATCGCATCATCATTTCCTCTATGTCAAAATTAAAATCGAATATTTCGCTCACGATGCCCAAACGAGAATATATTTCGGTTCCTCTGTGTCTCACGTTTGCATCGTCAACAAAATCCCGATTTCTTTCATTTCGATTGGGTATATGACTTACAATTCTTTCGATCTCTTCTTCTGTGAAATACATTCGACGTGGAAGGCTCATGTTTTCCCCGATAAGATCTAAAACGATTCAACCACCTTGGAATTCTGAAATTCAGTCCGCAAAACAATGTTTGGACCGTATGTTGCTCTTTTTCTTCTCCTTCTTTCTCTTCCAACCCGTCACAAAAATCTTCCGAATCGGAATCGAAACTACAAAACAAAATACCCCTATCAAATACTTTAACATACGCATATAACATCCGAACATGAATTTTCGTATTTCTCACCTTACAACAATTTTACAAAAACAATTACATCTATTTTGTTGACAGATTACCATGTCAGATAATGCAGTCATAGAAATATTCATCAAAACGACGAATGGGAAATCCACAGTCGGAGCCACGTTTTACGATGACGATTTGAACGTATCATTCGTCAATAGAATTTTTCCAGAAGCAATAATGGATTTTATAAACACTGAAGGAGATCCCGTCAATGTTGCACAATACGATTTGAATACAATCAAAGAAAGAATCGACATATTCAAATCGTAATACATCGACGTCAGTGGTAGTGTCATTGCGAGATTGAATGCTATAACTGATTATATAAAAAACAACCAGACCATTTACCAAGGGGTCAAAGTTTATATTTGAATTTTTTAGACAAAATGAAACGCAAGACTCAAATTCCAATTATCAGATCAACTCAATGCAAAGGAATGACGTTAAATCAAAAAAGATGCAAAAAAAATGACGAGAAAAACCAATTGATGCTGGATTCATCTTTTGAAAAATCGAAATCTGAGAGTCAAAAAATCATTAATACCAAATGCAGGTTATGGATTATTTGCAGGAAAAAAAAACATCAAGAAAAATTCATCTTTGGGCTTATACACCGGAAGAAAAATCGAAAATCAAAAATTAGACAAATATTACCCGAAAACCAATTTGGCACCTTATGCGATATGTGAAAGCGGTAAAAAAAAAAGCACGTTGTGTCAATGCAAATTACAGCACAGATTCAGCACCGCGATATGCCAACGGCATAATGTCAAAAAAGAAATCCAATATGGACATAAAAAACGTTGGGAAAAGAAAATATCTTCCAAAAGCATATGCAATCAAAGACATCAAACCAAATCAAGAAATATATTATTATTACGGACCCCAATATTGGAATTAAAATTTTATTAATTTTTTCAATACGTTGTGTACGGATTCAGCACTACCAGAACGACATTTCAATGAAGTTCTGACAGTAGAAGTATCAATGACGTTCAATCAACAATTTTCTCACTGCCAAACACCTCGTCATCGAATACTAAAATTTGACGAGGAGGAGATTGGCAGGGATAAAATGTTGGGTAAAAATTTTATCTGGATTCTTCTTCTTCTTCTTTCTTTCTTTCAAGCATCACCAATGATCAATAACTAATATTTTAATTGCCAATCACCCCACCTTCAGAAACTTTTGAGGATGGAGGATGGTTAGCAATAAAATAAAAATCAAATCCACGTTGATCCCTTTTTTCTTTCTTCAAATCATCACCAGTGATCAATAACTGATATTTTAATCGCCGATCACCTCACCTTCAGAAATTTTTGAACGAGTGAGGTGCTTGGCGATTAAACATAAGTCAAATTCACGTTGATCTTTCTTTATTCTCCTTCTTCTTTTTGGAAACATTTGATAAGATATATTTACCACCAAACATACACCCTTCAAGAAATTCTGAAGGATGAAATGATTAGTGCTAAACATAAATATACCATCCATCCATTTTCGTTCTTCTTTTTTTCCAAAAACACAAGCCAGAAAATTATTATTAACAAACAACCCCGATTATAATTGAATCATCACATAAATCTCATTACAAACTTAAAATGTTTTTGAATACAATAACCAACAGTTCGTGAGCAATTATCAAACAGAGATAAACAGTCAAATCGTCACAGAATCCCGAAAAATCATTTTGCTCCTTAATATTACGAATAAACAAACAAGTGATTGTAAAATAAACAAAGAAATTAGCATAACAAGAAATGGTTCCAATGGCGAAGTCTTCCCAACACATTTTATTTTCCATCTTTTTTCTTGTCTGTTTCTTGATAACAGACAGTGACTTTGATCTTCTCTGGTCGAAATTTTTCTTTCTTCCTGTCTTTTGGTCGCACACAGCCCAAGGACAATTTCTTGATCGGATACAAATGATACGGTTTTACTGCAATTTCTGGAACGAGATCTACGGGACAATCTGGTTTTTCAATACAGCATAATTCTCCCTTTCATACAGCGAGGTAACACGTTTGTTTTATTTTACCATATTGAGACATGTTGACAATTCTTGTTCCCCATCCACCACATGACGCGTCTCCGGTTACTTTCAGGAGCTTGGTTGCAAGAGGTTTTTGTTGTCGATCATCAGCATTCGACCAACACGAAAACAGCAAAACACATATAAAAATTTGAAAAATCATGACTTGGATTTGATCCTGCAACAAATCAAAAGAATTCTTATGTTATTTAAAACACGTTTGTGTAATAACGCACTTATCACACAAAACAGGCAGTGTTTAAATACCTTTCAAAACATCATTAAAAATCAATTATCAATCAATTATTTATTCAAGCAATTTCAAGGAGATGTAAATCTCAAGTACATTCAAATCAAAGAGAACACGTAATCCCTTTACGTTATAAAAATATTCAGATTATCACAAAATCAAAAACAACTATGCAGAAAATTTGCTGTAAATTATACAGATTACTGGATTCCAAAAACATATCATGTCAAATCAAAAACGACAAATTTGAAGATTTTTGCAAGTTTATTCAACAGTCATGGATAAAAAAGATCGAAAACCACAATCCAATACGAAAATCCAAACGACATGACCATTTACGTCTATCTGTTTGCTGGAGCAGGAACCCAATACCTTTCAGGATTGGCAGGACAATTCATAACGTTTCAACCAGGAAAAAGTATCAAACAAGCAATAAAATGGTATCCCGTATTGGCAACAAAAGAGATTCCGGAGACAAAATCATTATCGTTTCTTGGCAAAACAAAACTCCCAACGGGTTTGTTGTTGTTGCTAAACTATGAAAAGAATTATTTATGTCATCACATTCACTACAACATTCAGTTTCACATGACTATACCCATTCAAATGCAATGTTTACTCTTCATGCTATTAACATCACCTGACGCTGACTTACACGCCATGATTGGTGAACGATTGACAAGCATAACCATGTGTGATGACAGCCCCCTTATAAATATTTTCAAAACTTCCGATCATTCAGAATCAATGGTAAAACGGGAAAAAATAACCATAAGCAATTTTTTTCCTGATTTTTTGTGTGAATTGCAAAGATTCCATTCAAACCGACAACGACGAAACCGTATTCGACGACTCATGGAACACGGCGATGATTACCGTTTTAATGAATCACAATTGGACAGAAATATCAGATCCATCCTTGATTCCCCCCAATCAGACAACAACGGAGAAACGGATATCCAAAGACTCGTGTCATTATTATGGGAAAAGGTCACTAACAGCGACAACAACAGGCCCATCGAAAATACCCCGACAGGACTGACAACCAGTAATACTATCAGCAACATCGTTGGAAACACAACAATCCATCAACCAGCCTCTGCATCCACAACGGATGGAAATTCAGAATGCAGCAGCAGCGACGTTCTTACAAATTCCGCGTTTAAGTATGATGAATCAATTTCCTTTTCCACAAACAGAATCATGCAATTTTCAAATCAGACAACCACAACCACAGAATCAACCAGTCCCAGCATTCTTTCAGATTTAAACATCACAACCACCGGAGAACGACCAACAATCTGTGAAAATCTATTTTGCTGCAAGAACGATGCCATATCAAAAAAAATAACGAACTTATCTTACATGGAATTTATTAATCAAAAACAAGAATATTGTAAAATTTAAAAAAATATTTCCGTAAAATCAAAACAAGATCGAATGTACTTCTACTTAATGGATAGTTCCATTCATGTAAAAACCAATTCTTTTCTTTTACAAATTCAAAACATCAAGAAAATCCAGTACGTAATTTGCGAAGGTTACAAGAATAGTTTGATTTTTTGTGATTATTTGTTGACCGTGGAAAATTTTATGTATTTTCCCCTATTATCCCAAGCTCAAATAGTTTCCTTGCACACTGTTGCAAATTTGTCAATGAATCATTTATCCAGAAACAGATTACCTTTATATATGTCTTTAAACCAAACCAACAAATCAAAATTTGTAAGAACTTTTTTAAAATTAACTGATTTTGAATTACATTACACTAGCATCAAACATAGAATACCGGCAATAATCAAACATAATGATAATTGTAATTTGTTAAAAAAATGAAAAATAAATCTCATTTTACCTTACCTTTCACAAATATTGTGTCAATTCTTCTTCAATCCAATGAGGAATATGTGAACTTTCTTTTATGAAACGATGTTTTGAATTCAGAAGAGACACCAAATGGGAAATCACATCTTCGGTTTCAAAAACAGTAGGATATGCAATTTCACCTTGTGATAAATATATTCTTCTAATATATTGCATCAAAGGAAGATTACTGAAATACGATTTTTTTTTGGATACTTTCGGCTCCTTTATATACCAAACAAACATATGATAGTATTGAAGCTTTTCACCGAACTCATCCACTATTTCACATTCGACGGAACCATCGTGATAAAACAACGCCCAATAATATTTGAGACAACGATTATTCAAATACTTCAAAACGCTTTCCAAACACTTTCCTTTCATATCAATTTCACGAACACTCCATTGAATAGGAGTGAAAGATGGTGATGATGACGACGCCATTTTTCAAGAAAAAACAAAATATTCAACACAAAACAAGATAACAAAACACATTACTCCTTTATATAATGAAATGTTAATTTATTCATAGATTAACATCCAAATTCTCACAACATAAATCTGTATAAAAATAATGACATTTCCAAACGACGATTAAGAAGCAGAAGCCATGGAGCAAGCAAGGTAAGTCAACTCTTGATAATAATTCACTCTCACCAAAATCCCATTTTGCTCAAAAGTTAACACATCCAGTCTCAATTAAAGCCATTCCCTATTTTATCGTAAAATAAACAGCGGTAAAGATTCAATTGCAAATCCTCGTAAATGAACGACAGAATACTTTGGTTGCACATTTATCTTGAGCCGGGTCACCAGTTAGGTCGGTCCTGTAGAATTCAATTCGATCATGCACAATTTGGTTTGGTCGATCTTCTCAGTTTCGTTTGGTCCTCAGAGCAAAAAGCTTCAACAACTCTTGCCTTTTCTTTTTCATTCGGTCTGGTCATTTCTCTTACATGATTAGAACAACAAAACACTCGGCTGACTTTCCGTAAATGATGTCTCCATATAGTGTTTTGCTATGATTTGATGAAATATACCAGACCATCATCTTTCAGTTTCACATTCTTCTTATTTTTCAGAAACAGCATCACTCTCTTTATCTTCATCAGACGACGTATCCACAAACACATTTCCACAATAATTGTAATATGTATAAAAATCATCGATATCCTCAAAACCATCCGTTTCAACGATGTAATCTCTATTAACATATATAGCCGATCCAATTCCTTCAACAACAAACTTATTACTTTTCTTTAGACTTCGAAGACCAAAAAATTTCAAGGCAAATCTAACTTCCCCGCCCACTCCTTGAATGATTTCTTTCAGATCGTGTGAAGTTTTCAATTCCATTGTTGAAAATCGCCATCGATAAGCCCGAATATAATCTTTACAATAATATGTTAAATCATCACCGTTGACGTTGGAAGTTTCGACACACAATTTGTTCAAATATCGTGCATGTTCCCCTTGAACGGAAAAATATCTGTACAAATGCATTTTCACCTAATTCTTTTGTAAAATGTTTCCATAACTCCAAACGACGAAATCATTTCATCACACGTGGGAATGAAATAAATTCCCTTACAAGTTTTACATATATAGTCACCCAACACACCCACATTTACATAACCCACATGTTTAACAAAATCCCGATAATTTGCAGTAAACAAATCAAAATCAAAATCACGAATGAGCACGTAATCTTGATAACTAGGAATAACATGTTTCCCAATCACATTACCCACAGCATAATATTTCAAATAATCCTCACGAAGAGTTTCAAAGGCTTTCACACACGCACAATCTCCAACAAGACCACGCGTTAACAATTTCGGCACAACCAACTCCTTTTTGGTTTCCATATACATACAATATTCCAATGTCAAGTGTCTCTTCGGAGACACGGCGCGTGGTGCAAAGCGTCACACCATCAAAAGACCGCATTCCAACAGTTCAAATCTCCACCACACCAGGGCCGAAGCGAGTAATCGATTCCGTAACAAGAGTTAACGAAAGCTTCGGCCCGTCATTTTATTCGTTTTATTTAAATATTGTTTCAGTCAACCTCACAAGTTTCAGTCAAGAAGGTTGTTAGGTTGACAAAAATAATTTCAAAACAAATCTCTCAAAAGTTGATTATTCACCGAATAATTCCAAATACCGAGAAATGCATTACTTAGAAATCCCTCCGTCCTTCAAACCTCTCAAAATAATTGATTTAAAGAACGTAGGAATCCGCTTATTCAAACCTCTTGAAAAGCCAAGTACCTGTAACGACGATAATTATATTCCGAATACCGAGAAATGCATTACCAAGAAATAGAGTTGAACAAACAAGATGCTTCGTCATTCAAACCACTTAAAATAATTGATTTAAACAACCAAGAAGGGTACTCATTCAAACCTCTTGAAAACTCAAGTACCTGTCATGACAGCAATCATTCACTGTGATTTATTCATCCATCATGGAAATCACGAGGCAAAGCCAAGCGAAGCGATCCAACACCAAACAAGAAGGTAAGCCTGTTTTTTTGCTTTTATTTTCAACAAAACGTAACAAAACAAAGTCAAAAACACATCAAAATCATCATAACAGCGCAACGAAATAACATATGAAAAATTTCGACCAAATTATTTACAGATAAACGAAAAATCACCGAAGACAAATTTTTAACACATCATCATCATCTATGGCGAGAACCAATTTCACCTATGAACACGGGTAAGTTTTATTCTTCAGAAAAAAACAAAAAACTCTCGATTGATCTTCCAAATGTATCTTAAAACACACACAACCGACTACAAAACCACAAGTCAAAAAGGATGAACGGTGTTCCGCTTAAAAGCCGTGACTTTACTTGTGGTACATATGAGAAACAACAACTGAAATTCATACATATTTCCAATCGATAATTTTATCTTCTTTTCCTTATAGCGAAACAACAGTCAACCAAAATCATTTTTCAGAATTCAATCACAATCAGGACAAATGCAATGAACACAAAATAAAACCTTTCAAACACACACTCACAAACCACGACAGCAAATTCGCTCAAAGTGAAGATAGACCTTATGGACACAACTGACAAACGGACGTTTCATACACTCTCCGATCCAGAATCATCTACAAAAGAAAGCAAAAAAATATCGACCGAATCGCGGAAAAGTCTTACAAAAATCGAAGATTTGGTTCCGTGGATATAACAAAGCTACTTCGAAATGTAAAGACAAAACGACAACAAGAACGAGAATAAAAGACTCGACAAATTTTCAACGTGTGCGTGAGTGATATCGTTATTTGAAAAGGTAAGAGCGACTTGAATTTCCTATCGACGAATCCAATCAGGAAAAGCATCACGTTTTATGAATACTCTCTTACATACACAGTATAGTTTCTTGTGTTTTTATTACGGGTCGTTATCGTTTTCACCGCGTCAAAAACAAAGACGGCAAAACCGTGATTGTAATCACGATTTTTCTACCTTCTCAGACACACAAAAGGCGCAAAATAAAACCAAAACGGCGATTCGGGGTCTTATATACCCTAGCGATTTTTATCGCTTCGTCGACAAGAAAGCTTGATTAGCTCAGTCGGTAGAGCGTTCGGCTTTTAACCGAATGGTCGCAGGTTCGAGTCCTGCATCAAGCTATTTTCTTGTCATTTTTCACCGTTCTTCTCCAAAAACAAGAGTCGTCGGAGAGGAGAGGGTATTTCGGGTTTTGCATGGCTGTTGGTTACCAAAATTCCCCTCAAGACGACCCTAGGACAGGTCCGCACGCACTAAGGCCAACCCACCCCAAAACCGGACAAGGCTATTTGAGTATTCATAAATCCGGTGTTCTGATTGGTCTAGACGTTAATAGGAAATTCTTAGGTCACTCCCCCCGACGATAATCCCCAATCCGGCCCTCCCATTGGTTCATTCAAAATTTCCGGCCTCCTGATTGGTAAGTTTTTAGAATAATCTCCTCCTCACCTTATACTACTCACTTCCACCACAAATAGGTTTGATTTCAACACCCACAAGTGACCTTAAACCACCTTCAGTCACCCTTCCGCCCAATGTGTTCATTTATAGCCACTTCTTCCTACGCACAGTCAACCCTGCCTCATTCATTAGTTGTGTGGTCACGAATGATTTCTGGCTCCCAGAATCAAAAAGAACCCTAACTCTTTTTCTCTTCTTACCCTTCGCCATTTCTTTCGGGGTTTGCAACGTGACTTTGGTAATTGTACTGACGTGCGGATTACTAGGGCTAGCATTGACTATGTTGTTATTAGCTACGGTTTTGCTTTCTTGCCTTTGTTCTTTTGGTTTCTCACAAATAGATAAATCATGAGACACCCCACATGCACTACACTTAATACTTGATCTGCAATCTCTGGCTAAATGTCCCTTATGAATGCATTTAAAACATCAATTATACTTGCGTAGCAATGTCATTAATTTCTTTCTGTCCATCACCTTCCAGTCTCCATGGTTGTGATTCCCAAGGCCATAGGCACAGCTATCTCTTTCTCCTTGTCTGGCCATAAGGGCACTCGCTGTTGACAGGGAACGTCATCACTTCTTGTAGTTCTCGTCATTTTCACATCTGGCCACCAGGACATGACTTTCTCTTAACTCCACTTCCTCTTGAAGTGCCTCGACAAGTTCCTTGATTGTCCATTCCAAGTATTTCTTGCCTCGAGTAATCATCAAGCGAACTATCTCTGGTAGTTTGTTCAGGATGGAAGGTACAATGATTGCCGAGTAAGACTGTTCTTTGACACCAAGGGCCTGTAAACTGTGGTAGTTGCTTTCAAATGCGTCAAAGAAACGGCATAAGCGTTTGCTGTCCTTGGTGTTGAACACTGGCTTCACGTTTATCAGCTCATTAATATGAGCTCGCTGCACTATTGTCTTGTTGCCAAACCGTCTTTGCAAAAGCTCAACAGCCGTTTTGTAATTGGCCTCCATCAGTGAGAAACCGGCGATGGCTGGTTTCATAGGTTCTTCAATGGCTCCACACAAGTACGTGAACTTGTCGATGTCGTTCAGGGTTTTGTTCTCATGGATCACACTTCTCAAGGAGTCCCAAAAATCAGTCCACTCGTGGATCTTCCCATTGAACGTCTTTGCTTCCAGCTTCGGCAGTCTCATGCACACCGAAGAATTTGCTTTCAATGGAGAGACTACCTCCATTTATGGGTGGGATTCTTGATGCTTTGGCCACACCAACACTTTGTCTATGGCTGCAATGCCAGTGTAGATTTCGGACTTGACATTGGAGGCCTCCTTGATTTCTCGACCTATATCCTCATCTTCTTCTATGGACTATAGAATCTGTTCGTCCAGTTGAGATATTGTTTCAATCTTCTCAGCGAGTGTGAGCTTCAATTGGTTAAGAGCGGTCATGTTGTTAGCCAAGAGGTCCTCACTCAGTTCTTTCACTCTCACAACTTGTTTTGTGACATACGCTCGATGTCCACTTCTCACTTGTCGTTTTTTTGTCAATTTGGACATTCTGCTCCTACTATTACTTTACGTTCTTGAATCTTTAATCTGGCTTGAAGGACCACATGTTACACAACTTGCTTGTGATAGAAGATTGCGCTCGTGCTGGCCCGTCGATTCAAGACAACTCGGGACTGTATACTTTTCAAATGCGTTTATTACTGCGATCTAACATACTCATTTCCAACTAACTCCCTTTCTACATTTACAGCTTGTATTTATAATAGAACACGGGAAGACATTCTCTACCTTTGACGTATTTCCTGTTCTAATCACAAGTATGACTAACTAATTGACATTTTAGAACAACCACTGAACAGCAATGAGGGCAGGCTTGAGTACCCATGTGCTCACAAACCCTAGTGTGTAAAGTTCACCAAGTTTCGCCAGTATAGGTGTGGCACCATTGGCACATAAATTTGTAAGTGACAAAGGATCCTAAATCCAGAGGAATTTGGTCTTTGTAAGAAAAAAAGTTGAACAGTCAGCAAACCGGTCAAAAACTAACCCCAAGTTCAATATGTGGGTATTTAGGAGAGATTTATCTGGTGAGTTGTCTGTGCAGCTGAATGCAGTGATTTCCAGTAAGTGGTAAAATGATTGAAATTTGTAGAACAATGAAAAATTTTGTCTAAAAAAAGTGCTGATATAATAATCAAGAAATCATGTAGGATAACCATTTTGCAACAGTAAAGTTTTAAATTTTGTAAGTTCTCCATAAAAAATCAAGTACGATGAATAAAAGAGTGTAAATGAGACCTCTTGTAAATCACAGATAGAAAACTTTCAAAATTTGTGAATGGATCAGTGAATGTAGGCTTACAATAAACAGATGTGGTAAAGGAACTGGAGAAGCATTGAATTTTTATGTCAAGAAATGGGAGAGTTTTGTTAGTTTCTAAAGCAAATGTTATGATGTTTTGAGTTAAGATAATTGAGGAATGACTCAATATGATCGCAGGATAAAATAACGTCTATAAGAAACTAGCTTAAATTGTTCAGGGCATTCATTCAACCATAACTTTTCATGATGTGAGAGGAAAATGTTGGCAAAGATCGGACCAAGTTGTGAGCCGCTGATTTGGTTGTAAAATTTTCCATTAAATAAAAAAAAATGATTATTTTTGACAGTTAGATTAAAAACTTCATTAAACTGTTCAGGGGAAAATCCTTGGTCAAGAATTGTGTGTATGGTTTTGTCAAGGGGGATGTTAGTAAATAGAGGTGTTAAGATGAAGTAGTTCTTGAAAAAAAGTTAAAAAATCGTAAATTAAATAAGAGCCTAGAGAGAGAGAATGGGGTAAAGGAACAAGAAATGTAGCCAAATTGTAAGAGTGGGTGCCAATGGCTGAAAGAATTGGTAAAAAAGGTACATTCATTTTATGCACTTTTGGAAGTCTGCATAAAATAACTCGTCAGGAACCTGTCAGAACCAGTTTCTTAAACTGCTCCTCAGGGATTGTCTGTTTTCTTTAGATTGCAGATGAATGTTCTCACTTTATATCAACTGCATTCAGTATCAAATACTAAAATTTAAGATAGAATTTTATTGTTGAAACTTTCAAGGGACTTTCTAGAGCCATTGGATGAACAACTCCACTCACTAAAACAATATTCTATTAAGTCTTAGACATAACATACCATTGGGTGAAATATTGATGTTCTTATATAAGCCAAACTGATTGACAATGTAATTGCACATTAATACTACAGTAATGCAAGATGTTACATGTATATAGTAGATATTATATTTAGGATATATTGCTTTCGTGCATGAGTGAGGAAATAGTTAAACCTCAAAACGCAATGCCTTAGCCTACAAGGTAGTGCAACGGACATCCTGTGCTGGAACAAGCTTTCACGCACTGTTTAACGTAAAGAAAATAGTCATAATCCTAACGTATAAAAGACAGAGCACAACTCAGCAGTGCATGCATTATTCATAAGGCGTTAGCCTGAATAGCATCATTACGAACCGAAGTCTTAAAAGGAATTATCAATATCAAGAACCAAAGAAACCAAGAAGTCAACGTCGTCAAAGAAATCAAAAGAACCAAAATTCAAGAGCGTACAGAGTGATCAGAGTTGTGCTCAGTCTCACAGCAGTTAATACATATTTCAAGGTTAGGAAGAATAAAGACGCTAATCTTTAAGTAATTCAAGTAAAGTAAAATAAATAGTTGAAAATATAGCTGGTTTTGTATTCTTTGTTGCGAGCAAATTGAACCAAAAGCAGCCACATAATTCAATAGGGACCGGCTCGTAACAAATTGGGGGCTCGCCTGGGAAATCAACCTTTTCGTTTTGGAATAATCCAATTTGAGTGATTAATCTAAAAGTAAAACGTGTGCACGAGAAAAGTAAACGATTCCAGAACAAATTATTAAATCAGTTTAAGAGATCAGAAAGTAAGTTCAAGTTTTAAGACAATTTTACCACGTGAAAGTAAACAAAATTTTTAAAGTTTTAAGGTATATATACAAAACCAGTTATTCAAAATGTCTGCATTTAACCCTGAAGAGTTTATGGTGGAACCAAGCGAAAGCACATTTCAGCAATTAAGGAAGGATGATCTGATATTGTTAGGACAGCATCTAAAATTAGAAGTACGAAGTTCGATGCGAAAATGTGAAATTCAAACACTTGTAATGGATTACTTAGTAAATACAACAGAGACATTTGAACAGACTGCGTTAGCGACTTATAATACTACTAGCTCTAAAGATTCAAACCCTGCTGTAGAAAAGGATAAAAACAGTATTTGATGTTTAGGAAACATGAGAGCTTGGATATATTGAAGTAGATGAACGATCTTCAAGCTCGATACTCAGAAAATTATATCTGAGCCCAAGATGGGGATTGAACCCGCAACCTTCTGATGACTGGTTAGACACTCTAACCATTGAGCTACCGAGACTCAGATGGCAAGCTAAGTTGCAAATTTGATATATATATGTGCGACCTAAGCGGAAGCCACTATATATTGATAATGATTGAAGCAGTTTGATGTTTAGGAAACATGAGAGCTTGGATATATTGAAGTAGATGAACGATCTTCAAGCTCGATACTCAGAAAATGATATCTGAGCCCCAGATGGGGATTGAACCCACAACCCTCTGATGACCGGTTAGACACTCTAACCATTGAGCTACCGAGACTCAGATGGCGAGCTAAGTTGCAAATTCGATATATATATGTGCGACCTAAGCGGAAGCCACTATATATTGATAATGATTGAAGCAGTTTGATGTTTAGGAAACATGAGAGCTTGGATATATTGAAGTAGATGAACGATCTTCAAGCTCGATACTCAGAAAATGATATCTGAGCCCCAGACGGGGATCGAACCCACAACCTTCTGATGACCGGTTAGACGCTCTAACCACTGAGCTACCGAGACTCAGATGGCGAGCTAAGTTGCAAATTCGATATATATATGTGCGACCTAAGCGGAAGCCACTATATATTGATAATGATTGAAGCAGTTCGATTTTTAGGAAACATGAGAGCTTGGATATATTGAAGTAGGTGAACGATCTTCAAGCTCGATACTCAGAAAATGATATCTGAGCCCCAGACGGGGATCGAACCTGCAACCTTCTGATGACTGGTTAGACGCTCTAACCATTGAGCTACCGAGACTCAGATGGCGAGCTAAGTTGCAAATTCGATATATATATGTGCGACCTAAGCGGAAGCCACTATATATTGATAATGATTGAAGCAGTTTGATGTATAGTGGCTTCCGCTTAGGTCGCACATATATATATCGAATTTGCAACTTAGCTCGCCATCTGAGTCTCAGTAGCTCAATGGTTAGAGCGTCTAACCGGTCATCAGAAGGTTGCGGGTTCGATCCCCGTCTGGGGCTCAGATATCATTTTCTGAGTATCGAGCTTGAAGATCGTTCATCTATTTCAATATATCCAAGCTCTCATGTTTCCTAAACATCAAACTGGTTCAATCATCAATATATAGTGGCTTCCGCTTAGGTCACACATATATATATCGAATTTGCAACTTAGCTCGCCATCTGAGTCTCGGTAGCTCAATGGTTAGAGCGTCTAACCGGTCATCAGAAGGTTGCGGGTTCGATCCCTGTCTGGGGCTCAGATATCATTTTCTGAGTATCGAGCTTGAAGATCGTTCATCTACTTCAATATATCCAAGCTCTCATGTTTCCTAAACATCAAACTGCTTCAATCATTATCAATATATAGTGGCTTCCGCTTAGGTCGCACATATATATATCGAATTTGCAACTTAGCTCGCCATCTGAGTCTCGGTAGCTCAATGGTTAGAGCGTCTAACCGGTCATCAGAAGGTTGCGGGTTTGATCCCTGTCTGGGGCTCAGATATAATTTTCTGAGTATCGAGCTTGAAGATTGTTCATCTACTTCAATATATCCAAGCTCTCATGTTTCCTAAACATCAAACTGCTTCAATCATTATCAATATATAGTGGCTTCTGCTTAGGTCGCACATATATATATCGAATTTGCAACTTAGCTCGCCATCTGAGTCTCGGTAGCTCAATGGTTAGAGTGTCTAACCGGTCATCAGAAGGTTGCGGGTTCGATCCCCGTCTGGGGCTCAGATATCATTTTCTGAGTATTGAGCTTGAAGATCGTTCATCTACTTCAATAAAAACAGTATTGTAGCTAGAGAAAACGAAGAGAGGGGGAAGACCAGTCAGTGGCAGAGAGAAATGGAAGAGATTTCCTGGCAGAGGGAATGAGAGAAGAGAGAGTGGGAATGCCAGGATAGAGAGTTCAGATTAAAAGAACAAGAGATAGTTACGAAAGTTAGACCTCCAACTAAGTCAAACTAAGTCCACGGGAGATTCCAGACCATATTTTGATGTTACAAAACACATTAGGATGGTTCCACCGTTCCAGGAGCAGGAAGTGGACAAGTATTTCTTACATTTCGAAAAAGTTTCCCAAAATTGTCATTGGCCAAAGGAGAATTGGACGATGCTATTACAAAGCGTCCTTCTAGGCAAAGCTAGGGAAATTTTTTTCTCAACTTACCGTAGAAGATTCGGTGAATTATGACATGGTACAGCGACTGATTCTAAAGGGTTATGAGTTGGTTCCCGAAGCGTATCGCCAAAAATTCCGCACTTTAAGTAAATCAAGCGATAAGACCTTTTATGAATTTGCGCAAGAAAAAGCTCAGCTTTTCGACCGATGGTGCACATCAGAAAAGATAAAAGACGAGTACGACCGTTTATGTGAACTAATTTTAATCGAAGAGTTTCAGAATTGCCTTAGTAATGAGGTTAGAATTTTCGTGCATGACCGAAAGCTGGAAACGTTGACTGACGCAGTGCGTTTGGCAGATAATTTTTCATTAACACGTAAGTTCTCAAATTCGGCTACCAAAACAAACCCGCCTTTTCCTCCACGCAGCAAAGATCCACCAAAATCATTTCAGTTCTTTAATAATAAAATACATAATGAAACGCCAGAATTCTTTCGTAGACAACCGCTGTTTAAACCAGTTGTTTGCGATTATTGTAAACGTAGAGGTCATACAAAGTCGGAGTGTCACTCACTTAAAATGAAAAAACCACCGCCAAAACCAACCGGTTTTATTTCGTTACCAAAACAGAGACCTAGATTTTACGATGATTACGAAGCACAACCACCTCAAGTCCCAATTACGTTTCACAATAAACATATCCGTGGTGCTGAAAAGAAATACGATGTCAAGAGCTCTGTTGACCCAGTGATGGACACATTTAAGCCATTTATTTTTGACGGTTCGGTGTCGCTTTACAACAATGAACAATGTGTCTATATACCAATTAAAATCCTACGGGATACTGGAGCTTCACAGTCATTGATTCTCACAAAAACACTGCCATTTTCTGAAAGTTCATACTCGGGTAAAAGTGTTTTGATACGCGGAGTTAACTCAAGTGATTATCATTCAATTCCATTACACAACCTGAAATTGCAGTCTGATTTGGTGTCAGGTGATGTTTCATTAGGCATAATTGAATCTTTACCCTTCGATGGAATACATTTGATATTGGGCAATGATCTAGCCGGTGACAAAGTTAACGTTAACCCAATTTTGGCAGACAAACCATGTCTTTCTCAACAACAGCCTGACCCGGTTGAACAGGTTATTCCAGACTTATACCCTTCTTGTGTGGTTACGAGAGCCATGAAAAAACAGCAAGACCTTGAAAACGAAGCTGATAAAATACAGGCAGACGAAATCGACCTGTCTGATACCTTTTTCCCGAGCTTGTTTGAAGATTCAGCCCAATCTGCGGGAAAAGAGACTAGCGAAATCCAAAATAGTGTATCGAAATCCAATCTTATTAAAGAACAACAAAATGATCCAGAAATCTCAGTACTTTACCAAAAGGCCTCAGGTGAGACGGACGCCGCAGGCGATCCAGTGTGCTATTTTATTAAGAACGGAGTGTTAATGAGAAAATGGCGACCCCCCGAAGTTTCTGCCGATGATGAGTGGGCGTTTCGGAACCAAATCGTTGTTCCTAAATCATATCAATCATAGATTCTTAGTTTGGCCCATGATACTCCACTATCCGGTCATTTGGGAATAAATAAAACTTTACAAAAAATTACGCATTTTTATTGGCCGGGTCTTAGAAAAGATGTTGTTCAGTTCTGCAAAACTTGTCACACTTGTCAGGTAGTTGGTAAACCTAACCAGGTAATTCCAAAAGCACCATTAAGACTGATCCCAGCCTTCGAGGAACCCTTTAGCCAAGTAATGATTGATTGTGTCGGACCACTACCTAAAACTCACAAAGGAAATCAGTACTTACTATCATGTGTGCCTCAACTCGATTTCCAGAGGCAATACCTTTGAGAAATATTAAAGCAAAAACTATTGTCCAGGCACTTACTAAGTTTTTTACTTTATTTGGTCTTCCAAAGTCCATCCAGTCGGACCAAGGATCGAATTTTATGTTGGGCTTATTCCAACAGGTAATGCATGAACTAGGCATCAAACAGTTTAAGTCAAGTGCCTATCACCCAGAAAGTCAAGGAGCATTGGAAAGGTTTCACCAAACATTAAAGAACATGATTAGAATGTATTGCCAAGACACCGAGAAAGATTGGGACGAAGGAGTCCACTTGCTTTTGTTCGCTGAGTGTGACTCAGTCCAAGAATCTTTACGCTTTACTCCATTTGAGCTTGTTTTCGGACATAACGTTAGGGGACCTCTTAAACTCCCGAAAGAGAAGTTGCTTGACCATGATGTTGATTCAAATAATCTTTTGCAGTACGTATCGGATTTTCATACGAAATTTTCCAATGCATGTAATTTGGCCAAAGTAAACCTAGCCTCTGCCCAAAAATGCATGAAAGAGAAATACGATAAAAATTCAGTTAGGCGAAGTTTTAAAGCCAGTGAAAAGGTACTTGCATTTCTTCCAGTTCCTGGAACACCCTTGCAAGACAGATATTTTGGCCCGTATGTAGTGGAAAGGAAAGAGAGTGAGTTAAACTATGTAATAGCTACACCAGATTGACGTAAACAAAAGCAACTTTGCCATGTGAATATGTTAAAACCGTATCACAAACGAGGGAAAGTAGAGCAATGTGTGAATGCAGTTAGCTTGGGTAGTGATAGTAGTGATATACCTGAGGAGTTGGAAAAATTCAACTTATCTGAGACTGCAACAACTAAACTGAACAACTCGGACACTCTTCGCCAAATACGCTCGAAGCTAACACATCTTCAAACAAGTCAACAGGAAGACATACAGCAACTTGTGCGAGAATATTCCCACCTATTTCCTGATGTTCCGTCTCAGACCACTATGATCTTACATGACGTGGATGTTGGCGATGCGATGCCAGTCAAACAACACCCTTACCATTTAAATCCTTCCAAACAAGCATACCTAGACAAAGAAATAAACTACCTCCTCGAGAATGACCTGATAGAGCCCAGTCACAGCAGCTGGAGTTCACCATGTATCCTAGTACCAAAACCTGATGGGAGTTATCGCATGTGCACGGATTATCGGAAAGTTAACAATCTCACCAAAACGGACATGTTTCCTATCCCACAAATGGATGACTGTGTTGACAAAATCGGCCACGCGAAGTACGTCTCAAAATTTGATCTTTTAAAAGGCTTTTGGCAGATTCCTTTGAGCGAACGTGCGAAAGAAATATCAGCTTTTGCCACTCCGAGTGGTTTGTACCAGTATAAAGTAATGCCCTTTGGTATGAAGAATTCCCCAGCAAACTTCCAACGTCTTATAAATTACCTCATCGCTGATATCAAGGAATGTGAAGCATACATCGATGATGTTATAATTTACAGCGACACCTGGGAAAAGCACCTTGAGATAATGCACAAGTTGTTTCAACAGCTAAGTGAATCAAACCTCATAATTAACCTGATCAAAAGTGAATTTGGATGTGTTCGGTGATCATAATCCATTGGTTTTCTTACACAAACTGAAAGACAAGAACCAGCGTTTGTTGCGCTGGAGTCTCATTCTGTCAGAATACAACCTCAACATACAACATATAAAAGGACGCAACAACCTGATTGCTGATTGTCTATCTCGACCACAGTTAGACCTTTCATGAACCAGCATGATGACATTAAAATGAAAGTTTTTCACAAACTTTCTTTCTTTTAAGGGGGAGGGTGTTACATGTATATAGTAGATATTATGTTTAGGACATATTGCTTTCGTGCATGAGTGAGGAAATAGTTAAACCTCAAAACGCAACGCCTTAGCCTACAAGATAACGCAACGGACATCCTGTGCTGGAACAAGCTTTCACGCACCATTTAACGTAAAGAAAATAGTCATAATCCTAACGTATAAAAGACAGAGCACAACTCAGCAGTGCATGCATTATTCATAAGGCGTTAGCCTGAATAGCATCATTACGAACCGAAGTCTTAAAAGGAATTATCAATATCAAGAACCAAAGAAACCAAGAAGTCAACGTCGTCAAAGAAATCAAAAGAACCAAAATTCAAGAGCGTACAGAGTGATCAGAGTTGTGCTCAGTCTCACAGCAGTTAATACATATTTCGAGGTTAGGAAGAATAAAGACGCTAATCTTTAAGTAATTCAAGTAAAGTAAAATAAATAGTTGAAACTATAGCTGGTTTTGTATTCTTTGTTGCGAGCAAATTGAACCAAAAGCAGCCACATAATTCAAAAGGGACTGGCTCGTAACAAAGAAATGTGCTAATGCACTGCACTGTAACGAGTAGGCACATTAATTGGTAGTTGTGATTAATGTGAATGAGACCCACAACCTGTACATTTGCAACCAGCTTCTGTGAAAGCCCTAATGAACTATTGCATATTATTGCTACAATATTATAATAGTAAGCATTTAAGTTAAAAATTCTCATAAGTGACCAGCCTCTACTGTTTCGTTGCATGGTTGCCTACAAGAGCCAATTCTCATAAAAAACCCCAGCTATAATTACAACCTCTTTTTTCAATTCCTGAGATGGCTGCTTATGAGAGCTTCAACCGTATAATGATAATAACAATAATAACTAATAACTCTGCAGGGACAGTGCTAAGAGAGGTGAATATAAAAAGGGTAATTTTTCAGGGAAATAGTCTTTCACCTCTTCTTCTTGTCTTATGTATGATACCGCTTTCACTACTGCTGAGAAAAAGTGGAATGGGATATGAATCATGTGAGAGACAGCTGAAAACCAACCATTTGCTTTTCATGGATGATCTCAAGCTGTTTGTCTAGAATCAGAATCAAATTAATTCATTGGTGAATACAGTATATCTCTCTAGTAGTGATATAGGTATGGAGTTTGGCATCAGGAAGTGTGGCATATTGGTGATGAAAAGAGGCAAGGCGATTACAACTGATGGGATAGAGCTCCCTGATGCACAGGTGATGAATGACAGAAGAGAATGGTTACAAATACCTTGGGATTTTGGAGGTGGAAAAATTTAAAGATGTTGAAATGAAGAAAGCATTTACAACTGAGTATTACAGGAGATTGGGGCTTGTTTTGGACTCGAAATTGAACGGCAGGAACAAAATCACTGCAATAAATACATGGGCTGTTGCAGTTTTACGATATGGAGCAGGTATACCGAAGTGGGCAAAGGATGAGGTCAAAGAATTGGACAGGAAAACTAGGAAGAAAATGACTATGGCTGGAGCATTTAATCTGAACAGTGATGTAGATAGACTGTATATACCAAGAAACAAAGGAGGGAGGGGACTTATTGAATGTGCGGATTGCATAAGAAGTGAGGAAAACGGATTAGGATCATATATAAAAAACAGTGAAGAACAATTTTTGAGTGCAGTGAGACAAGTAGGGATAATAGACACAGAAAACTGCAAGACTTCAAAGAAGACAAGATGAGAGTATGGAGAGAGAAAAGAATGCATGGCCAATTTGTGCAGGATATGGAAAAAGAGCAACACAGAGATAGGATTGACAAAGAAGACACATAGGCCTGGATGAAGAAATCAGATTTGAAAATTGGAACAGAGGCCTTGATCTGCGCAGCCCAAGAACAGGCATTACGCACTAAGTATGTGAAATTCAATGTTGACCACACATGAGATTCTGCATTGTGTAGATTGTGTGGTACAACAGGGGAAACTGTGACCCACATAATTAGTGCATGTACCATTTTGGCACAGAAGGAGCACAAGCAGAGGCACGATAATGTTGCATGCATAGTCCATTGGGAATTATGTGGGACGTTTGGGGTGGAGAGACCTGAGAAATGGTACAAGGATAAGCCTAAGGCAGTGCTGGAAAATCCAAACGTGAAACTCCTTTGGGACTTCGGTACCCAATGTGATGAGAAAATCATAGCAAGAAGACCAGGTCCGACACTGGTAGGTAAGGAAAGAAAACACTACCTCTTGGTTGACATAGCAGTACCAGGAGATGACAGGATTACGGAAAAAGATGAGAAGATAGATAAATACTGGCCACTGAAATTTGAAATTATGCGGATTTGGGAAATGAACAAAGTGGAGGTTATTCCGATTATTGTTGGAACCCTTGGTGTGGAAATTCGAACTGAGTTATTGCAAAAGACTACACTCTTGGGAACAGCCTGAATTTTGTAGGGTACTACAAATGTAGGAAGGAGTGTGAACTGCAGGACCGTTGGTCATTTGTTATGACCCACTCCTGTATGTTAATTTTGACAACATAAGACCTGTCTGAGTTTGAGGAGATAATAATAACAATAACTCTTTATTTACCTAAGATATAACAAGCAAAGCATAGCTTTTTTCCAACTTGGTCCTCTTAACAATAATATACATGAATCTTTACAATCATAATAAACAATAGTAACAACAAAACATCATGATATTGGTAAGTTAAAATAATAAAATACTTGCGTAGAGGAACAATATGTCAATAACTGAGATGTTTAAACCAAAAAAAAAAAAAAAAATGTGTGTTTACAAATGTATTACATTAGTAGAGTCTAATGTTCTTGAGCTCCATACTTCCATTTAATTTTTTCTTAAAAAATTTCTTAGAGAATCTTTTAAAGCTTGAGAGGCTTGTAAGGGTAGTGGCAGTATCGTTTTACTTATTGCTAAAGTTTTACTTCTAGGTCTCACAAGGAAAGCTGCATGCAGTATGCAATCCTCTTGCAACCCCCATCCTTAAGAAATCATAAACATCCAGACTCTGACTGGTTAAATACTTTAAGATCTCAGCTTGGCGAAATATTGATGGTTGGCAACAGTTTGTACAATTTACAAATAAATAACAGATTAAAAGATACAAAAGGTGGTAAAGCAGATTTTGGAGGTGTAAGTATTGTAGCAATTGGTGGTATGTTTCAGTTAAAACCAGTGACGGATGGTTTTATTTTTAAGGATTTTGACAATACAGAATATGGTATTCTTATCCCAAATCTGTGGAAACAGCACTTTAGAATGTTTGAACAAGAAGAGATTATGAGAAGGAAATCATACTGAGCATGATATTTCAAAAACTAAAGAAAGGGAGGTTACAGAAAACAATAGCCGGTTCCCCTTATTCTTGAAGGCAGCAGAGAGTTCTGGGAGTTATATTCAGCAAACATCTACTCCAATGTCACGTCCAAGATGATTTCAGAGGAACCCTCTACTTCTGGCTGTTATTCCTTGGCATTTCTGCTGTTTTCAGACCTCTTTCATGGGTGCAGACAGTGAAAATTACAGTGAGAGAAAAGGACCTATTTTGTTGGCATCAAGATGTGATGATTGTGCAACCCCTCCCATATCTGGGACTGCTAGTCCTGAAAGACTAATGAGGATTTATGTGGTTCTAATACTCTCTTCAAATCTATATTTTGTGACACTTATTTGACACCCTGTAGAGCAATCAAGAATCCTTAACATCTGGGGACCAAGAGAAATGTTTGATGATATTCTATGAGAAATTGATTGGAAGCATGTGGATCATTCATGCCAGACATTCATAACAGATTTTCTAAATGTATCATGAACATGTCAAGAAAATAGAAAAAAGAAACTATGGGACAATCATTAACACATGCATTCACCTTACGTACCTGATTGGATGGTTAGGAGCAAGCTGGGTACTGAGGAACCTTGTCACAAATAGTGGTATTTGGATTCAGGTTAAGATCCGACCTGAAGGTATCTCGAACTGACCACTGCCCCCTCTTGGTATAGCTTGCACCTATCACACGAGTACAAATTGGTGGAAAGAACATACTATTTAAACACTGAATGAGGGGTGGGATGGTGGGTGATAAGATTTACTGAGCAGACTGCTGTCATGCAAGTGAACTACTGATGCTTGATGAGCCACACACAGTTCCCTTGTCTTATGAAGTTTAGTTTAATTCACAAAGTCGTTACATTAGTAAAAAAAAAAAAAAATAATAAATACAAATATAACAATGAGGAGACCTCCAGAAACCATAGGGCTTTTTTGAGGGAGGTCACCTCATTACAATTACATTAACTTACATTATATGACATTACAATACAATAAAGGAAGAAACTAATCTATACAATTAATTAGTAGATTGAGCACTCCCTTCCTAAAACAATGTAGAGTGTGTGAATTGGCAATATTATTTGGTAGAGAGTCCCAAATGTTTGGTTCTTGAAATAGGATAGTAAATTGTTTTATTGAACATATCCTTGTAGAACCACCATAATTGACTGCTGCTCTTGTGTTGTATGTATGTATTTCATTGCTTTTTATAAACAGTGTAGTAAGTGGTTATGATAAAGAAACATGAATTTAGCCAGGTAAAAAAGAGTTAATTTTGAAGACTTCAAGCAATTTTAACTGGGAAAAAAAGTGGTGTAGTATGAGCATGATAATTGGAGTTTAATATTGCTTGCACAGCATGCTTTTGTAGCAGAAATATCCTATTTAAGCTGGTTACATGGGGGGATCCTCAGATTATATTGCAATAACTTAGATAAGGATATATTGAAGTGTAGTACAGTAATAACTTTGTTGTGGTAGATAAAAGCGGGATCTGTAAATTATTCCTACTGACTTAGAAATCTTTTTATAAATGTAATTTATATGCGGTTTCCAGGATATGTTTTCATGAAGAAATACTCCAATAAATTTAACAACTTGTTCTTGTTTAAGTAAATTACCATCAAATGAAAATGACAAATTGCCACCTATTCTGTTTTGTTTAGATTTAAAAACAACTTAGTTGGTTTTCTTCATGTTAACAGATAACTTGTTAGCTTTCATCCAGGTATTAAATTTAGGCAATTCCTCATTCAGGACAGCATCCAATTGCTGAATATTTGAGTGAGAGTAAACAGTACTGTTGTCGTCAGCAAACAATGTGGTTTCAGTTAGGTTCGAAACAATATAAACAAAGAAAGAATAGTGGCCCCAAAATAGAGCCTTGTGGCACTCCACACTTGATAGTTTGTAAGGATGAAGAAGTGGTATTGTATTGTATGAATTGTTTGCAATTAGAAAAATAACTTTTTTTCCATTGTAGTGCCAGCCCACGAATACCATAGTGTTCAAGTTTAGACAATAATATTTCATGATTTAAGGTATCAAATGCTTTAGACAAGTGTAGAAAGACTCCAGTAGTAATTTCATTGCAGTCAGTTCATGACACTGTCTTCTTAATAAGGTGAACAAGTGCAAGACAAATTGAGCGTTTTTTATGGAAGCCAAATTGATAACAATGTAAAATATGAAATTGATCAACAAAGTCAATCAAACGGTTATACTTTATCCTCTCAAAAATTTTTGAGAAGTTAGATAATAACGAAATTGGTCTATAATTGAATAAAAGTTCAGGATCATCCATTTTATATATGGGAATTAATTTAGCTGTTTTTAATTGATCTGGGGATATTCCTTTTATAAAAGATAAATTAACGATATGCACCAGAGCCTCAGAAATATATACAAAAGAGTTCTTTATTATGAAGATAGGAATATCGTCAAAACAGGAAGCTGTACTCTTTTTAAATGACGTGCAAACTTGTTCTAACTTTGCTATACTTGTTGGTTTTTGCCAAATAGACTCGTTTGTTCTAGAACCTAGAGACATACAAAAAGAAAAATCTGTTAAAGGTATTTCACTCACTAAATTTGGACCAATATTTGTGAAGTACTTGCAAATTTTATCGGTGATTTTCTTACCATCCACTTTAAAGGTTGATGATAGGTTGTGTTTGGTCTTTTTATTTTGAACTTCTTGTATTAGTTTCCAAGATACCTTTATATTATTCTTGGCATTTCTGAACCTTTCATCATAGTAATTTTTCTTTGCAATTCTAATTAAGTGATTTAATAGGTCATTATGAACCTGATTTGGATTGTTAATAAACTTTTTATATAATCTATTCTTTTTCCTGATGGAGACCAACAAGCCTTTGCTAATCCACGGTGTTCTAACTTTATTAAAGTTGTTACCTTTTATTGTTTTAAAAGGAAAACAAGTTTTGAAGGGCTTACTATATTTAGACAAAAAAGTATTAAATAAGATGTCGGGGTCATTGTGCCCGTTTAGGATGTTGTGCCAGTCTATCTGACTAAGGCATGTTTGAAAGTTATCCTGGTTCATCTGATTAAAGTCTCATATTAATATATCCCTAGATATTTTGCTATTTACTAACTCACTGCTAAAGATAGCAAAAATGGGTAAATGATCAGAAATATCGTTTAGAATAATTCCGCTACAAACGTTTTGAGCAAAGCAGTTCGTAAATATTTTATCAATTAGTGTAGCAGAATACAAAGTTAGAGGTGTATGTCTGTTGATGATTGGATAGAACATATGCGAAAACAAAGAATCAATAAATTCTTGGGTTGATTTGTGTTTATCATATTGTAGGAAATCAAGGTTAAAATCACCCATGAGATAATTGTTGTTATCTTTGGAAATAATAGATAAAGTTGTGTTCAATTTATCTAGGTTTTGATTGGGTGGTCGATAAATTGTTCCTACAATAATATTTTTCCCATTGGGGATGTGGATTTTGACAAATAAGTAGTCCATTGTACCAGGATTGGAAATGGTACAATCAGAGCATATCTTTTATTCGAAATATTCCTGCAAGTAGAGTCCTGTTCCACCACCAGATTTATGTTTACAATGGTTTGATACAAAGTTATAACCAGGAACTTTCACAAGTTCAAACGTTTAATCATTTAGCCATGTTTCAAATATTCCAATGACAGCGAATGATTTATGTAACCGAGCAATCATAGATTCAAACCTGTCCAAATTACCGATCAGACTACAACTATTGACATGCATCATGGAAAAACATGAATCGTACTGTTTAGTATTAGTTAAGACATTGAACTCGTCCTCAACCATATATTCACTGGATCGACACTATTTAGCAGTGATGTTTTTGATAGTGACTGGGCAATTGGGTTAAATAATAAAGATTCTGAACGGTTTATATTGTAGTTTAGAGAACCATGAGACATTAGAGGAAGTATCATCGAGATGATTAAAAGGCATTGTCAAGATATCATCGAGTGCCATAATAATCAGTATTTAACAAATGCAGCATAATTGGTGTACTTAGCTTATTCCTGCTGTAGAGTTGTCAAGTCTTCTAATGTATTAAGCTTGAACTTTGTAGAACTGTCTGATTTGTGGAGAAAGATTATGCCCTTCTTCACCCAACAATACTTAAATCGGTTCATCTCTTGGTATTTCTTCCCTTTGCAAAAAGTAAATTCTGCTGCTGAGGTGTAAGGTGGTTGAAGATATTCATTTTATCTCAGAACTTGCTTTCTGGAAGGGTAAGTTGATTGGCTGTGACATTTGTTAATCCCATCCTTGTCACCATAACTTCGTCTTTAATAATTCATCAAACAAATTTACACACTATGGTGCTGGGTCAATTTGTCACATTTAGAGCTGGTACATGATGGGCAATAACAATATCTTGGACAGTACAATCGTGTACACCAATTGCAGCAAAACGTTTGAGGCACAGATTAGTTGTTTGTTCACTTGTTTCATGTTCTGCAGTCATCGGAATACCATGTATTTTGACGTTATATCGGTAGTTATAAGACTCTGTGTCGTCAATTGCCTTTGCTATCTGGTCACATTTCTGTTCAATTTGATTAATTCTTGCTGTTATCTCTTTAATATCGTTAGATGCCCTGTTTACAAGTTGGGCAAAGTCATCGTATTGATTACTTATTAACTTGATTGACTTGGCTTGTTCAAATGCTAAATAGCCACTTTCTTGTTCAATTTCGGGAGTATTCCTCAAACTTGTTGTTACTTCCTCTAATTTCTCCTTTAGTTGAATAATCTCCTCCCTTAACTCTTGATTTTCTTTCCTTAATTGCTTAATAGTAGTCATAACGATAACCAGGTTCTTGCCTGGTTCACTTCACATCACATTGTTAACCTTGGTTATTTTATAACCTTACCTGATTGGATGACTAGCTGCAAGCTGCAGACGGAGGGACCTTGGCACAAATAGTGCTATTTGAATTCGGGTTAAGATCCAACCTGAAGGTATCTTGAACTGACTACCAGTAATGCACCAGCATCACCCATCCAAATACCAAACTATCAGGATGATATACTTGCAATCTGCAACAATGTCCCTCGTCAGTAGCCATGACGGGCACTGTGCCCAAGCAGTTGTTACTCAGTAGTAACTTGGGTACCAACCCACAATGCTGAGCTCACTATGAGCATGATTGGCACGGTGCCCAAGCAGTTATCATTAATGAAGAATAACTTGGGTACCAATCCATAAAACTGCTCATAATGAGTATAATAGTCCAGAACAGGTCATGCTCACAGCAAGTGTAACGAGAACCTTGCCCAAGTGGTTGTCGGCCCCCTTGAGCCTGTAAGGGGCAGACAGTATGGTATAAGTACCTGGTAAACATCAAGAAAGCTTTCAGTGAATTAAGAGAGGATTTTTTTTTAATAATCCTGATACGTAATTGTGGTTGAAAGTAATCGACTTAATGGAAGTTGTACATTGGTCCTGACACAACACAGGGTTCATAAGGTTTTCTTTAGATACAACACATAATGGTAAGATATTAGCTGACTAGCCACTATTTACAAGACTACAGCAGGTGTCTGAATATACGAATGATATGTGTCACTTGACCAACATCCCAAGGTATCGATTAAGTGATTGGGAATTCCCACTACTGCAGCAGTTGTGGCAGCACCAATACAAAAGCTATGTCCTGAATAGTTGCCCTTGAGTGTGATCCATGTGATAGCCTTTCAGAGTCAGGTAATTAAAGTGTTATGGATCAAGGGACCTGGTTTCTTTCCCCCATGATGCAGGTAATTCATCAAAACCCGTACAGCATGTATGTAGGTGTTTGTTGTCCCTATGTGTAACATGTAGCCTTTTCAAAACTGGACAGTTTTTGAACCTTTAATTGTTATCAACACTACAGTTGGGTTCAACGTAAGGTCATCTTTTAAGTCTTGTAGTGATAAATGATGCTGGGAGTCAAACGAGTTTTATGTGGTGGTGAATGTGCAACATATGGTGCAAAATACAGATGATGTAAGATGCTCACTGTCATGGGAAGACATAAGTACCGATACCTTGGGTGCATTTTATTCTCCCTAATGCCTATTCCAAATGGAAGCAGTTGGAGAATGGGTTACAAAAGCCATTTTCGATATGGAGGGATCAAACCCCTACTAAATACACTTCAATAGAGCTTGCTTTAAGTGTGTGTGACATGGCCATCATGAACAGTATCAAGGTCCACTCATTCACCGGCAAGGGGATACGTTGTCATTGAGCCATTAGGTCCAGTAAAATTCATTGAAGAAATGATGCTGGGCTGCAGAGTATGTGAGGCGAATCAATTTGGCCAGACCTTGGTATAATAAGAGTCAAAGTTTAAGCAGTTAAATATTGCATGTCAATGGGGGTTGTACGAGCTTGTGGGGCCAGGTGATAAAATTCTTGCAATTTAAATCGAGATAAGACATGAGATAGCATTGATCTTACCAGCAATGTGGAGGTCTGAGATGCAGGCATTGTATTTCGTGGTAATAAGGAATGGCTCATAAACCAAGTGCATGATGTTGTCATCTTTAGATGACCCCAATATATTATGCAAAGGACACTGGTTATTGCAATGAAATTGGACATGTTTGGACAACCATGTTTCCCCCCAGATGTGACATGCTAGAATGATTGGATGGAGTTCTTTGTAAGCCATGCCCGAAGGCTGTAGTGAAGGAAGGCACACCTTGCAGAACCATTCCCTGTTCTTGTAAACCCCAAAGCCAAAGTTACCTGAGGAGTCAGTCATGACCTGTAGATCTGGCATTGTTACCCACTCTGGGAGGTCGAGAAGCAAATCCTATTCCAGAGTGGCAGGAAATCATTCCACCACGGTGCTTAGAGTCGTGGAAGAGGTTGATAAAGCATTGTAAGGATGTGTGTAACACCGCACAGTCCATATTTGGACTGTACCTCATGGCAAGAGGGTTGTTTTTGGAGGGAACAGGAAAGAATGGAGTCGGTGGTGAAACTAAATCAATAATAAAGTATTGTTCATGTTACTGTTTTACACTGATGGCAGCGGTGGGATTGGACAAACAGGGAAGATGTCAGATACTGATCAAGGAACCGTCTCATGAGCAGAAAGTTTGAAGATTACTTTGCTGATGTACAACGGCGTAGCTGACTCAAAGATCTGGCTTCACTCACTGGAGAAAATTCATAAGGCCAAGAAGTGGACAAAACCTCACATGGTAACTCAGGCACCACTACTTTTAACAGGAAGAGTGGACGACTTTTGGGAAACAGTCAAAAGTGACATCGGTGACAACTGGGATAGTTTTAAACGAAAAATTGAAGAGGAATTCGGAGAGAAGACAAAAGGTGTGAGCACTTGACAGATCTCACAAAGTTAGTACGAGAGATTGATGAACCTCTCCCAATATTATTGTGGCAAATGGAAAATAAGTTTAAGAAAGCATTTCCATCCGCAGACCCAGGTTTAAGTAAGAAAGTTCTATCTGAGAGATTTAAAACAACACTAGCTGAGGACAAGAACAAGTGACAGTGATCTATGCCAGCACATAAAAGTACACCAAGCGGATGAACTAGACCCTAAAAAGTTGCTTAAAGCTGGTGAGAGCCTTGAAAAAATTCTAGGCAATAAGCTGCCACTCAACAGTTTAGTCACCAAAGCAGATGGTATTGAAAAATGTATTACAGAACAGGTAATAAAATCTATTACTGAAATCGACACGACATCTGAGCCTGGCATGCAAGCTGTCAGGTGTGGCATGAAATTCTTCAAGTACAGACAAAGAAACAGATTTGCAAGACCCAGTGGCCGTGGTCTTGGCCAAAGTTCAAGTGGTCAAAACTTGCCAGTACCGAGATAGCTGTTATAGATGTTGGAAAAAGGGAAATTTTTTATGCAATTGCCGAGCACCAACCCCAGTTCCTTTAAACTCCCAGTCACTGGGGGCAGCCAACCAACATTAAATGCACTCCCAGCCAGCCATCAAAGATTAATTATGGTCGATATTTTACTTGATGATAAACCACTTTCTTGTTTATGCAATACTGGTGCTGAAATCAACGTACTTCCAGCAAAATTTGTGAAGAAGCATGCCACGAAAGTTCAAAGACAGCCAAATAGACATCCAGTTATGGTAGATGGAACGGGTGTACAATGCAGAAGCATGACGACAGCCACCATAGCAATTGGGCAACAAGTAACCCCAGCTACTTTCTATATTGTTGAAGGAGTTTAGATGCACTGGGAAAACTTCAAGCCAAAATTGATACAACTACAGGCCGGTTAGTCATGGGAGATGAAATTATCAAAGACAGCAGGAAGACTATTTCTCCATCCAACATTTCAATGGCACAGTGTTGCAACCTTTGCCTTACAGAAAGTGTAACTATGCAACCAGGCCAATAATGTTTTCTTAAAGCTAGGATAGGTGAGGGAGACGTACCAACATGGGGAGGCATAGTCGAAGGCACAGAACGATTTATGGAACAGACTGGCTTACTGACTTGTGCAGTTCAAGTAGGACCTGGTCGGGCATCAGTTCCAATCTGTGTGACAAACATATGGGACAAACCTGTCAAGAGCTACCAAGGCCAAACTGCAGCTCAGCTTACAGAGATTCCCTCTCCAAAGCAATCTTCAGTGGCATCAACATCCACAGATAGTAATCGTGCCAAGTCTAATACAGCATATGACCCTACACAAGATGTGTTGATGGGGAACAATCTTTCAGCATGTGAGAAGAAGGAACTGACAGAACTTCTCAGATGAAGTGCAGACGTATTTGAGTCTGAGGGTAATCATGGCTTCACAAAAACTATTCACCATTCCATCACTAAAACCTTACCTGGACTGATAACTTGTGCATCAAGACATTTACCACTTGGGTGTGTTGACGAAGTCAACAAGGCAGTTGGGAGCCACCTTAAACAAGGTCACATCAAGCCATCACAGTCACCATGGACATTCCCAATTGTTCCAGTAAAGAAAACAAACGGGACCATTCAGCTGTGTGTTGATTATCGCCCACTCCACCAGATCCATTTCCCACAAATAGTGTAGCAGGTTGTTTAGATCATCTGCAGGGCGCACAGTATTTTAGTACTACTGATTTAGCACAAGGATATCTTCAAGTCCCCATGGCTGAGAAAGAAAGAAAACCACGTTCCGTTTGCCTGCTGGTCCTTGGCAATGGACAAGGATGCCCTTTGGATTAAAAAATTCACCAGCCACTTTTTCTCGCCTAATGTGTCAAGTTTTCAACCACATCCCTCCAGACCACTTGGTGTTATATATGGATGATCTCAGCCTTATCTGAAAAACATTCCCAGAACATCTTGAGCAACTACAAGAAGTTTTTACTACTTTGCACAAGCACAATTTGAAGATTAGAGGAACAAAATGTAAATTTGCTACTACTAACCCCACCTTTCTTGGCCACCGTATAACCAGAGACAGTGACTCCAGAGCCAAATAAATTATCCCAACTTGACCACTGGAAAATGCTATGTGACGTGAAAGAAGTTCAGAAATTTTTCTGACTCTGCAGTTGGTGGCAAAGATTTATTCCAAATGATGCTACCATTGCCAAACCTCTCAACCGTCTCCTGGAGAACCCTGATAGTAAACACTTCAACTGGAATGACAAGGCTCAAGAAGCATTTGACAAACTGAAATGTTACATCTCAAGTGTCCCTGTCCTACGACACCCTGATCCAACCAAAGAATTTGTGGTCACAACTGATGTGTCCGATGTTGGTATTGGGGGAACACTGTGCCCAATTGCTTATTTTAGTCAAGCATTATCAAAGCGAGAAAGAGGTTACTTGACCTTTGAGCAGGAGGCATTGGCAATCCAGGACACTCTTCTTCATTTCCGACACTATTTGCTGGGTGTTAGATTTCATTTGAGAACAGATAATTTTCCCTTAACCTGACTGAAAACCATGAAAGACCCATATGGATATAGAGGACGATTGCTTAGTGACATCACAGAGTATGATTTTGAAATAGAGCACATCAAAAGGCACAACAATGTGTTTGCCAATGTACTCAGCAGACTAGGAATTGGTGAGCCAAACTGTGATGCAGATCCTGTTACACCTGTGTTAAATGTAGCACAGAGGTCAGTAAGTGGACAGGAGAGCCAACCTGACACTACTCCCAGATGGCATGACATGGGAGAAGCTCAAAAGGCAGACGTAGTCATCGCAAAAGTACTACAGTGGATAGCTGCCGGAGAGTGGCCTAGTTTTGAAGCGATCAAATAACAAGGGTACAGAATATGAATGTTCTGGCATAAATATGATGAACTTGTGCTAAAGAAAGGTCTTCTTTGCAGACGCTGCAATAATGGTCAACACATCCAACAACTTGTTCCTCCTGCCATAGTTCCAGCGATCCTTCAAGAATTACACTCTGGAATGCTCACGAGCCATTTCGGTTTAAAGAGAATGTGCCGTCTCGTCAAACAATGATTCTACTGGCCAGGATTTGACAGGGATGCTCAACAGTGGTGTGATCATTGTTTATCTTGTGCAACTTGAAAGATGCCTCCAAAACAGCCATGTGCCCCATTGCAGTCTATCGTTGTTAGCACTCCAGGAGAGCTTGTCGCTACTGACTTAACCAAAATGCCCAGGCCAAAGCAAGGAAACAATCATGTACTTGTCTTTCAAGATTACTTCACAAAGTATGTAGACCTTTATGCCCTCCTGGACCAGGAAGCCACATTCGTTGCACAGAAGATTTGTAAAGAGTTAATCACTCAGCATGGCACACCAATGACACTTCATTCAGATCAAGGCAAGCAGTTTGAAAGTAAAATAGTAAAAGAGCTCAACAAAGTTTTTGGCATCAGAAAGACAAGGAAATCCCCTTACCACCCTCTGAGTGACAGTCAGGTCAAATGCTTCAACTGTACCTTGAAAGAAATTATGTCAAAATACATAACAGAGTCTGGCAGTGAATGGGACAATCACACCTAAGCACTGGTTTCACACCTTTCTTTTTAAATCATGGGAGAGAAGCACAGCTTCCCATTGATATTATGTATGGTCCACCCCCTGGTCAACCACAGTCACAATCACAGTTTGCAAGAAACCTGGTAAGCAAGATGGATGAGGAATTTAAAACCGCTAGAGAAACATTCGCACAAGCTCATAGAAGACAGAAAGAGAACTATGATGCCCAAGTACACTTCAAACCGTATAAAAAAGGTGACCAAGTGTGGCTGCACAACCCTGTATCCATCAGACGGAAGTTAGCACCTTGTTGGCTGGGGCCGTACATCATAAAGAAAAGGTTGGAATATAATGGTAACCTTGGAGTAACCTACTGGATCCAAGAGGAGGATGGTCGAGGCCACCAGGTGGTACACCACAACTATCTGAAGCCATGTTATACACCAGTGAGTCCAGCAAAAGAGCCAAAGGTAAATGAGGAAATTCGAGATTATTTGCCTCTGCTGGTGCTGGATGAACCATTTGCAACAAGCTACAAGACACAACAAGCAAGACCAAGCAAAAACAGAGCAGGCACAGATCGTAGAAGTCCCTGGGGCATCAGACACAAATGAGGATAACCCTCCACAAAGATCACAGACTGTACAAGCAATAAGACCTCCAGAAAGATTTGGATTTTAAACTTGATTGTAGATACATACCTGTATACGTTAAAGTTACAAACAAATAGACTCTGCTCTTCATAAGGAGGGAGTGGTGTAACACTGCACAGTCCATATTTGGACTGTACGTCCTGACAAGAGGGTTGTTTTTGTAGTTGTTGGTTTTGGAGGGAACAGGAAAGAACAGAGTCGGTGGTAAAACTAAATCACTAATAAAGTATTGTTCACATTACTGTTTTACACATGCAAGCAGGGCAACAAAAGCACATGTGGTTGAGTTTACCCACAAGGGATTTTAGTTCTTTGGGTGTGTATCAAATTTAGGGTATCCTGGTACAAATATGGGATGCTACCTCACAGAGTTTGTACGAGGGCAAACACGTGAACATCTCATGTGGATCTAGTTCTATCCCAAGGTAAACCAAACATGTTGTTCACCCTTCAACATTCAGGTGCAAGGGGGATGCCAACATCATGGGCAGCAAGACTGATTGCATGCAAAGAGTCTGCACATGCATTACTCTGGGCTGGACCGAGTGTAAAGAAATTGTCCACGTAATCTAGCACATTGGCAACATTATAATTATTTTGCAATATCTACTTGAACATTGCTGCAACGGTGTTAAATATAAAAGGGGTGGAGCACAACCCTAATGGAAGTGCTAAGTCAATAAAGTACTGATCATGCCATTTCATGGCCAAAAAAGGTATCAGCCAGCAAGGTGTATTGGAATAATGCAATATGCATTCTGGATGTCTATTTTGACCATAAGCATGCCTTTCCTCACAGTAATGATCATCAACTCTGCTGCATGAAACAGCTGACATTTCGTTTGTTTTTCTTAGGAATAACACCAA
Source organism: Heliopora coerulea (assembly GCA_030142905.1). Taxonomy (NCBI): domain Eukaryota; kingdom Metazoa; phylum Cnidaria; class Anthozoa; order Scleralcyonacea; family Helioporidae; genus Heliopora; species Heliopora coerulea. Next base: position 65,524 of record JASJOG010000424.1, on the reverse strand, counting down.
ACTGGATGCAATGTAGAGATGAGAGGTAATGTAGTTGGACCAAGCACCCTTCCTCCCCGAATTTATTCAGCCAAGTATTTGTCAATCACTTCAAGATGTTCATTTGCTGAGGGGCAGTTGAGCTATACATTGTCCAAGTGAAGACCGATATAGAGATAATGTACCTTTGAGCAATCTGGATGACTGAGTAATTCCATTCTGAGATTATCCACATGGGTGAGTTTGTCAAGGGGGTAAAATGTGGCATTGATGGGGAAATGTTATTAGTGTATTTGAATGGACTATACAGGTGGGGAGTGGTACCTTTGAAGATTCACTTGGATAAAGCCCTGTAGTGGCAAGATCAGTGTTCTGGTGGTCTCTTATGTTTGACAGTGGTTGATTAATTTTTGGTTCAAGAGAAGCATAACAAGTGGGTGCATGACCCCCCCCCCTGGGGCTCATGACAAAAGGACAGAGCAGCATTCCAGGATGAATGTTGACAGAGGACATAGGCTGTGTGGTAGCTGTACAGATCCAACTTTATAGGTGACCAATTATGTAAATTTCTTGCTTCACCTTTCTGTCAAAAGGCTCAATTATAGTGAAGCCAAGCCATCCTGCCAAAACGTTTTTTAGTGCAAATGATTAAAGCCATGTGGATCAAGAGATCATGTGCCTGGTGTGGGAAGTGTGCAATCATCACAGACAAAAAACTAGTGAAGCAAAGCAAGAAGTTGGTACACCCAATTGAGCTATCTGAACATCAGTGCTTGTAGGATCCTGACCCAAATGTGGTGGTGGTGAGCTTAAACTGACTGATGGATGGGGACTATCAATGGTTTGAACAAACAAAAGGGCAGAGAATGTACCTGTGACTGTCACATGAGATCGACCTGGAAGGCTTTCTTCCTGGGGTTGATTATTTAGCAAGGTTCCCCCAGTTGTTCCAATTTGTTCACCTCTCAGTTCGATGCTCTTGCTTGATTAAGAGTTTGAATAATTGCCATTTGATGACCCGATAGAAACTTGGTTGAAGGTTTTAAAAAAAATATAAAACAAAACATAATCCAAAGATCAGCATCTTGAGAAATCGAAGATATGGATTGAAACAAACTAATTTCTCATCTTGCTACAAAAACCTTGACCAGCCGATAACTTCAAAAAATATAAGAGAAAGCAAATTCGGAAAAAGAAGTCCATCTTTTAACATAAGATTTAAGTTAACGAAAGATGAAAACTGTGAAATGGTGATATTTCGATATTTCGATTTTATTGCAAAACCATCTTCAGACCATCTTGTTTCAATCCGTATCTTGGATTTCTCAAGATGCTGATCTTCAGATTATGTTTTGTTTTATATTTTTTCAAATTGTCGGCTGGTATTGGTTTTTGAAGGTTTTACTGAAGTCAATTTGGACAGGTGGTGTTGCTTTTGCTTGATGTCGGCCTTTGTAACAAATTCTGTCTAGCATGTAAATACTAAAATACTTTGTTACACACCCGAGCATTTGTGGGTGTGGTTGCATGGGCGTTTTGTTTCAGTTTTTCGTACATTAACAGAGGCAAGAAACGTAAGACATGAAGAAGGGTGAGGAGAAATAAAAATATAAATATATTTTTGTAAATAAAACTTCAGGAAGACAAATTCACGAGTTTGTGTCTTGCTCAAGACCAGTTTGCTAGAACCTTTTGACAGCCTTCCACACTAGCTTCTTCAGCAACTGACATTCTTGCTATGGAACTGATGGGATTTACCAAGCAGACAACTGTATGTATCACTGCTCAAGTTATTAAATGCACCCATGCCTTGTCATGCGTGGTTCCCTTGCTGCTAACATTGCTTATTTCATAACCTCACTTAAATAACAGTTTGTTCATGGAGAGATATAAATGGCTTACTGCTTCAAACTTTGGCTCAGTATTATGAAGAAAAATAGATATCTACCCAAAAAGTTGTCGGTGGGAAGTAGATGATGAAAGCATAGCCAAAATTAAATACAGCAGCCAAGTTCCTGGTGTTACATTTTATGATTATGGTGTTGGGTATTGGTATGCCATTGAAATTAAATGCCCCTTTTCAAAGAAGGACATAACCATTGAAGAACCATGCTCTGACAAAAACGTCTTTTATGAAGCTTAATGATGTAATACATAAACTAAAAAAAAAAAAAAAAATTACTTTTTTTCAATGTTTTGGTGGAATGGTTTATGCCAGTTACCTGTTTTGGATTTTGTTGTATACACACAAAAGAATATTTTAGTGGAGATTTATTTTGACAAACAACAGTGGGAAGTGAACATGCTTCCCCAACTGACTGATTTTTACTTTAAATTTATAATGCCAGAAATACTAAGGAAATGAGGACTGTAAACGTCTGTAATTAAAACTGGACTTATATTATAGTATCATTATTGTGGTACAAGTACCTTTGAAAAGAAATTTGATATACCGGACTTTCAGACCTTGATATGTGCAAAATGAGGCTGGCATAACATCACTGACAGCAATACTTCAATATGTATCATGGGAATTATTTCCAGTGAGACCTGTTTACATGATGGTAAACAAAACTAAAAAATCTTACATATAGTAGCTACAATAGTTCTGTACAAAGTGTGAGTCATGTTTGTGCCTGCCAGTATTATTATGTACCTACTGTAGGATGTTTCTTTACTACTCTATACATAGGTCCAAAGTGTTTTAAATTTACACCATGAAAAGGTTATTCTGCTCATGTATTTGTCTGTTTCTTACCTTTGTAAACTTGATAATAATTTTTGTTTTACTAGTACCACCTCTTGTAGAAATACAGGTATGACTACATATCTGTACAATTAAGCCCTGCTTTCAATAAGCCTCCCTTTGATGAACTGGAGTGAATAAACCTTCACTTTATAGACTAGATAAAGTACTTTAACCATTATCATCAGTCACTAAAGGTGGTAAAAATTGACAAGATAACAAATCACCCAAACTTTGTTCAGTTCAGCAATCATCCTAGTTGGAAAGTTTACTGGTAGTTTTTTGTAGCTTTTAATTCTTTCAATTGCACATTCAACATGTACATGGACAGAGGCAATTCTTGGTTTTCACCCCTCATGAACTGTGGTATATTTAGTTCAACACACCCTGGTAAATCTTCACTGATTTTGAAACCTTGGTTAGCCATAACTGAATTTTCTCTTTCCAGTAATTTTAAGATGCCACTGTGCTTTGTAACATTTCTGACACAATAGTAATTGCTCAAGATGATGACATTTCAACAAATATTTCAGTACAGTCAGATTTGAAAACAGCTTGGCAGTTGTTTTTGGATACCCGTATGGATATTACTTGTAAACGAGAACGAAGCACATCCATCCATGTTATGTATATTCTGCTGTTGTCACTAGTGGGCATGTTGCATCTGACAGCAAGGTATTGCTTAAGAAGGCCACATCTTAACCTTGCCAAAACAGTGAACAGTTCTTGTTCTGGGGTAATTTGTATGGGTATCCCTTGTTTCATCACCAGAAATTAGCTTGTAAACTACTGGTCCCAGGAAATCAATAAATGTTTTAAACAAATCATAGATTTTGAAAGCAGTGTAGAACATAAATAGCTTTGGATAATCTTTAAAACTACATGTGCTGGAGTGCTAAGAACTCACCCCCACTGTTGGAGCTTCAAATCCATGTTCAAAAAATTGGCACCAAAAACTTACAAATAAATCTGGCAATTCAACATGACACCATAAAAACACATGCAAGAGAAGCAACCGCCTGTACAATATTTTATTCATATTACAACCTTATGATACCACCTCATAATACTATAAAATTATCAAAAAATTATACACAATTTTTCAGTCTACTAAAAATCCACTAATAGTTTGTTTATAACTTCCTCTTTCTTATTACAAATTTGCTCATAAGCGCCTTTTCCTTTCTTTGATTGATAAATCTTGATTTGGTTTTTATTCTTGTTCCTCTTACAATGGTATCAATTACACACATACTATCATGTTCTTTGATTTTTATTTTTTTTTCTGCAAACCTGCTCTTGATCACAATTCATCTTCATTATCTATTTTAACAGTGTCTTATCTCTTTTTGGTTGAATAGTTTATAACCATATTGTGTTGAATATTCTCTAATGTATTCAGTCTCAATCTTTGCACAGTCAGTTAATTATTAACTTAATATCTGGTTTATTATTCTTGTATTTGTCCTATTATAGCCTAGTCTCTAACTCTTAACATGTGCTACCTACATAAATCATTTTGTTATTGAAAGTAATCTCATTATGTTTACCATTAATTAATTCAAGATCCAGTGTTCTCTGGTTTATATAACATTTATTAAACAACTTTTCATCTAAATGTATATGATTAAACTTAATTGTCACACAAATGACCTTCTCTCTTCGGTACTTATATACAGTTAAACAAAACAATGGTACAAAAGATTCAGAAAAATGTTCCTCATTAAATCACTTGTTGTCCTATTGGAACACATAATTTCACCATAATTATTTATTTTTTCAATAACAAACTCCATTGTATTATAAATATTCTTTTCCTTAATATTGGTGGTGGCCATCACCGGCACCCTTTCGCAGACAGAATATGATTCCTTTTCACCTTTGTATTGAAACACAACCTCCTTTGTTAATTTTGATTTATTCCCTCATACAAATCTATCACAACATTCTTTCTAGTCTTATTTAAGTAGCATAAGTTTTTATAAGATTCTGTAATCAGCTTAAAGATACCTTTTTTAGTACTATAAAACTGTCCTCTTGCAAATGTAACCATTTTCGAGAAAGAAATTGAGGGCTAAATAAGTTTTCTCATATCTGCTTGAATCCTTTGCCTGAATTAGAATATAATTCCACCAAGTTAGGGCACATTTGTAAACATGATGGATTTTTCAAAATAGTTATAGCTAATTTGACTGCCTTCTTCTACTGGACTACATTGATTGGGGTCATCAAACCTGTATATTTTTGGTATCATATTGTGACCATAATTTATATAATAAAGTCATAAAGTTGTTAGAAACCATACTAAACTTGTTGACAAATAGTCTTCTCTTTAATATTCCTGTGACAAAATTAGCTATCAAATGTATAACAGATCTTATTAACATTATTGCAACAACACTTTATATTAACACCATTCTTTATCTTTTCTGTAGGTCTCTCCTTGACATTTTGCACCACCTCATTCATGAATGAGAACATGATTGGATTCTTTTCCTTTAGAATCATACTACAAAGCTTCTCCGTTTTTCCACTCCCTGCTGCCCCTATATATATATATATATATATATATATATATATATATATTGTTCAATCTGCAGATATACATTTTGCTGTACTACAATTCATCAGTGCAGCTCAGAACAAACTTGGATTGACAAGGGGCCAGAATGCTCAAACCCCAACTTGGGCAGTGGGCATATATATATATATATGTGTGTGTGTTGAAGATTTGTAATCCAGCCACGTTTATGTTTACAACAATATTCTCCAGATTGCAGTTTTTCTAGTACAAGCTTTCAACTTGGTACTTCAAGTCTTCATCAGGTTGTATGGTATTGTTCTGGGTGAGACGTTTTTAATATGTGTTTGATTGCATAGGCATAGCAAGTGTCTGATTGGTTGGTTGGTTTTGATCTTCTGGAGATGTTTTGGTGTTGTTGAAGTTGTTGGTATGCTGCAGGGATGTTGATGTGTCTGTTAATTGCAAGGTTCTCCAGGCTGTGCCATGCTTCTTTGAATTCGTGTCTGCATGGTTGAGAATTGTTGTTTTTGTCCAGTCAAATCTGTGGTCATTGTTGGTGACATGGGTTGCTGGTAGGGATTGTGGATCTTGTCGTTTGATAGCATTCTTGTGTTTCATTATACGTGATTTAAACCTTGTCGCAGTCCTGGCATGGAATCATGTGTACTACATTGTGTCTGTCAAGGCTGTCGAGTTGGTCTTTATGTTTGGTGAACATGGATTTGAGTTTCTTTGCAGGTTTATGTGCCACTTTCAAACTGTGTTTTTCTGGTATTCTTGATGTTATCTAGGAAGTTTTTTTGATAGGGAAGTTATTCGTCTGATTCAGCCCTCGAAATTCAAGTATTTTTGCCTTGGCAAATAATTGGCGATGTGTTTCCGCTAATTTTCGAGTTTGCCTCGGCAATGCCTCTGCAATTTTTTTGCCGAAGCACACAATGAAATTACCTTAAATTCCTTCGGCAATTACTTTGGCACCCTTTGGCATTCACGTCAGCAGTTGTAATTAAAGTGAAGTACATGCAGCACAAGTTTTATAACGAATATTATTATATGACTATCACGTCATTTTACCATGCATAAAAGGGCAAAACAGAGTGCAAATACCCAGCCATATTGCACTCCATATTGCAAATCTAGAAAAGCCGTATTACACCATAACTTTCACTGACAACAGAGAACTCTGGTAGCAGGGAACACCGTAACATACTGGTTTGAAACCAGTTTACTTGCAAGGGCAAAAAGTTGATAAATAAAAACTACACTAAGCCAAAATTTCCAAAGTGAACTGTCTGAAGAAATCTTTGACTACAGGCAACAAGTACTGTGATTGGAACGACTACCAATTACTTCACGCTGAAAACTAGATACTATAATTAACGTTAAAATAAGATAAAAAAATCTTTTTCTACACAGGTAAGATGCAAGAGTTAGACTAAACACATTTCTTTCTTAGTATAGATATGGTAAATGCTTAATGTCTTGTCATGGACTGAAAGCTTTAGCAACAAAATATAAACAATATAATAACACTGATAACTTAATCGTCATTGTCTGACAATGAATAATCGTCCAATGAAGGCTTGACTTCTCCATGACCATGTTCAAGATCTTCCCCTGGCTGTACCCAAAATTTGTTGGCCTGACTGGAAACAGAATCCATTTCTGATTCTGAGGAGGAAAGGTTGAGTTCAAGACCTTTTCTTTTGTCCCTTGGAGTGCGTTTCTTTTTGTGGTGAGTTGACATATATCCATCAAGATGACGTTTACTTGATCTTATTTCACCATTAGGAAATTCAGTTAGGAACAATTCCATCACGTTTTCAAAGACGCATGCCATGATGACTTTGAGGTTACGAACTTGAAGCACTGCTTCCATCGACTGGTTATTCATGCTTTTTCGATCATTAAGCACCATTCTTGCAAAGGATGAAAAAACTCTTTCCACCTGAAAAGGGTTAACAATGAATATTTTCACATTTGCAAACCACGTCAACATTTGAATAGGAAACATATTTCAAATATAGATTTAACTTTTAGAATACCAAGATCAGATGCCAGGAATCGACATAATGCATTTAAATTTTAATAGCTTATATACTTTACCTCTGCATTAGACACGGGAATAACAACACAAATCTCAACTATCTGTAGGATGTTGCCAATTCCAAGCTTCTGTTTAAGACTAAACAGATTCTCCCATGCTTTCATTGGAGTGGTTGATGACAAGAATCTCATTACATGTGAGAAACATATTTCAATCTCAGTGTCTAAAAAACACGACCATTTACAGTAAACATGTAACAACCAAAGGACATACATATAAGCACAATTATTAAACTAGCTGTACATTATACAGTACCTAGACACCGCCCATCAAAGCCATTGGCAGACAACTCTCCCTCAAAGTGCTTTTCCAAGGTGTGTGCAGCAGTTTTTACATCAAGCTCCAGCTTCAGAGAATAGGACTTGGTGTCCAGTAAAGTTTCGGTGGCCGTGTACAGAGGATTGGTTGTGATATCGTTCATCTGGTCTTTGAGGTACGTCGATAGTGACGCTAACGTCCCTTCAATGGAGTTTGCAACTTCAACCATGGCACGGGAGATGTTGCCACACATTGTGTACGAACCAAAAGTTACTGGTGTATTGGTGTCCAGTTCTTGGCCACGTGTTCTAGTCTGTCCAGGCATGCATGCTTGTTGGTTCTCCTGTAACTCAGGGAGAATTTCTTTATTCAAAGTAGGGAAAAGATCTTCAGCAAGAAACGCTTGATTGCCGAGTTCATTGACTTTCTTGTGGAGCTTTTCAACTGTCTTCTGTGCTCTTTCAAGGGCTGTTATTGCTTCGGGCATGATCAAGTCAATTTTTTCCAGCGTTAATGAACAGGCCACAAGATAGGCAATAACATCACGTTTCACAGCTTGGTAAATAAGTAGCTTGATACTCGACACTTCACATCTGACACCTTCCAGCCTCGCCTTCTCTTTCTTCATTGTTTGATTGTATGGAAGTTCAATCTGTTCATTCGAAAATGATAACATGGTTTTCAGGTTTGCCAAATGGGTGTCGATTGCAATCTGCTGGTGATGCAGCCAGCGTGTTCCAGTGGGGCATTAGTACTGATTAGCTCTTTTCTCTTCCATTTCAGTGTAACGTTTAAAAAGTCTCCACTTCAAAGTAGCCTTTTTAAACAAATAATACTCGTTCTCCAGTTGTTGCTGTGCTTCCAAATCCAGAATAACCTTTTTAAATGCATCCTTGACAGCCAATTCTAATTTGTGTGAAGAACACCAAATGAATACAAGATGGTCACCAACATCTTCCTTTTCCAAAAGATACAGCCGTTTGTTGGTTGACGTGCCATCAGACCCCACTCCAACTTTGTAATGTTTTTGTGGAATGGTCAACTTTGCCTCATCGACAGCCTTGTCCATGGCAGCCTTGAGCCCAACTGTGTCAACACTGGCAGGTTCTTGGAGTGAAAGAACATCAAACGAGGGTCGCCCTTTATCACAGGTCTTTATAATGTACACCTTCTTTTTCATCATTTGTTTTTGCCGACGAAGAACCATCGTACAACAAACTGAAGTATAGTCGTGCTCCTGTGTTGAGAGGATTAATGACATTTAATTGTAATAAAGCTATTGAAAGTTGCAGTAGCATTTCTCGCCCACTTCGATCTGACAAATATGCATTTCCGACATCAACTTTATGGGTGTCGTGCTCAAACTTTGCAAATTGTTCATACATTTGGAAAGACAGGTTTTTACTTGCCACAAAGTGGACCAGTTGAAATTTCTTGAGCAGCTGTTCTCTTTCCATAACGTTAAGCTTTCTAACATTTGTCAAGATATTTGGCTGGCTGCATTGTTTTTTCACAGCTAATTTCTCGGCTTCGCTAATATCCACTTCGTCACATTTCTGCTCTGCCTTAACATGATACTGGGCGTTGAGATGATTGTTAGCATTGTTTTTCTTTATCGTCGTCGTGCCTTGGATCCATTTATTAACTAACGATTTTACAACACCAGTTAACTTACTTAATGCTTTCTTGCCGTCCTCATCATTCTGATAGTACTCAGTGCAAATAATACACTTAAGTTCAATTGCTTCACCATCATCATTTGAGGTGACTTCTATTTTGTCAAACCCCCATTTATTGACAGTTGCCTTCTTTACCATATCGGAATATCTATTGTGTATGCAAATAACGTGGTATAAGTTGGTGTAAATAGCAATAAAAAAGTTCTTGTAACGTAGTCGCGCCCGCGGACCTACATGCCCAATATGTCATGATATGTATGATATAATACTGAACATTATGATGGCATATTGGATTCGCCGAATTGAGAAATTTTCCTTGCCTATGATTGTTTTCTGATATTGTAGCTATAAGCCGTGCTAATTTTACCCACACATTTGACTTCCAAGTTACTAAACTAGTTTAGATAATGCAATAGGAACCGACGCTGTAGTTTGTAAGTTTAAGGTATTTAAACAATGTCAATAATGGGTTGATCACCTCGGCAATTGCTGAGGGTTGCTGATTGGTGTTTCATTGTTTTCTTGGATGTTCATGTCTCGTGTTCAGTTCTGCTGTTTTTGTTTGCAGAAGGAGTCAAGGAAATGCGTTGGGTAGTTGTTCTTTCAAGAGGTTTCGTAGAGGTAATTGAGTTAATTCTTCTTAGTTTCTGCTGTACTTCAATGTGTGTCTATGCAATTGAAGAGGGTTCTCAGGCAGCTTATCTTGTGTTGCATGGGGTGATTGCTGCTGTAATTTAGTATTTGGTCAGTGTGTGTCTTCTTTCTGTACACCTGAGTTTCGATTGATCCATTATCCATTCTTGTTAATAAAATGTGTAAGAATGCAACTTGTCCACCTTTTTCTTTTTCCATTGTGAATGTGATGCAGTCTGTGATGTGGTGTGTCTTTGCAATGGAAAGCACATCGTCAACATAATGGTCTAACGAAAGAAGAGCAACCGTTGTAATGGACAGAACAGACCATGTCAACAAAGCAAACCAACTACTTCAAGACAAGAACCCAACAAAAACAAACATATCCCACATTAACGAGAAACTCAAGTCACTAATAGATCAACAAAAACTAGATAAGAAGACTTACCTGAAGATCAGATCATCCGATGCTACTACTGACTACCTAAGATCCTCAAACTGAACATACTGCTACACCCCATCATCTCTCTACCTGGCTCACCCACGTATGAACTCTCGAAATACCTAACCAGCATCTTCCAACCCCTTGTGAAAACATCAACTCGCTCTGTTACAAATGCCAACACATTTCTCCACCACATAAAATACCTCAAAATCGACTCAGATGAGAATATATCCTTTGAAATTGTCTCCCTATTCACATCCAAATGAATAACCAACCAGTTTCTAACAACAAATTCATCATGAACAGACAACACCCAACTAAGTAAAACCGACATTTTAGACCTACTAGACTTTTGTTTATCAACTGAATTTCAATTTGAAGGAACATTTTACCAACAAACGTCTGGCACACCCATGGGCTCACCTCTCTCTAGCTTCCTCACTGAAGCCATCATGCAAGATCTAGAACACCAAGCACTAGCCAACAACGACAATGTCAAACTCTGGGGCCGTTACATTGATGATGTACTTTCCATTGTGAAGACACACCATATCGTAAAATGATTTCACACAATCAACAACGTCACAGATGGCATCACATTCACAATGGAAAAAGAAAAAGATTCTTACACGTTTTATTAAGAATGGATAATGGATCAATCGAAACTCGGGTGTACAGAAAGAAGACACACACCGACCAAATGCTAAATTACAGCAGCAATCACCCCATGCAACACAAGATAAGCTGCCTGAGAACCCTCTTTGATCGCATAGACACACATTGTAGTACAACAGAAACTAAGAAGAATTAACTCAATTACCTCTACAAAGCATTTCCTTGACTCCTACAAACGAAAACAGCAGAATGAAACACCAATCAGATGAATAACTCTTCCCTATATTCAAAAAATTTTTGACATAACATCAAGAATACTAGAAAAACACAATTTCAAAGTGGCACATAAACCCACAAACAAACTCAAATCCATGTTTACCAAACATAAAGACCAACTCAAGAGCCTTGACAGACACAACATAGTATATGTTGTGGGGCAAATTTAGGTGGTCGTTCAATTTTTTTTTTTTAACTAGTTCAATTTTTCTCGAACCAGTACAACTTTTTTTGAACTGCTTTCAAATGTCAAGATTCTAAAAAGGGGGTTAGTATTTTTTTGGGAGAAGTTAAATAACAAAAAACAAAAAAAATTTTAAAAAATTCCACACACCCCACCAAAATATCTTTAATATGTCACTCCTTTGTTCACATTCAGAATTCCTCTATTTCTCCCCTTCATTCTTTTCTCTCCTGAACGTTGTCCCCACTTATATCATGCTAGACTTACCTGAGATAGTGGTAACCCATCCACTTGGTAGACATGGCCGATTGGCCTTAACGTTACTTGATGCTTTGTAGTGACAATCACACTACACCACAAAGACTTTCAATACCGTAAGGTCTTTTTTGTTAAATAATTAACTTTGCCCTTACCCACTTTCTTGCTCTCAGCAAATTTATTTGCACTTTAGCATTATGATAATCAAATTTTGTTTCATGTCCACATCACCCTCTGGTACAAATACAATGTAAAGCGATTGCAAATATTACAATTTATGAACCTTTTATTTATTATGATTGTGACTTAAAATATGAATGACTGCAACTCTATTAACAACGCATATGTATTAGATATTAATGTAATAATAGGCATTTGCTCCCTAAATAGTCATATCAGACATTAAAGGGTACTGTGCCACTTTTCAAGTACTCTTTCCTCTGTCACCATTCATTCCAAAGAAAAAAAAAACATTTTCGTTACTGTTAATATGAAAACCCTGCATTTTTTTATTGTAACTCTGAACCTAACCTTAACCATAACCATAACCCCAACCATGCCTGTACATACAGTATTTTTAACTGATACAATATATATATATATATATACTGTATGTATACACACACACACACACACGTACACACACACCTACACATACACACACACCTACACACATACACACACGTACACACACACACACACACACGTACACCTACGCACACATACACCTACACACGTACACACACACGTACACGTACACGTACACATGTACACGTACACACGTACACATACACACGTACACACGTACACGTACACACGTACACATACACGTACACACCTACACGTAGACGCGTACACGTAGACGCGTACACGTAGATGCGTACACGTAGACGCGTACACGTACACGCGTACATGTACACGCGTACACGTACACGCATACACATATGCACGTACACTTATATACTTATACATATATACATATATAGATATACATATATACATATACATATATAGATATACATATATAGATATACATATATAGATATACATATATAGATATACATATATAGATATACATATATACATATACATATATAGATATACATATATACAGTATATATATATACATATATATACTGTATGTATATATATGTATACAGTATACATATATATATATATACAGTATATATACATATATATATACATATATATATATACAGTATATATACATATATATATATATATACATATATATATATATACAGTATATATACATATATATATACATATATATATACATATATATATACATATATATATAGACATATATATATAGACATATATATATAGACATATATATATAGACATATATATATAGACATATATATATAGACATATATATATAGACATATATATATAGACATATATATATAGACATATATATATAGACATATATATATAGACATATATATATAGACATATATATATAGACATATATATATAGACATATATATATAGACATATATATATAGACATATATATATATAGACATATATATATAGACATATATATATATAGACATATATATATATAGACATATATATATATAGACATATATATATATAGACATATATATATATAGACATATATATATATAGACATATATATATATAGACATATATATATATAGACATATATATATATAGACATATATATATATAGACATATATATATATAGACATATATATATATAGACATATATATATATAGACATATATATATATAGACATATATATATATAGACATATATATATATAGACATATATATATATAGACATATATATATATAGACATATATATATATAGACATATATATATATAGACATATATATATATAGACATATATATATATAGACATATATATATATAGACATATATATATATAGACATATATATATATAGACATATATATATATAGACATATATATATATAGACATATATATATATAGACATATATATATATAGACATATATATATATAGACATATATATATATAGACATATATATATATAGACATATATATATATAGACATATATATATATAGACATATATATATATAGACATATATATATATAGACATATATATATATAGACATATATATATATAGACATATATATATATAGACATATATATATATAGACATATATATATAGACATATATATATATAGACATATATATATATAGACATATATATATATAGACATATATATATATAGACATATATATATATAGACATATATATATAGACATATATATATAGACATATATATATAGACATATATATATAGACATATATATATAGACATATATATATAGACATATATATATAGACATATATATATAGACATATATATATAGACATATATATATAGACATATATATATAGACATATATATATAGACATATATATATACATATATATATACATATGATGAAAAGTTTGTTCTCAAGCTTTTATCTCAGAAAACTTCTGAGCTCCCGGTACGGGAGACACGGGTTCGATTCCCGTTGGGGAGCTCAGAAGTTTTCTGAGATAAAAGCTTGAGAACAAACTTTTCATCATACATATATCCAAGCTTACAAACATCTACGCTTAGTAAGATGAAATTTACTTACATATATACATATACATATACATATACATACACATACACATACACATACACATACACATACACATACACATACACATACACATACACATACACATACACATACACATATACATACACATATACATACACATATACATACACATATACATACACATATACATACACATATACATACACATATACATACACATATACATACACATATACATACACATATACATACACATATACATACACATATACATACACATATACATACACATATACATACACATATATATATACATATACATATATATATACATATATATATACATATACATATATATATACATAGCAAGACAAGGTAAACTTGGGTTACTTCATAAAAATTTACTACAAATTTGTTTCGTATGGCAAGCTGGGCCTGCCACACTCGTCAGGTAGTGATCGCATGTGATGTAGTTGCCTAGGAGACTTGATATTACGTCATACAATAAAGAGGTGAATTAATAAATATTACAGAGCAAGTGCTTTTTCCTATGCCTACAAGTTGTGATTAGTTCGTTTCTGGAATTTAATGAGCTTAGCTCAGGATGGCAGATGATAAGAAATTTTTCATGCAAACATAAATTACATTTTTTTGTGCTGCTGGAATATGCTTTACACCGTCTGATAATTTGCCACTTCAACGAAAATTTGATGTTATTGTCCCTTAACTTCCAAATGTATTTGCTCAGGGCCGTGCTATTTCTCTGAGTCGGGTTTCTAAAGGAGCTCGTGTGATTGTTATATCGGGACTTGAAGGTGCCTTCAGTGATACCGATGTAGGTCTCAACTTTGTTGTTGTCTTCTCTCTTTACCGTTGCTTGGTATACAACTCCGTCTGTTAAGCACTTTCCGGTTAGCGGGCAGGATTCTTTATGGCGGCAGTTACAACTTGGAGAGTCGGGTGGATTGGGTTGAGTCTGGGCTTCTTTGCTGAGTATGTGTTTGTTGTGGGATGCGATGATGTTTGTGACGTTTGGCATGCAGCTGTAGCTTAATTTCAAAGTGTTCCGATTAAATATTTTGTGAAGCGGGTGGTTTGATGGGAAGGACTCGTCGACGATCTTTAAGAATTTGTGACCTATGTTTGTGTGGACAGTGGCGTTGAATGGTGGGTTGTACCATATGATGTTTCTGCTTCTGTTTCTTGGAT
Source organism: Heliopora coerulea (assembly GCA_030142905.1). Taxonomy (NCBI): domain Eukaryota; kingdom Metazoa; phylum Cnidaria; class Anthozoa; order Scleralcyonacea; family Helioporidae; genus Heliopora; species Heliopora coerulea. The sequence continues at coordinate 49,961 of JASJOG010000424.1, read as the reverse complement.
GTTTTGGTTTTGGTGGTTCGGGTTTGAAGTTGAGTTTGTAGTCATAGCCGCTTCTTTTTAGGGCTTCCTGGTATGGTGGGGTTGCGGAGTCAAATGAATGCTTGTCGGACGAGATATGGGATGGACGTTTATTAATGTTTTCTGGTATGCTGCGTAGTACTGAGGGTGGGTGATTGCTGTGGCGGTTGACGTATTGTAAGACGTTTCCTGGCTTTGTGAAGGGCTTGTAACTCGAGGATGATAGATCTAATGTGACGTCTAGATAATCAACGCATTTCTTGTTAGCTTCGATGGTTAGTTTTAGGTTGTGTTCTCTAAAAGTTCTACAAATACGTTTCTTTATGATTTCTATTTCTCTTGGTGTTTTGTTCAATGCGGCTAGCCCGTCATCTCTGTAGAGGCCGATGTTGTTTCCCGCAGCTGGTGCTAATTGTGACAAGAGATACGATCCCACGACTTCGCATGTTTCGGCCCCATCAAAACTGCCCATGGTTACGTCAAAAAGCGAGTTGGATGATCTTTTGCACCACGTTGTGTTTTCGTTGAATAGCAGAGATTTCTTTGTTTGAATGATGATGGCTTTCTCTTCGTCAGTAATTGTGTCGTACTGTGAGGCAAAAGTTAGAGCTTGGGTAAGGAGATCTTCTGATATTGACGGGTAGAAGTCGACAATGTCGAAGGTGATAAATGAATGTGATTGTTTGTTCGGTATGTTGTTAAACCATGTTAGGACTGCGTCGGTGCTTTTCCACTGGTTTAGATTGGTTGCTGCAATGATTTTGGAGTTAATTCTTTGCAGGATTTGCTTACTTATGATGCCAAGTTCTGATTTTGCCGGGTTGATTAGTCTGCACGTAGGATTGTTTTTAAAGTTCGGTTTGTGGTCTTTTAGTGTAATGAAGGCGTTTTTTGGTGATAGGGCGTCAATTCTGTCGTGGAGGTTCAGGTTTTCAGCAATCTTTCTTTCTTCCGAAATTATGTTGTTGGGGGGCGTGATTAGGAGCTTTCTTGTAAGATTTTGTTACGGCAGTGTTCATGAGCATTTGGTATGAGTGGGCGTCTAGGCGATAGAAGTTTGTTGTTTTGTCGGCAGGGATAAGCATTTTCTTGTCCGTTTTGATTTTTCTTGTGTCTTGTGATAATCGTTTCTGGAAGTTACATTGGTGGTTCGTGAACTGAATGTTTTGGATGAGTGAGAGCATTTTGTCTTCAAATTCGGCGAGTTCCTTTATCGGTGGTGGAGACCTCGTGGTAGGGAATCCAAATGTTTCTCTTGTCGCGGGTTTCTCCGTAGGTTTTAAAAAATGGTACGCTTTCCACCGTATACGTCGTAGGAAGGATTCTGTTTTTTCGATGAAGCATTTCAAGTAATCCGTAGGCTGCGCGATAGGTATATTTTTAGTCGAGTATCCAAGGTTGACCGGTTCCATATCGATTTTGAGAGTGCTCAACAGTGAAGGAGCGTAATAGATAGATAAGTGAGATTTTATTAAAGATCATACGAAGAGAGTGCTCAATACCAAAGTAGAGCGAATACAATAGCAAGACAAGGTAAACTTGGGTTACTTCATAAAAATTTACTACAAATTTGTTTCGTATGGCAAGCTGGGCCTGCCACACTCGTCAGGTAGTGATCGCATGTGATGTAGTTGCCTAGGAGACTTGATATTATGTCATACAATAAAGAGGTGAATTAATAAATATTACAGAGCAAGTGCTTTTTCCTATGCCTACAAGTTGTGATTAGTTCGTTTCTGGAATTTAATGAGCTTAGCTCAGGATGGCAGATGATAAGAAATTTTTCATGCAAACATAAATTACATTTTTTTGTGCTGCTGGAATATGCTTTACACCGTCTGATAATTTGCCACTTCAACGAAAATTTGATGTTATTGTCCCTTAACTTCCAAATGTATTTGCTCAGGGCCGTGCTATTTCTCTGAGTCGGGTTTCTAAAGGAGCTCGTGTGATTGTTATATCGGGACTTGAAGGTGCCTTCAGTGATACCGATGTAGGTCTCAACTTTGTTGTTGTCTTCTCTCTTTACCGTTGCTTGGTATACAACTCCGTCTGTTAAGCACTTTCCGGTTAGCGGGCAGGATTCTTTATGGCGGCAGTTACAACTTGGAGAGTCGGGTGGATTGGGTTGAGTCTGGGCTTCTTTGCTGAGTGTGTGTTTGTTGTGGGATGCGATGATGTTTGTGACGTTTGGCATGCAGCTGTAGCTTAATTTCAAAGTGTTCCGATTAAATATTTTGTGAAGCGGGGTGGTTTGATGGGAAGGACTCGTCGACGATCTTTAAGAATTTGTGACCTATGTTTGTGTGGACAGTGGCGTTGAATGGTGGGTTGTACCATATGATGTTTCTGCTTCTGTTTCTCGGATGTTTTGGTTTTGGTGGTTCGGGTTTGAAGTTGAGTTTGTAGTCATAGCCGCTTCTTTTTAGGGCTTCCTGGTATGGTGGGGTTGCGGAGTCAAATGAATGCTTGTCGGACGAGATATGGGATAGACGTTTATTAATGTTTTCTGGTATGCTGCGTAGTACTGAAGGTGGGTGATTGCTGTGGCGGTTGTAAGACGTTTCCTGGCTTTGTGAAGGGCTTGTAACTCGAGGAGCACTCTCAAAATCGATATGGAACCGGTCAACCTTGGATACTCGACTAAAAATATACCTATCGCGCAGCCTACGGATTACTTGAAATGCTTCATCGAAAAAACAGAATCCTTCCTACGACGTATACGGTGGAAAGCGTACCATTTTTTAAAACCTACGGAGAAACCCGCGACGAGAGAAACATTTGGATTCCCTACCACGAGGTCTCCACCACCGATAAAGGAACTCGCCGAATTTGAAGACAAAATGCTCTCACTCATCCAAAACATTCAGTTCACGAACCACCAATGTAACTTCCAGAAACGATTATCACAAGACACAAGAAAAATCAAAACGGACAAGAAAATGCTTATCCCTGCCGACAAAACAACAAACTTCTATCGCCTAGACGCCCACTCATACCAAACGCTCATGAACACTGCCGTAACAAAATCTTACAAGAAAGCTCCTAATCACGCCCCCAACAACATAATTTCGGAAGAAAGAAAGATTGCTGAAAACCTGAACCTCCACGACAGAATTGACGCCCTATCACCAAAAAACGCCTTCATTACACTAAAAGACCACAAACCGAACTTTAAAAACAATCCTACGTGCAGACTAATCAACCCGGCAAAATCAGAACTTGGCATCATAAGTAAGCAAATCCTGCAAAGAATTAACTCCAAAATCATTGCAGCAACCAATCTAAACCAGTGGAAAAGCACCGACGCAGTCCTAACATGGTTTAACAACATACCGAACAAACAATCACATTCATTTATCACCTTCGACATTGTCGACTTCTACCCGTCAATATCAGAAGATCTCCTTACCCAAGCTCTAACTTTTGCCTCACAGTACGACACAATTACTGACGAAGAGAAAGCCATCATCATTCAAACAAAGAAATCTCTGCTATTCAACGAAAACACAACGTGGTGCAAAAGATCATCCAACTCGCTTTTTGACGTAACCATGGGCAGTTTTGATGGGGCCGAAACATGCGAAGTCGTGGGATCGTATCTCTTGTCACAATTAGCACCAGCTGCGGGAAACAACATCGGCCTCTACAGAGATGACGGGCTAGCCGCATTGAACAAAACACCAAGAGAAATAGAAATCATAAAGAAACGTATTTGTAGAACTTTTAGAGAACACAACCTAAAACTAACCATCGAAGCTAACAAGAAATGCGTTGATTATCTAGACGTCACATTAGATCTATCATCCTCGAGTTACAAGCCCTTCACAAAGCCAGGAAACGTCTTACAATACGTCAACCGCCACCGCAATCACCCACCTTCAGTACTACGCAGCATACCAGAAAACATTAATAAACGTCTATCCCATATCTCGTCCGACAAGCATTCATTTGACTCCGCAATCCCACCATACCAGGAAGCCCTAAAAAGAAGCGGCTATGACTACAAACTCAACTTCAAACCCGAACCACCAAAACCAAAACATCCAAGAAACAGAAGCAGAAACATCATATGGTACAACCCACCATTCAACGCCACTGTCCACACAAACATAGGTCACAAATTCTTAAAGATCGTCGACGAGTCCTTCCCATCAAACCACCCGCTTCACAAAATATTTAATCGGAACACTTTGAAATTAAGCTACAGCTGCATGCCAAACGTCACAAACATCATCGCATCCCACAACAAACACATACTCAGCAAAGAAGCCCAGACTCAACCCAATCCACCCGACTCTCCAAGTTGTAACTGCCGCCATAAAGAATCCTGCCCGCTAACCGGAAAATGCTTAACAGACGGAGTTGTATACCAAGCAACGGTAAAGAGAGAAGACAACAACAAAGTTGAGACCTACATCGGTATCACTGAAGGCACCTTCAAGTCCCGATATAACAATCACACGAGCTCCTTTAGAAACCCGACTCAGAGAAATAGCACGGCCTTGAGCAAATACATTTGGAAGTTAAGGGACAATAACATCAAATTTTCGTTGAAGTGGCAAATTATCAGACGGTGTAAAGCATATTCCAGCAGCACAAAAAAATGTAATTTATGTTTGCATGAAAAATTTCTTATCATCTGCCATCCTGAGCTAAGCTCATTAAATTCCAGAAACGAACTAATCACAACTTGTAGGCATAGGAAAAAGCACTTGCTCTGTAATATTTATTAATTCACCTCTTTATTGTATGACGTAATATCAAGTCTCCTAGGCAACTACATCACATGCGATCACTACCTGACGAGTGTGGCAGGCCCAGCTTGCCATACAAAACAAATTTGTAGTAAATTTTTATGAAGTAACCCAAGTTTACCTTGTCTTGCTATTGTATTCGCTCTACTTTGGTATTGAGCACTCTCTTCGTACGATCTTTAATAAAATCTCACTTATCTATCTATATATATACATATATATATACATATATATATACATATATATATACATATATATATACATATATATATACATATATATATACATATATATATACATATATATATATATAGATATATATATAGATATACATATATATATATGTATATATGTATATACATACAGTATATATATATATATATATGTATATATGGATGAAATCTTGTTTGTTGTTTTTCTAAGATTTTCAATAGGAACACAGTCAAGGTTAGTTATAGCTGCATGAACAACATTAAATCTTTTATCACACGACACAACTCACGCATAATTAGGAAAAACAAACCACAGAATAAGGCCACTGAAAACTGCAACTGTAGGAACAAGGACGCATGCCCACTTCAGAAAGAATGCTTAACCAAGGACATAGTATACAAAGCATCAGTCACAACATGCAACACGAACACCACAAAACACTACATAGGGATGACATCTAAAACATTCAAAGAGCGATATCATAACCACACTAAGTCTTTTCAACACATAAAATATTCTAATGAAACGGAGCTTTCTAAACACATTTGGAATTTGAAAAACAACAAACAAGATTTCACCATAAAATGGTCTATTTTAAAACACACTATTTCATATTCAGGAGGATCAAAACGATGTAATTTATGTCTAGAGGAAAAATTTTCTATTTTGAACGTAAAAGATAAAAATAACTTGCTAAACAAAAGATCGGAAATAGTTTCGGCCTGCCCACACAAGGTCAAATTCCGTATAAACAACCTAAAACAAAAACAAAATCCCCCTATTGTTCCACGCCCTAACGCCCACATTCCGGCCTACGCATAAAAAGCTTCCTGGTTTCGAAGTTCGTCAGTCACCTGAAGATTCTTTCACAAGATGAAACAGGCTGTAGTGACTTTTTGAGGTAAGCGATATAATCCCATTTGCTCTTTCTTTGCGTTATTTAGCCCTCTTTGCATTTCGTAAACCTAAACGTTCACGTATATATATACATATATACATATTCATATATATACCATTCACCATGGTATCTACGTATTTAAAAACTGTGTATGTATACAGTATATACATATATATATATATGTATATATATATATGTATATATATATATGTATATATATATATGTATATGTATATATATATACAGTGGTGCTCAAAAGTCTGAGTCCAGTCAATTCGGTTTGGGCTTATATTTTATTTACATTATATTTTCCCACTATACATTATTTTTTCATGCAATATTGCATGTGCATAAAAGCAGCATGCAAATCAGATTAGAAAGTATTATGTTTAAGAACAAGTGAACTTCATATTTTGTGTCCACCTTTTGCTTTTAGCACTGCTTTAACTCTGAACCTAACCCTAACCCCGACCATGCCTGTACATACAGTATTTTTAACTGATACAATATATATATATATATATATATACAGTGGTGCTCAAAAGTCTGAGTCCAGTCAATTTGGTTTGGGCTTTTATTTTATTTACATTATATTTTCCCACTATACATTTTTTCACGCAATATTGCATGTGCATAAAAGCAGCATGCAAATCAGATTAGAAAGTATTATGTTTAAGAACAAGTGAACTTCATTGTCAGTTAATATTTTGTGTCCACCTTTTGCTTTTAACACTGCTTTAACTCTGCTTGGCATAGAGTGTACAAGTTTTCTGGTTACTTCTGTTTGAAGATTTTTCCACCATTCATTAAGTACATCCCATAGGTTGTTCAGACTTGTGGGATTATGTTTTACTTTCTCCCGCTTCAAATGCTCCCATAAATGCTCAATCGGATTTAAATCAGGAGATTGCGGCGGAAAATCCATAACCACAAGATCACCTTTTTGTTCCTTTGTTTTTTAAATAATTTTTACACAGATGAGATGCGTGTTTTGGATCATTATCTCGTTGCAAGACAAAACCACGTCCACATAACTTCATGCCAGATGGTATGGCATGTCTTTGAAGGATGGAATGATATAGTTGCTAACCTCACCTTTTTTGGTCACGAATTGTTAGCATCAGGTGTCAGCCCCAACGTCAAGAAAGTCGAAGCCATCTGTGAAACAAGGGTACCCACCAACACTGCAGAAGTACGCAGTTTCCTTGGACTTGCCACCTACTTTTCACGTTTTATCCCTGACTTTGCAACTCTCATCGAGCCCCTTCGCCTGCTTACTTGTAGATACCCCCTGGCAATGGAATTCCATCCACCAGAAAGCTTTCGACAACTTGAAGAATCTCCTCTCAGGTACCAGTGTTATGGCACATCACGATCCTTCCACTCCAACTCAACTCCGAGTTGATGCCAGTCCTGTTGGGCTTAGAGCCATATTGACCCAAACCCACAACAGTGTAACCCGGCCCAATGTAGAGCACTGCTACTTGCAGACCAAAAAAAAGCCCTCGCTGTGGTCTGGAGGTGTGAAAAATTCCACATCTACCTGTATGGCATGGAATTTACCATCTACACTGACCACAAATCACTGGAAGTGATATACAATCCTAAACAGAAGCCTCCAGCTCAGATCGAACGCTGGGCACTCTGACTACAACCATACCGTTTCAAAATTCAATATATTCCTGTAGCTGCCAACCCAGCTGTTTTGTCTCGGTTACTGCTTCCACATCAACCCCACATTGAATGGTCAATTGCAGAATATGTGAGCTATGTTGTTGCCAATGCTGTACTGAAAGCGATGACACTAGACCAGATTCAGGAGGCATCCCTTGCCAATCCCATATTGCAACAAGTCCGCACTTCCATTGAGTCCAGAAACTGGCCAAAGACACAAGACCTCAGACCCTACTTCCAAGTGAATACTGAACTGATGGTCCAAAACGGGCACGTTCTCCATGGAACACAAACCATCATTCCTGCTAAATTACATAAACCAGCCTTAGAGCTCACTCATCAAGGCCATCAGGGCATTGTAAAAACAAAACAACTCCTTCGTCAAAAAGTTTGGTGGCCTGGGATAGACAAAGACGTCGAGACAATTATCAGTCAGTGTTGTCCTTGCCAAGCCCAAAGACTCCAATCATCTCCTGAACCTCTTCACATGTCAACCATGCCAACCATACCCTGGCATACCCTCCACATCAACTTGAGTGGACCTTTTCTGACGGGAGAATCACTTTTAGTATTAATCGATTCCTGTTCTCGCTGGCCAGCAATCAAGATATTGCGTACGACTACCGCTCCCATCATCATCAATCATTTGGAGCAGATATTTTCCCAGTTTGGCTATCCCAAAGAAATAGCATCGGACAACAGTCCTCAGTTAATTTCCCACGAGTTCAAATCCTTTTTACACACTCGTGGCATCAAACACCGGCTTATTACCCCATATTGGCCTGCTGTCAACGCTACCATCGAGCGATTCAACAAAACCTTAGGAAAAGCTCTGAAAGCTGCTCATGCTGAAGGTTGTAACTGTAAAAATGAATTACCGACGTTTTTGATGATGTACAGGGCCACACCCCACATCTATACTGGAATCTCTCCTGCTGAGCTATTTTTAGGTCACCCTATCAAAACGACGTTGCCTCAAATCATCGCTGACCAGTCACGCCCTACGTTAGAAGCAGCCCGTTAACACGACAATGCTCACAAACAACAGGCAAAAGAATATGCTGACAAAACCCAGCATGCCAAGCAATCGACAATAAAGGAGGGAGACAGTGTACTTTTGAAAGAACAAACAAAAAACAAGTTCTCCTCAGCATATGATCCAAAGGCCTACACTGTTATTAAGAAGAAAGGGCCAAGTGTAATCATAAAATGTGGAAATGAGCCATGCATCATGCGGAATATCTCATTTGTTTGGAAATTGATCAAACTGCACAACAAAGTGAACGAGCCAGGTCCAAAGGATCCAAGAAATAAAACAGATGGAGACCATGGTGACAAGTTGACGGGGAAACAGCCTACAAGAGAACGTTGTGCACCAGGACATCTAAAGGACTTTATATTGGGTTAAAACAGTTTGATTGTTAAAAACTTTGGGTAGATATCTTCCTAGACAGTTGATATTTAAATAATCTAAATGGGGGAGGGATATAGTGTTGTGTTATCATACAATTAGGGATAGTGGAGACATATATAGATGGAGATGGGTAGAGAAAGGAAGAAACATGTGCTCGAAAGAGGGCGGGAAAAGAACAGATGGGGAGTCGAAGTTGAGTTGTTCTGTAATAAAGTATTTGTTTGTATATTGACTGTTTTCTGTATATTTTTTGAAGACACTATATTGTTCTCCCTCTGAACAAGGAATCTCAAGGGTTCAATGGATAGTACTTCTGAAACTAGGATTTCCATGTATTTCAATCACATTGTACCCTAAATTTAATAGTTCAGATGTAAAATGACTGAACTTTTGATTCAAAACTTTGTTGTATTCATCCAAGTTGAAACATTTTGTGCAACCATGGTAAAAACAACCATGAAATTGATATATGCACCTCTGATTGGGGTCATATCCGTCAACATAGTGACCGTTAATTTTCTTTTTACCCCACCTAATCAATTTGAAATAAATTGTCTTGTCTTTACCAATTTCTTGCTACCAAGTCATGGATGGTGTACGGCTGGAGGATGAGAATGGCAGTTGGATGTTCATCGAAGACAAAATTCATTTGGTGTTCCTCGGTTGCCCTCTATCTGATTTGTATCTCAGTTATTGCTATTGCAAGAGTCCAAAAGAGTTCCTTTGACATACCGACATATTTTACAAGCTTGAAATTGTTATCTAAATGAAGGGATGCAAGTTACATGAGATGTCAAGTGGAAGTGTTTGATGGTTCAAGATCTCTTTACTGCAGTAATATGGCAGCAACTACTCAGTTTTCCCTGTTAAAATTGTCAGGAAATGTTGAATTAAATCCTGGTCCTCTGTCAACTCAATTGAAGCAATGCAGTACAACAGATAGATGCAAATCATGTGACAAAGCTTTAAAGAGAAATCAAAATGGTGTCCATTGTTCAACTTGTTTTGGAGTATTTCATAAAAAGTGCACTGGTCTGGATATTGGAGGTGCATGTTTGCAACTACTTGGCAATGTGGTGGTTTTGTGCTTCCTTGCTTCTCAGATAGTTTTTTTGTGGATGAAATTAGTCATGATACTCCAGTGATGGTGGACAACAATGATGACAACACTACAGCTAGTAGCTCTATTGATTGGTATGCCTTACAGGTTTGCTGTTGTAAATCCAATCTAAAGCTTGGATATCTTAACATTAATTCTATACAAAACAAGCTGGATGAGGTGAAAAATATATTGAATCGAAATATATTCCATATTCTATTCCTTGCTGAAACAAAAATTGACAGTTCGTACTCAGATCAATTATTGAAGCATCCTGGTTATAGAATTATTTCAAGGGATTGAAAGAAAGGTGGTGGGGGACTCATTGCATATGTCCAGGAGGACCTGACAGCATATCGCAAGAGAAAATTCAAACCAGAATCAATTAAGTCTATTTGTTTGGAGATCATGGATTTAAGAAAATCTCATTTAATTGTTTGTGCACACTATAGATCACCAAAACTTTGTAAGGTCACTGATTTCATTTCATCATTAAGAAATGCAGCAGAATGTTTGTACAAGATACACAAAGAATTGGTTATTTGAGGGGATTTTAATGTAGATATGGACAAAGATACTGAGAATGGCAAGTTTCCTGACAAAACACTAGTTGAATACCATGATGGATTCTCTTTGGATTTAGGCTGTCACGGTTAAATGTTTAACCGTTTAACTTTAAAATGCTCAGTATTTCAGTAATCTACCAGCAAGAATAGTGTAACACCATCAGTAAATGCTAGGCTCTTTTGCTGTGGTATAGAACTGTTTTGTCTGTGTCACAGATGTGCCGGTACATAAAAAATAGATGCAGGTTAAAATCGGTTAAAGCTATCGTGCAATGTATCATCTTACCATCTATCGTGTCATTTAAAAAAAAAACTACCTCTGATCTGAAGTGCAGGTTCTGCAATGATAATGCACTGACAGGCACTGACAACCAAGAAAGCAGAGCAGCTCCCTTCGAAGCCATCAGGCAAGAAATAAAACAAATCACACCAGTGATTCTCAAAGAAAGGCCAGTTGCAAAAAAGTCCAAACCTGCACCCAGAATGGACTTTTTGCTTGCAGGTTCTTGGAGAAATACTGCGAGCAAAAATGCAGACAACAGAACCAACCCATTGCAGTGGTGGAAAGAAAATGCTTCCCATTTCCCAGCAATTTCAAAAGTAGCACAGAAATATGTCACAATACCTGGCACGTCTTTTCTGTCGGAGAGAGTGTATTTGACTGCTGGCAAAGTTGCTTACTGTCAGATAATGTAAACATGTTGAATTTTTTTGAACAAAAATACTAAATTGTGAAGTTATTTAATGTTCATTGTATATTGACAAAAAAGGTATCTTTGCTTTGCTTCAAAATTTTGTGCCCAATTTTGCGCTTTTGAATCCTTGCACACTTCCGGTCTTTAACCCCTCAGGAGGTAATTGCTAGTTGGAAACAAACGTTTAAATGTTTGAACAGATGCTAAATTAGATGTAAACTGACAGCCTTACTTAGAATAATCAAATCACAGAGCCTATGAAGGTCAATGAGAAGACGAAATCACTTATTGATATCATTTTGGTTAGTCACTTTGAATGATGGTCCAAGTGCAGCAATCTAAACCTTGGCCTGAGTGACCAAGACCTGATTTACATTATAAGAAACGAATTACCAAGACCAAAATCAAGAGGAATTGAATACAGGAGTATGAACAATTCAAAGAAGTCGATTTTCTTTCTGATTTAGCTAATGTCCCGTGGGACACATCATATGTTTATGATGATATTGATAATCTTTGGGTGACTGGAGTAAATTCTACATTGAAGTCATAGATAAGCATGCTCCTCTGAAGAAAAAAAAAAAGACCAGAGGAGACCAACTTCCATGGATTACACCCCAGTTGCAGTGAGAAATAACAAAATGTAATCACTTATTCAAAAAGCATAAAAAGAATCCATCATCAATCTTTTGGGAGGAATTCAGACAACAAAGAAACAAAGTGACTTCATTAAAGTGAAAAGGGATGAAATTATTTTGGTCTAAGCTAAGGCCACTGTTACCAGGAAAATGTAGAACGAGATCAAAGACTGTTCTACTAGAAGATGATAGTTTAATTGCAGACTCTTCTAGTGTTGCTGAAGTGTTCAATGAATACTTTTGTGATGTGGCAGGAAGTACAGGAGACATATTGAAAATTGATGACTTCAAAAACCATCCAAGCATACAGTCCATCACAGAAAACATCAATGTTTCAACCTTTACATTTTTTTTTTTGTTCCAGTTGAGACAAATTATATCTTGGATAAACTTAATCCTAAAAAAGTAGTTGGCTGTGATAAAATTTCACAAAGGCTTCTTCATCTTTCAAGCTCAGCAATGGCTAGTTCATTAATGAAGTTAATAAATTATTTTATTAACAGACATTCATGGCCAACAATAGCACAATAGTGCCTGTGTTCAAAAAAGGTGATGACATAGATAAAACTTGTTATTGTCCGAAAATATATGAGAAAGTATTATTATATCAAATGCATGAAGAATTTAACATAAATTTATCATCAAGTCTTTCTGGTCACTTGAAAGGACACTCCTGTTGTACAGCTTTGTTGAAAGTGACAAAAGACTGGCAAGTAAGCATAGACAATAGAGAACACATGTCAAGTGTAGCTATAGATTTAAGAAAAACTTAAGGTATATGATTTCTCAAGTGACACCCTGATGGTAATGTCAGCTTGTCTTTGAGGAAGATGACAATGTCTACAAATAGACAGTGTTTGTTCAGAATGGAGAATTGTGAAAGCTAGAGTCCCACAGGGTTCTCTCTTGGGACCATTGTTCAACATATTGTACATCCCAGATATCCGTGAGACTCTGCTAATCACACAACAGTTTATGGCTCTAGATTATTCTCTCAATTCTGATCTTTATTTACTTTCTGCTTGGTTTAATAATAATTATCTTAAGGTAAATACAGCAAAAACACAAGCAATGTTAGTTGGAAATGCATCCTACGAATACAGCTTTAAGATGGAGGACTCGAAAGTTGATATAACAGATACTACAAAAATCCTTGGGGTTGTTCTCAATCAAAGATTGACTTATAAACATCATATTACAGAACAGGTTAAGAAGGCATGTGCCAAGGCATTGGCATTAAGAAGATTGCATAAATTTATACCACAGGACATCATGGTACAACTTTATAAGGCCTATATTCTGGAGCATTGTGAATTGGTATGGGGAAAGTTCAAGCACAAAGACTAGAGGATACTAATTATTATATATTAAGAACTGTCTTAGGATTATCTAAATCAATGTCCTATGATGAAATATGTAATTATACAAAAACAAATTAATTAAATAAGTGTAGGCATTACTTTATAAAGCATTGAACAATTTGGGACCATCATATATTAACGAGTTTTTCAAGTTAAAGATTGTTAAGAGGTACAGGAACTAGATTGGCTTTACCACATTTTAATTTAGAATGGGTACACAACTCCTCTTATGTCATTACTAATTTGTGGAACCCCTTACCAGTAAATATAAGGGGAATTGAAGGAGTTGACAAGTTTAAAAAGGCCTTGTGAGATTACTTGTTTTAATATTTTTATATATTTTTGTAGTTTGTATATTGTATATAGTTCATTGTACACACACACGTTTTAACAAGTTTTTATTAACCTCCTAGGTGTTGCATGTATATATAAGGTATTGATCAAAATTATGCTTTGATTAATTTCAGTTTGATAGCCTAAGGTGGGTAGTATTACCACAGTTCTTTTCCATTAATTGTGTACAAAATATTTTTAATGCAAGACTGGCAATTGTCATGCATGTTTTGTCATAAAAAGGACGAATTTTCACCAAATCAAAAATCATCTTTGAAAATGTCACAGCCCATTGTGCAATAACACTGCAATTGTTCACAAAATACTTAGGTTTTCCCTTGCCAAGAGTCATACCATCGTTCAAACTTTTCTCGTTTGGTACCACTGAAATTTTTCAAATCAAAATAATCATGACTTACAATATCACCCACATAATATGGGTGATAACCTTTTTCCACATTCTCAACACCCATACATTTTGGTAAATTACTCGATTTGGTTTGAAAAAAACAAGTAACTATCCAACACTGTAATCAAACCATAGCATAATGTCATAATTTTATTTACTACCATTCAGCACAATATAAAAATTGTGTCAAAATGTGTCCCGTTATGAGCAACCCACATTGAATTATTTTGTTGAAATATAAAATTACAAAATGTATCAATCAAGTCACCCTCAAATACATATTGTCTCTTCCCACAGGATTTGACATTTTCAACTGCACCACATTTCTTGCAAACTTCTGAACCACACAATAGTGGGGAATCATCAGTGTATTACTATCAGATTTGGTTTCAAAATCGGAAAAAAAAAAAATTAGGTCATTCATTGTCCTTTTTTTCTGATCCTTACAAAATATTCATAAAACAATAATGTGGTAGTTTTGTATATGTTTTGCAATGATTGCAATCATGCTTGTGAAAGTGTTCTTCCATTTAGAAACACCTTGGAAGTACATTTTTACACTTTTCACAATAAACATAATATTGACAAGGTGAAACTTTCGATTTACCCTTCATACTAGTGAAAATTCTGTTTAACAAATTGTTATCATAATGGTTTCAATCATAAAACAAAATATTACATAATCGACATTTATAAGTTTTTTCAAGATTCTTACTCCCCTCAGTGTGAATTTATGCTTTACTGCAATAATACTTCATGCATTTAATACAAAAATTATGGTTACTGCCGAACATAAACTGTTTAAAATTCAAAACAAGATCATAATGCTTCTCATTTAAGCACAATCCAATTACTTTATTAGTTAATTTTATAATATTACTGTTTTCATCTGTTTGTGGGTCGTATATAATGTTATCATTATGTTCTGAAGAAAATAACATGAAATCAAAACCCTTAAAAAATTTTCATAAAATTTTGAAAAATCTCTTCTGTAAATCTGCCCTGGTGAGACATTGGCTTCCTTGTATACATTACTGATTTATTTGGGTGAAACTAATTCATCAATCTTTTTGCCCTTTGCCAATTGTTTGCTGATATAACTATTCTTATCATAACTAAACTCCAATTAATTGTGCAACTGCAAAACACAAATTAGGTAGAAGTTGGATAAAATTGTACCCAGTTTATACACATCCTTGTTAAACCCTGTGTTTCAGAACTATTAACTTAAAAACAATTTCACCATAATTTAAAGTCAGCCTTATATGGTCATCACTTGACCGGACTTGATTGACAGATAACAGACAGTGTGGTTGTTTTTTTTTTTTTTGGGGGGGGGCAGAGAGAATGTACATTATATATAGAAGAACATATAAACATAAAAAATGCTCATGTCTGGTTCTTTTGTGTAAACTAAGTAGTTCTCATTTTGACAAGAACAAGTGGTCCTTTCGAACCGGATCCTTTTGAAAGGCAATACAAAAGAATTAAGTCTAAGGCAAGTAAGTTATTTTTTATTTGTGACTGTGTATGGCCGACAGAAGCTTTGACGAGTCTGTTGAAGAGACTCAAGAAAAACAAAGTGCGCCAACCAAAGGAGATGACAAGATCGACAAAGCGAAAGGCGAAGATCGAGAGGAAACTACAAGCACAACAAGTAAGCGTTGCCAGATTCTGAAGAACAGAAACAAAAAACAGTAAAACACATCTCACAAAAGCACGAAATCGACGCAGAGAAGAATTCTGACCAATAAGACAGGCAATAAATAAAGTGACATCGGAGTTTAACATTCTTGAAAAAGTCATCGACACATTAAAGGAGGCTGTTTTACTTGCAGAAGATGAACAAGAAACGGACATTGTAATCGAGAATTTGGACAAGGAATCTGATGAAATAACTAGTCGAGTTGATGCTTTAACACAAGCAGCAAATGAACATTTAGATCAAAGAATTAACATGCTTGGCCAAGAGGAATCTGAAGCACCTGTGTCATTGCCTCATTTGGTCAAGTCGAGCGAGAAGGACAATTTGTCAGTTATATCTAGTCAAAAAGGTCATCTGTGTTAGCACAAAGACAACAAGATGCAGACAAAGCTGAAAAGAGACTTGAACAATTCGAAAACAAACAACGCAAATTAGAAGATCTTGAGAAACATATCACAAACATAGAGCTAGGAAAACAACAAACAGAGGATGCACGTCGAGTGGCCGCATTAAACAGACAACGTGTAAAGCAAACACTTGAAGATTTTGCAAATCACCCGAAAAATAGACCAAAATCCCATGAAGCAAGTCGACGACTGGAATCGGAAGAGCCGAAAGTAAGGACAGATTTTTTTCCTGGAAGAGATTTACCGAAAATACAAGCGGTTAAATTAAAAGGCGTAGAACTGCCTACCTTTTCTGAGGATGATAAAATGGAATATGAATCGTGGAAGGCAGAATTTATGTCAATAATAGACAGTGCTAACGTTTTGGTAAAAGAAAAAATGCTGTGTTTACAAAGCTGTTTAATCGGTAAAGCCCTCAAGATGGTGAAAGACTTAGGATATTCTGAGAATGCATACAAGCGAGCTATTGAGAAATTAGACAAGAAATTTGGTGGGGAGTGACACCTTACCATAAACTTGTTGACAAGTCTCCGTACGTGGCCAAAGCTGCAACGACGAAATCTCGAAGACATGGAAGATTTCTTAACAGTTTTAGACAAAATTCTTTTCACGGTGTAAGATAACATAGAACTGAAGAGCCAACATCTTAATTTAACAGCAAAGGAAAAGTTATCCGAACATGACATTCAGTCATACAAGCATTGGGTGTGTGAAAACAGTTAAGAGGATTGTTTTGAAACATTAGTCAAGTGGATTGAGATGAAGGTCCAAATAATGGATGAGGCAAAGGAGGAAGCCTGCGGCGATAGTACAGGCAGTGTTGGTAAATCAGACAGTAAAAGGAATCGTGGGTTTAACACTGGTAAGAAACTAAGAGGATGTGTTGTAGAAAGTTGCCAAGTAGACCATCCACCATGGGTTTGCCAAATATTTAAGAGCTTATCTGTGGCTAGACATAAGGAACTGATTGTGAAAAGCAGGCATTGTTTTCACTGTCTAGCATAAGGACACCATAGTAGACAGTGTTCCAGAAACATACGATGTGGCATCGATGGATGTAAAAGTGTCACCCACAGCAGATATTTACACGACTCCAGTAAAGATCCAAAAGGCAGTAGCAGCCCTAGCGATGATGGTGAAAACCCTAGCGAACACAAGAACACTACTAGAAACCAAACTTACACCACCAACCAAATCGAGAAAGTTTCCCTGATGGTGCTACCCAGATTTATTTCCAATTACAATGAGGGAGAAACTGAAAATAAACATGTTGGACCCCTGTTTGATGGGCTCTTACATATCAGAGAGCGCAGCAGAAGAACTTAAATTACAAGGGCAAACCCAACATCTAACTGTGTCCGGAAATGGAGGTGTCAAAGTGCAAAAAGTCTCTCGGAGAGTATGTCTAACCGTATCCAATCTTGCAGAAAGTTTCTCAGCTGTACTGGAAGCGAACATCTTGGATAATATTACCGGCACTACACCAGCAAAACAGTGGTCTGAGCTTAAAGGCAAGTGGCCACATCTTCAGAAGATTCCGTTTGAAAGAGTGGCAAATCGATATCTTAATCAGCAGCGACCATCCCTTATATCAGTAGTCCTTCAAGAAAAACATGAACCACAAGCCAACGACCTGATTGCTCGAAGAACAAATCTCGGATGGGTTTGTTTCAGACCGACATCAACTACTAGCCTCTGCAACAATTCTTGGATACATGTTACCTGTACTTATCGACCAGTGTGAATAAAAACATGAATCTAGAAACAACCTTTTACGACGATTTTGGGAACTAGATTCAATGGGTATTAGAGACAAGAACACTCAACCCCTGACTCCTGACGAAGCAAGAGTGACCACGTTGGTGGAGGAGGCACTACAATTGCAAGATGATCGGTATTAAATTGGAATACCTTGGAAAGTTAATGAGCCCAATTTTACAAGTAATTACAACCAGGCATTTTCGAGATTGCAGAGTTTGGAAAGATCGTTATGTAGAAAAGGAAACAACATCAGCTCCTCCTACAACAGCATCATAGAAGAATATGCTAAAAAAGGCTATGTGAGAAAAGTTCCCCATACATCAAAAGATCAATGGTTTCTTCCCCACTTTCCGGTCATTCGGAACAACAAGACTACTTCAAAAGTTTGCATAGTATTCAACGCAGCAGCAAAACACGATGGAAAGTGTTTGAATGATGCAGTCCTTCCTGGTCCTAAACTGCAATGAGAACTAGTTGACGTACTTTGTCATTTTTGTCATGCTCCGGTAGCACTTTCCGCTATTTCCCAAATGTTTCTCCAAGTTGGCCTTCGGGAGCAAGACCATTCATACCACAGGTTTCTTTGGAGAAATTTGGACAACTTGAAAGAGCCAGGAATCTATGAGTTCCTACGCCTTTCCTTTGGAAATGCGGCATCCCCTTTCTGTGCTCAGTATGTTTTACAAATGCATGCTAAGGCTTTTAGCGAGAAGTCAAACACCTTTGAGACTATTGACAACTCGATGTATGTCGATGATGTCCTCAACTCATGTGAGATGGTCGAGGAAGCTTGTTCTCTTCAACATGATCTTCCTGAAGTTTTATCTGAAGCGGGATTCAAGTTACAAAAGTGGCTTTCCAATGAATCGTCTGTGATCACCAATGTCCCAATAGAAGATCGAGCACAAGGTGTGGAGATTGGTGACGGAGAGAATTTACCAAAGCAGAAAACCTTAGGAGTGACATGGAATGCGAAAACGGACACATTCGTGTTTCAAGTCGAGCCTCTAACAGATTCTATGTCTACAAAAAGAAACTTTTTAAGTTGCATTGCGTCGCTATTCGACCCCCTTCAATTTCTATCTCCGTTCACGATGCGAGCCAAGTTACTCATGCAAGAAATTTGGGCAGCAGGTCTTGATTGGGACGATGTCCTGCCAGTGGAATTGGAAGCCAAATGGAAAGCGTGGGTCTCCAAACTTCAAGAGATTCCAACTATCAGCATCCCATGCTGTCTACGTGCCTGTCAACCAGTAAGCATCCAACTTCATGTTTTCGGATGCCTCAAAAGCCACCTATGCTGCAGCTGCATATTTGGTGTACAAATGTGACAACTGTCCACCGACGTCCCGCCTCATTGGTTCCAAATGTCGTGTTTCTCCAGCCAAGGCAATGATGATCCCACAAATGGGAGCAGTACTTGCAACTCGTTTGGTGAAGAATCTGGAGAGTTTTAACAGTCAAAAGTGTAAAATTTTGGGTCGACTTGATGAATGTACTCTACTTCGTTCAGAACCAAAGTCAAACTTTTAAAATGTTGGTTGCCAACCAAATTGGCGAAATCCAGCGAAGTACGATTCCAGGAGAAATCAACCCTGCAGATTTGCTGACCAGAGGCTTATCAGTGTCTCAGTTGTCACAGAGCACAATGTGGATGGAAGGACCTGAGATCCTAAAGGAAGATAAGTCTACCTGGCCAGAAAAGTCACCTGGTAATCCTACAAATGAAACCGAAGAGTGTGAACAAAGGAAGAATAAATTCACATTTACAACAACAGAAGATAACTTGACAATGCTTCAAAATCGTCTCGTGCCCAAGAAGTTTTCAAGTCTATCTCGCCTACTACGTATCATGGCTTGGTAAGATATTTTCTGACAAATTGTAAGCTATCGAAAGAATGACAAACGAAATGCAACGTCCTTGGAAAGAATGAGATTTCTGATGCTGAAATTTACTGGATACGAAGAGCACAAAGTTAAGCATTTCCAAACGGTGACAAGGAGAAAAGTTTGAGTAGTTTTTGCCCCCAATGGGACGAAGATGGTCTACTTAGAATTAGCAGTTGACTTCAGTTTGCTGACGACCTTGTGTATGACGCCAAGCATCCTATCATCTTACCTAAAGATCATCCACTAGCTCAACTTATCATCACAAATTGACACGAGAGACTTGGTCACAATTCAGGAGTAGAACATCTGACCAAAATCCGATCACATCTTTGGATCGTAAAGAGCAGACAAGCAGTGCGAAATGTCGTTGAAAAATGTCTCGGATGTCGAAGAATGAAAGGAAAACCGACTGGGCAAATGATGGCTCCACTTCCAAAATCAAGATTACAGCTACCTCTTTGAGCATTCGATCGCATTGGAACTGATTACTGCGGACCGTTTTACACCAAACAAGGTCGATCCAAACCAGAAGCCAAGAGATACATGTGCCTTTTCACCTGCTCGGTGACTCAGGCGATACATCTAGAAATGACGTATTCTCTAGATAGAGAAGGATTTCTTAATGCATTCACCCGGATGGTTACATGATATCTGACAACAGAACCAACTTCGTGGCCACGGAAAAAGATTTACAACAGCTAGTGCAGGTGTTAGATAAGGAGAAAATTGTTACAGTGACTTCAACTGATCAAGCCATAGAATGGAAATTCAATCCTCCGTTGGCACCCCATTTCGGCGGTGTTTTTGAAACGATGGTTAAGTGCACAAAGAAGTCATTAAGAGCAATCCTTGGTAAAGCGGACATCACCGATGAAGAGTTACATACAGCAATGTGCACCGTTGAGGGACTACTTAATTCGCGACCTATCACTTATGTGAGCTCTGATCCACATGATTTGACTCCTTTAACACCAAATCACTTTATCATTGGTCAGCTTGGGGGGTGGCTCGCTGCAGAAGCCACAGACACAGAGGAACGTGTACAACCAGTAAGGTGATGACATCAAGTCCAGCAATTGGTTAGTCAATTTTGGAAAAGATGGATTCAAGAATTTCTTCCAAGCCTGAACGTATGTAAGAAGTGGTTCCAACAAAAGAGAAATTTGAAAGTTGGAGATGTGGTAGTGGAAGCAGATGCAGAGCATTGAGATTGATTACAGAAGTAAGTCCAAGTGCGGATGGACTGATTTGTGTGGTGAAAGTGAAAGTTGGGAAGACAATCTATAGATGACCAGTGCACCGTCTATGTCCACTTGAGATTGATAGTGAAGCAGAGTAAACAGGATGAGACTTTGTTAGTTGACATTTTGTTGATCTATCTGATTTTATGAATATTATCATATTCGGAAGGGGGATGTTTCTGAACTATTAACTTAAAAACAATTTCAACGTAATTTATAGTCAGCCTTATATGGTCATTATGTGACCGGACTTGATTGACAGATAACAGACAGTGTGATTGTTTTTTGGGGCAGAGAGAATGTACATTATATATAGAAGAACATATACACATAAAAATGCTTGTGTCTGGTTCTTTTGTGTAAACTAAGTAGTTCTCATTTCAACAAGAACACCCTGCAAGTCTAACACCACCATAAAGACATCTTAGTTTAATCACACGATTACCCTCTCTATGTGATATTCTAGCAGGATAAGTGCTAATCACAATTGTGCTTGCCCAACCATTAGAAAGTGTTTTCTCTCTAGCACTTTGCATGAACTTATCTAACGTGTCAACAAACATATCTTTTGCAATTTCATGATATCTATGTATGGGTGTGGAAAGAGGTGTAATTGGAAATTTATCAAAAAAGATTCTTACATAATCACTAGGATCAACTACCAAATTTTCCACAATTTCTAATAATTAATTAAATATTTTATCAGTTAATTCATCAAAATCGACTCCATTTCCAAGTTTCATTATCAGCTGGAAACTGTTATTCAGTATTGTAAATTTAGGGAATTTATCTGAATTAAATTTTTCAATTCTATACAAAGTTTTATTTACTGGTGGAATACTTGCTTTACAAGCTTTTCCAAGTCCTTTTTGGTGAATTTTACTTTGTTCATGTTGTGGTCTTATTTTTGCTTTTCCTCTTCTGTTTCTCCTGACCTTCAAAAAACAAGTAAACAGTTTATTTGATGATCTTTTACAAGTGCAAATATCAACATCTTGATGGTTGATCTGTACATCTTCTGAATGAAAAACACAAACACACTTTAATTTCAAGAAAGGATTTTTACCAAAACAATTCAAGCCAAAGTCTCAAGTCGATATTGAAATATGTTTTTTCGAAAATCAAGAAAAAACAAGTCTATCCCTATACAACTTTTGAAGATAATGATTCCTGTGTGGTATTTTCCACATTCTTATTTAAAGAAAGTATATGAGAATTTAAAACTTGAGATGAAAAACCATATAGTGTCAATATGTTCCCTTACTCAGAGAACAACTGAAAGTATAAAATTCTAAACATACCCGAGTTTGTGGAGACAAAAATATTAAATATTATTAAAATCATTGATAACCATAAGTGAGAATATGCAGGTATAAAAACCTATCATAAATGTAATTAAGTATAATTTTTTTACCAGCTAATATAAAAAAGAGAAATATTTTTGTGTATTTTTATTTACCTGTTTTCATATCAAAACAAATATGCTTAGAAGAAGAGGACAACTGATTAGAAATGTTGTATGATTGCAAGAGTAACACTTTAAAAGGTGGACTGCTAGAACCAATAAATACTGGATTCATTTAGAAAAAGAAGATAACTTACATATAAAACAATCCACAATTCCGAGTGTGGGGCTTTGCTTGCTTGCCTACAAAAAAAATTAATGCAAAATACATCATTGGTCATTACGATGGATCAAAAATAAGCAAACGTGGCATTGATCATAAATATGGTAACAAGATAGCAAGACGTGCAATTTGCAATGGAATAATCCAAACAATCATTGTATTGACACCAACAGATAATGCATTAATGTACGTCAGTGATGGTAGAGATCCTCGTTTAAATAATCTGAAATTCATATCAAGAACATGTGCTCAAAGATGGCATGGTTTTAGGGTTGTAGGAAAAACACATAGGTTAATTTGTCCTGGTGAAGATTACCCCAGCTGGAGAGTATAAGAAACAAGACTGATATTTTTTCCTTATCTTACTTACGTAAGGTATCCCAAACGAGATTTTGTTCACCTTGGGTAATCCCATTTCCACCAATACATACCTTCTGTCAATATAAAAAACAATATAACACCTTTCTGGTCATATCTATTCATAGCAAAAGTAAGACAAATGTCTTACCATAAAAAATAATTTAGTAGAAAAATAAAATTAATTTATACAGATGCCAAATCTCAAAATAAAACACCAATCGAACAAATGGCAACTACAAGAAACCCAATCACTTCAATAAACATCAGAAGTGAAGTCGGATATTACTGCCAAAAACGCTTGCAGACATCTGGGATGGATTATTTTTGCAATATCATTGACAGTTATATACACAAACCCAAGTTATTCACTGAAGCTCACATTGGCATCAATAAAAAAGAATAATAGAAGAAATAACCATTGAATGTAATGATCATCTAAAATACAAGAAATACCATAAAATCATACGATTTTCATTACCCAAAATTAACCAGATGCAATCACAACACATGGAAAAATTAATCATGCAGAGAATATCATGGACAATATTATGACAAACATCTATGATAAAAAAATAACCTTGACAAACTTGAACTTCAGACTGAATGCCAATGAAGATCTACTTATACTCCCCCATCCCAAAATACAGACAGTTATTTTAATAACTTGAATAAATTGGTCTTTCAAACCGTTGAACCTTACAAGCTTAACTTTTAACCATAAATGAAAATGCAAAATTGTAATATTCTTTTGCCTTACAAATATAAAAATATAAGGAAAAAAAAAAGAAACAGAGGAAAAGGTCTTGCACAATGAGTAGAATCACGTGTAACATAGATGGCCACTCAACCATTCATTTGAATTAACTAATAAGTCAATTTACTGTAAATCACATGTAATTTAAAATCTGTCAAAGACATGTACATGTATCGCATGGCTTTCAAACCATTTTTATCAATATTATTCACTGTAACTCTGGGAAAACATGAAGCATTTGCTTGCTTCAAAAAAGGAAATATCCCATAGGAACCTTCTTGTAATAACATAAATGCACAATTTTCTGAATGACAACTTCCAAGGGAATACACTCCAATGTAATTTCCTAAAAAATACCTGCCATCTATAGAGATCAAATAATAATTTAAATTAATATTTAAAAAAAAACAAACAAATGACACTGAGCAAGATAGTATTAAGTTCAAAGTACAACCAAACGCCACAGGCTCTATTTGTTATTAATAAAACACCCAAAATCAAATCAACATTTTGTAATAAGAAAAGAATGGTGCAAAGAAAGTGGCATCAAAAGTCACATGGACTGACGAGGCATCAACATGGGGGCAGTATTGCTGCAGGATTAATGGCAATGTCATTGGCTCCTCAATTACTGGGAGCATTTTTGAAAGTAATAAACGTCAAAGGAAGTTTCCAAGCATAAGGTGGTGAAGGTATTGATGTGATCCAGATGTAGACCAAAGATGTTTTTTTTTTTTGTTCTCTTTCTTTCACACACATATACAAGCATACAAATACAAAATGATGCAGTGCAATGGGCACGTGGTTTTTCAAATCATTGAAAAAAAAAACATGGTATGATGTCAAAAAAAATAGAAAACTATATGAAAGAATATTAAAGATATATTAAAAGCCAATAGCAAAACTCCAAATCGAAGCATACACATTCATGTTCAATGTTAGTGATAAGGCAACGTGAGATGGTGAAACAGCGTTCATAAAATCCCGCTTGGAAGACAAAGAACCTATCTGGTTCAAACATGAACTTCAGCATTACATCATGCTCACCAATAAACAATCAAAAAATAAATGCAAAACTCATCATTTAACATTTCAAGGTAAAAGAAGATGCACACATGAATTTATCCTGCATTTTGGAACCAGACAAAATGATCAGACTTTGTTTATAATTGATGATGTATACAAACTATAGTTACATTTATGATTATAGTTTAGAAGAATTTTTCAATAGTTCAATCAAATGAGATATCGGCATCAATATTAAATAGATTATTCACATTTTTCTGTAACTTACCTAATTCTATACATAAATTTACTATAATCATCCAATCCACCCATTTTCATCAGCAGACAGATGTATCCATAAAAAGCAATATTCTTGCAATGAATGCTCTTAGCAAAGAACACATCCAGTCCCTGCCTATAGGCATTAATACAATTCGAGTTGACATCCCAATGGTCTCCAATTCTACGCATCTTTTTGGCATAATGTCCACACTCATCCCCAGTCACTATATGTTGATATGCACAAGATCAGACGATGGTGGTAAATTGAACACATCATTATAATTTCCTTGAACAAGTTTACATGTATAACAAGACCTTGCACATTTGTACCAAAATAACATGTCTTCATCTTCTTTTTCTTCCATATTGACAACATCAAAACTAAACATTTTTAAACAAATACATTTTTGCAAATTTGAAAAACATATATGTCAATATATACATACAGAAAACAGCAATAAGCACCGACTAATTCACAAACCTGTTATTCTCATGACTAGGCAGTCATAACAATGGGTAAATACAAGTCCCTGCATGAGTCACAAAGTTGAACAAGTCGGTTCACAGAAGCTGCTGGGCATTAGGATAGATAAGGAACTAAATTATAATGAACACATTGACAATCTTTGTATGAAAGTGTCACAGATAACTGGCGTGCTAAATAAGATCAAATGTAATTTGCCTATTAGGGAACAAAAGTTATATTATAATGCAATGACAAGGCCTCTAATGCTTTATGGATCACGTGTATGGAGCTCAACATTATATAATAATATAGACCGTGTTTACAAACTTCAAAAGCAGGCTGCGCATGTGATACTTGATGCCGATAGGGGAAAGAGAACTGCAAGTCTTATAAATCAACTTGACTGGTTACCATTTAAACAGGAAATACTCATGCAGAAGTGCTGCTTAATATTTAGACAAATTACTGGTGATTCTCCAAGCTACATGACGGACTTACCCCTAATCGGGTCTATGTGCATTCGGCCTTTTTTTGTTTTTTTACCATAACAGGTGCTAGATTTAATAGATTTGGCTGAAAATCGGTACTTTTATTAAGAATTGAACGGAAAGTATAGGGTGTGAATTTGGTGAAGTTTGGTAAAAATGGGGGGTGCTATATAGAATGGGGGGGTGAAAATGTGCCTAAGTAACACCAACCTGCATTTTTTTTTATTACCATCCTTAGGGTGTCCTGATTCTAATTTTGTATTTTAATATTTGCAAAATTTCCAGGGCTGACTTTAAAGTAAGGATGGGGTATATGTTTAGCACTACACTGTATCAAAAATTTCAAGGTCATTGAAAACTTGTCAAAAATTTTGGTTGTCATGGTTCCTGACAATCTCAATGGCTGAAATTTTATACCAAGGACCGGCAGCTGGCAAGTAAGAATATCAAGTTTGAAAAAATCGGTTAAAACCACGTGACTTGGGAGTGTTTTTTCAAAAATTGGAAAAAATTACCAAATTAACACAATGGCCTAAATAACATTTACCTACCTTAAGTGCCTGGGGCTAAAAATAAGTTTATTTGAAAGCTTATCCAAATATGGACAACATATTGGCCAGGCACCTTATAGGGCAAATAGAAACTTGGACTTTTTCCTAGAAATTTAATTAACTTTTCCCAATTTATTTTTAGTCGTGACACGAAAGGCTGAAACAATCTCCGATCAAAATATTAAGAAAATATGTTGGAAATGATGCATATGTTAATCGAACAGCATTTGCACACAAAACCCTGGTGAGTTCAATTTTTTATCGAATTACAAAGAATTCAAAATTTGTGTTATTTTGTGTTATTTTGGTCATTCTTTTTTAAATTGATTTTTAGTCATAACATGAAAGGCTGAAAGAATTTCTGATCAAAATATTAAGACAATATGTTGCAAATGGTGCATATTTTAATCGAACAGCATTTGCAAGCCTTAACCCTGGTGATTTCAATTTTTTATCGAATTTAAAATATTAACAAAATTGTGTTATATTGTTCATTCTGTTATGCAATTTATTTTTAGTCATAACACGAAAGGCTGAAAGAATCTCTGATTCACATATTAACAAAATATGTTGCCAATGATGCATCTTACAATTGAACAAAAATTGCATGCCTAACCCTGGTGAATTAAATTTTTTATCGAATTACAAATATTAACAAATTTGGAAAAATTGCCATTCTTGGGTCAAGTTGAAAATACAACACTTTTCCAAATATTTTTAGAGAAATATACATTGTACAGAGACATGCTATGTATGAAACAATTTGTCTCATCGGGACAAATCATTTGATACATAGTACGACTCTGTTTGATGCATATTTCACTTCCAAAATGCAAAACATGTGTGAAAATATTGCCTTTCTGTTTTGGGTCTTTCTATCCTTAGATCAAAACACAACACTTTTCACAAACTAGTAAGTGAACTAAACCTCATATAGAAACATGCTATGTACAAAATGATTCATCTCGCTTAGACAAATCTTGTGGTACAAAGCATGTCTCTGTTTGATGTATATTTTACTTACAATTTGCGACACAATTATGATAAGGTTGCCTTTAGGGATAATGGCCTTTTTATCACTGATCAAAACACAACACTTTTCACCAAATTGTAAGCGAACTATATGTCGTATAGAAAAATGCCATATACCAGACAATTTGTCTTGCTTAGACAAATCTTGTGGTATAAAGCATTTTTCTGTTTGATGAATATTTTGCTTACAAAAATCAACCATGTATGATAAGGTTGCCTTTATGGATAATGGCCTTCTTGTCATGGATCAAAACAACACTTTTCACCAAATTGTAAGCGAATTATATGCCATATACCAGATGATTCGTCTGACTTAGACGAATATTGTGGTATAAAGCATTTTTCTGTTTGATGAATATTTCGATTAGAAAATGCAACCATGTATGATGATAAGGTTGCCTTTAGCAATAATGGCCTTGTTGTCATGGATCAAAACACAACACTTTTCACCAAATTGTAAGCGAACTATACGTCATATAGAAAAATACCATATACCAGACGATTCATCTGACTTAGAGGAATCATTTGGTATAAAGCATTTTTCATTTGGTATAAAGCATTTTTCATTTTGTTGAATATTTTGCTTACAAATTGCAACCATGTATGATAAGGCTTCCTTTAGGGATAACGGCCTTGTTCTCATGGATCAAAACACAACACTTTTTACCAAATTGTAAGCGAACTATACGTCATATAGAAAAATACCATATGCCAGATGATTGGTCTGGCTTTGACAAGTCTTATGGTATAAAGCATTTTTCTGTTTGATGAATATTGCGATCATGTATGATAAGGTTGCCTTTTCGGATAATGGCCTTTTTGTCACTGATCAAAACACAACACTTTTCACAAACTTGTAAGTGAACTATACGTCATATAGAAACATGCTATATGCAAAATGATTCATCTCACTTAGACGAATATTTCGCTTACAAATTGCAATCATGTATGATAAGGTTGACTTTTGGGAAAATGCCCTTCTTGTCACTGATCAAAACACAACACTTTTCACCAAATTGTAAGCAAACTATACATTGTATAGATAAATGCCACATACTAAACGATTCATCTCAGACGCATCTTCTGGTACAAAGCATGTCTCAGTTTGATGAATATTTTGCTAACAAATTGCGATCATGTATGATAAGGTTGACTTTTGGGAAAATGCCCTTCTTGTCACTGATCAAAACACAACACTTTTCACCAAATTGTAAGCAAACTATACGTTGTATAGATAAATGCCATATACTAAACAATTCGTCTCACTTAGACGAATCTTCTGGTACAAAGCATGTCTCTGGTTGATGAATATTTCACTTACAAATTGCAATCATGTATGATAAGGTTGCCTTTTCGGATAATGGCCTTCTTGTCACTGATCAAAATAATAATAAATTCTTGCAAGAATGACTCTTTGGAAACATGATGAGCCGATCTTGCATTTACGTAAAAACGACTCAAATATTTATACACATCGACCATGATCACCTTAACTATTGTGGGACAATGTATATATTTATATATATGCCTTGTCACTGATCAAAACACAACTTCTTTTCACAAACTTGTAGGAAAGGATTTGTCTCACTTAGTGTTCTAAAAAAAAAAGTGTTAAAAAATAAAGTGTTTAGATAAATCGCATTTCCCCTGCTGCAGGTAAACTCCCATGTGTTGAAAAACACGGCTAGAGTTTCCCGTGCTGCAGGAAAAATTCCATGTGTTGAGAAACACGCCTAGAGTTCATCGAACACTTTCATCATTCTATTATGGTGGTCATCAGAAGTCTATTTTCTTGATTTTCCAGTTATACATTTTACCGTTTATCTGTTGATAAGGATATATACGTGAGAGGCAAGTTTCAATTAAAACAGACTTACTCAAGACATGTTTCCTAAACATCAAACTAAAACAGACTTACTCAAGATTTTTTTTTACAACTGTGTATGTTTAACAAAGACATTTGCATTGCAAAGACATTTCCATAACGAAGCTTATGTTTTTACGTAGACTATTGGCGTTCTGAATTGAATTTGAATATCTTAGACATTCCTCAAACATATTTAAAAAGTAAGTTCTCGTCATGCATACGTTTTTCATAAGGAAGTTCTCGTTGTTTTCCCATCATTGTTCATTATTATAGTTAAGTTATAGTTCAAAGAATATGAGTTGAGAGTTGGCAATCAGTTTTATAAATTCTTTTGTCGATTTCCTTAGTGTCGTCCTCCAAAAGTGAATCAAGTAGAGGGTTCATGTCACCAAGCGATGAGGAGGGTTCTGTGATTGAATCATCAGATGATTATAAAAAATTACTAAGGACTGAAGAGTTAAGTCAAGGTGAGATTCACTCTTCCTCCTCCAAAGAATCAAATGATTTGGACTATGAATTCTCCGATCAGCAAAGTCTTAGCAAGTATTTGCCTGGTTCATCGTCGGAAATTTCCACAAGTGAATGTTTGGCTCTGATGGTCAAGTACTTCAGCGAGGGTGAGGAAATGAAGTACCTTACCAATCCAACATTGAATTGGCGGAGAGCGTAAAAAATGAAGAGAAAAAAATCTAAGTAAAATTAAAATACGAGCATAAACATAAACCATTAATAACTCTATTATTAAAGTAAATGGTTTGAAGCTGGGAGAATCTTGACATGTTTGAGGAAGTTGATCGTCCAGGTTACTGTATTCTTGAGAAAGACTGTTGGTCGAAGATACTGACATTTCGACACAACACTTTTCACATACAGTCTTTTTCAAGACTACACTAACCTGGACGATCAACTTCCTCAAACATATAAACTCTATTATTGTATTTATTTCTCTTTATTATTTTTACTCAGGCTAGAAGATCTCAGGATTATCCAAGATGCGTAAAAAGTTACAAGAGGCTGACAGTGCATTTGCAGAATATGTATCAACTGAGCAGGGGTCAGGCTCTAAAGATTTCCAAAAAGAACAGGGCGGTGAAAGTGGGTACCGTCCAACTGTGCCGTCCTGTTCATCAATGGTCTGCAGAGTGGACATCCATTTAAAAAAGCAGCATGGCTTCACTTCATGCAGTCAAGCCTTTAAAAAGTAAGTTCTCTTCTTTAAACTGGACACACACACATGTAAACCCCATAATTAAAACAATCTCAGTTTTGGATATTTTTAGATACAACACTGCAGCCAAAAAATATAGGAAAGAGCAGAAAAGAAAGGCCCAAGTGGGACCACATGAGGAGTCAAGTGACAACGACGATGACGACGGTCTGAGCACATCCAGTGTGGGGAAAAAATATGCCAAAGAAAAGAGAAGAAAGGGGGCAGTGAAACGACATCAAGAGTCGAGTGACGAAAGCAACAGTGACGAGGACATGTTACCCCCTACCTCCGAAAGCTCCATGGAGGAGACAATCCAAGAAGATTGGCATACAATGGATCAGCCAAGAGAAATTTACCGTGGTGGCATTAGCGATCTCATGAACGATCGGGGACTCTTCTCCTGCTTCGTGGAGCACTACCTTCGGTGGGAAGGGGGTATGCAAAAACAAAGAGCAACGAAGGAGAACGCACAAAGAGTTGCCAGGCTGCTGTTTCAGGTCGACCCTCACCTTCAGGACCCTTCAAGATTATGGAGGGCTGAAGATGTTAGAGTTATCTGAAAGTGCTTTTTTGAAGGAAACAGCTCAAGAAAGGCTGGGACACTCAAATCCCACATTCATAGCTACAGGATGTTTTTGCAATTTGTAGACAATCCTGGGGTTGACATTTCGTGCTACGTGGCCTTGGAAGAAGATGACCAAAAAGCGATCAGAGAGATGCGAGAAAAGCTGAAGGGATGGCTTAAGTGTCTGGATAAATTGACCCATAAAAGAAAGGCCGAAGTACAACAACAAGATCAAGGCGAGGTGCTGGGCCAGGAGGAGTACGAGCTGATGGCGGGTTCCACAGCCAAGGACATGATCAAGGAGTTCGGTAATCTGCAGGCAGATTACTTAACGAACTCTACTGACTTCGTTAGAATTAGGGACTTGATCATTGTCCGCCTCCTGGTCTCGCACAATGACTGGGTGCAGTTGTGAATTTGATGATAGAAGAGTTTGAGAATGGTAAATGGGACGAAGAGAATGACCTCTAAATAACTGGAACTGTGCAGCACAAAACTCCTTCTCTTGGTCCTGCAAGTTTGTGCTGGGACAGGACGACCTACGAGCTTCGCCTAGTTTACCTAGGTAGGTAAAACTTTACTTTTTAGCCAACAGTAGATCTGTATCACTACTAAGTAAATTATAATTACTCTGACTTCTATTTCTTTTACAGAAAAATTTTGTGAGTTATATAAGAACGAGCGCAGCTTATTCCCACGATTCCAGGATACGCAACGCGTGGAGAGCCATTCTTCATTACGAAGGATGGCAATCCACTGGACTCAAACAAAGTTTCTGGGAGGTTAGCGACCATGGCAGCGATTTTGCACCCGAATTTGAAAGGCAAAATGTCGGGGAAAAGAATCAGAAAATCTACGGTGATGAACTTCAGGAAGCTACCAGCAGTGTTTACCTCGTCAATCTTGACCAGCGACTTGGCCTACCATATGTCACATTCGCATGCAACTGCCGACAGGTTTTATAACCTGCCGGACATAGTCAAAGAAAGAGGAAGAACAGCCTTGTTCATAAAATTGACAATTATGGGCCAAGCGCAAGAGGTACCGTCTGCTGGTGGTAAAGAACAGTTGCCGTCGTCACCTGGTGGTCAAGATCGGATATTGGAGGAAGAAGTGTCATCTCATGTTGTTGAACACCATCAAGCGGAGGAGAAGGAACTGCCAGTTCAGATCAAACAAATGGTGATTTCTCGATTTGGATCATCAATACACAAAGGCGTCATGCCCGACAACATACAGATTGAAGATTTTGTCGACAGCTTACCCATGAGATATAGTGTGAGCGAGAAGGAATGCCATGACTACCTTCTTTCAAAATTAAATCCAACTTATCATGAAGACCTGCCATCAACAAGCGGCATTCCTCAAGCACCACAGGAAATTAAAAACTGGGACACCAACAGCGAGGTAAGCAGCGTCTGTTCCATAGGAAGCTCTTCCTCATGGCTGTTCTTCAACGTGCTTGAAGAGTCAACATTTGAGGATGCTGTGAAAAACTTGGAGGATGAAAATTTAAAATGGAAGGTAGTTTTAAAAGCACTCAGCAACCACCAATGTTGCTGAGAACTCAGGATTGCCCCTGGCGGCAAATTCAGTGACATGCAACTTCGAGACAAGTTCAAAACTTGCATCAGAAAAAAAAAAAAGGCTTTGAAAAAAATGAAGCCTTTTATTAAGAACATTTTATTGTATTATTAAATAGGTGCTATTTTACTAAGACTTATACTTAATTGGTTATCTACACTTAATGATAAAAGTTAGCGATATAAAATTCACTTGATGGGTCTATATTGTTTAATTGTCAGCATCTCGTCAATTAAACAATCAAATTTACACATGTATTTGCGAAGAAAATTTTGTCAAGATTATATCAGAACATCGAGCAAAATTTATATTGCTAACTTTTAACGTTAAATCCTTTAAAAGAACTTATCTATATTGGTTATTTATATTGCTTCCTTAATTGGTTATTGTATATTTTCTTAAAATATATAAGAGAAAGCAAATTCCGGAAAAGAAGGCCATCTTATAACTTAAGATTTAAGTTAAAATACCATTTCACAGTTTTCATCTTTCATCAACTTAAATCTTAAGTTAAAAGATGGCCTTCTTTTACGGAATGTGCTTTCTCATATTTTTTGAAGTTGTCAGCTGGTCAAGGTTTTTGTATGTTTTCTTACTAAGACTTATTCTTAATTGGTTATATGTTATTTATTGGTTATCTATATTGGTTAGATAACCTATCAGTCTATGTCCCCTTGCCCACTGCATGAAGCACGGTGCGAGGGTACTAATCTTGATGTGTGTGGAGTCCTGTTACACACATGGTTACTAGGGAGAAAAATGTTCGCTTTGTCTCTCTCTCTCTATCTCTATATATATATATATATATAGATTCTGGTCACTCAAAAATGCCGTGTGCCAGCTCGGGGACTGGTATGTTGTTGAACAAACCGTACTTAGGTACCATATTGAAGCAAATCGATTTCGTCTCATTTTTTCCCTTGTATGGATCTCTCACAAGTTGTTTACATTATTTGAACACTGAAGCCAGTAAATGATTTAAGACCGGCAAAGGAAATGGCTTTCTTGGTGCCTGCAGCTGGTTTTGCCACCTCAGTAACTGGACAATTTATGACTTGACAGAGCAGTTCTCAAAGTTAGCTCGTTGGAATATGCATTTGCCAACTGTTCACTTTTTGCAGCAACGCTGTCTTGGTTCTTTCTGATTTATATGAACAAGAGATGTAAGGGAACTTGTTTGCTGTCAGGACATTTGCAAAGTAACTAACTGTATTAAAATGACATTCTTCACTGAAGTTGAAAAGATGTCGATTAGTATAAATCTTGGGACTTTTCACATTGTGGCAACCACTTGCCTGAGCTGCATTATCACAGGTACATCTGAATCAAATAGCTTTGAATTACAAGTTCTGCGAACGGAATTGTTTTGAGCAGCTTTCAAAAGTAGCTTCCCGACCTCATTCTTCCACAAGGGAGACTTCTTGTATGAAATATTACCGCCTGGATTTTGCTGGTGTTTATTGGTAAAGTAGAACGAAGATTCTGGTTCATCCATCTCCGTACGACGATTATTTTTGAGCATTTTGCAGTATTTAAGCAGACAGCGTTCATGGTCAATTGTTTGAGAAGTGGGATAGAAAACTCATCATCCAGAAGAGTTGTCCAGGCCATGATAGTCTTTGGATGCTTTCTCCGCTTTCCACACAAAGATTTCATCACCTCAATCAGGATTTTTTCCCTATGAAATGTCGCCCCACTGAAGACGTTAGGATGTATTTCTGGCTCAAAACAAAAATGCAAGGTAAACAGCCACCACGTAACTCACTGCAAAACTACTTGATTTTGGTCAGCAAAACAGTTGTCTTCTTCAGTCTTTCTCACTTCAAGAGTGATTTGTGCATGATGACCTTTACCGTATTCAATTGGTAATGCTTTCATTAGGAGTTTAAAACCTCTGAAGAAAGTTTTAAGTCGTCTGTGTGTAAATTTACGGTTAAACCCTTTGTGTTGAGGTGCCACTGAATGCTTAGTTGAAAATACGCACGAGTTGCAAGTTTATACGCCATTTTTCTTTTTTATTGATGTTTTGCCTTGGAAAAAGTACGTCTTTTACTTCCCTTTTCTCATTCTTCTTTCGACAAAACTTGCACAAGGTTTGCTTGTCATATTTTGTGTTATGTTTTGTATTTTCCGATTTTTGGTCAGCGATAAAACTGCAGATTTTGTTCATGTTTTCTTTGTTCACTTCGTCGATTTCGTAATTCATTTCATCTTCGTCACCAAAGTCTTGTACTTCCGGATTAATAATATTGTATTTCATAAGATGACCAGACGGAAAGTCTGGTCATCTTATAAAATAGTCTTTGTTTGAGGCAAAGTGAGTGAGAAGTCTAATTGGAAAATGACACAAATTACCATAAACTTGCAAATAATTCAGGGTATTGATCCTATCATTCATTGTTTAATAATTTGATTGTAAGGATGGACATCTTACCATTTGTTAAACTGTTGAACGTTATTCTCACCGAACTTTTGTTTTAATAAAGCAGAATTGAAATTTTAGACATAAATATGCGTATAAGCAGTCTAAATATAAAATAATTTCCAGTTCGGATTGTTGTTTATTTGTGGCCAAATTCTGTGTGGATTTTTTTTTATTGCATGTCCTCTTCCAGTTATAATCAGGAGGATTTGTTTTTTTTTTTGATAATTTTGAAAAATTATCATTGTTACTTGGATTCTCGAGAGATATATTGGAAGGGTGGGTGAGGGGTTGTTGCGTGCACGTATTTCTAGTAAATATTGTTAATGTTCAAGTTCTTACAACTACATCTTCTTGTGTCTGTCTCCATGTGTCTCTGCATCACTGTCACAACAGAAAACCAGTATAGTATTTGAATTGCATAGTGGGAAAGTGATACCTATCCAACCATAGGGACATACTATATATCACTACACTCTTCTTGCTGATACGAATCTTTTGGTACATAGCATGTCTCTCTAAGATGTCTATTTCTCTTACAAGTTTGGAAAATGTATGATAAGGTTGCCTTTTCAGATAATGGCCTTCTTGTCACTGATCAAAACACAACACTTTTCATAAAATTGTAAGCGAACTATATGTCCTATAAGAACATGCTATATACGAAATGATTCATCTCCCTTAGACGAATGTTCTGGTACAAAGTAGGTCTCTGTTTCATGTATATTTTGCTTACAAATTGCGACACATGTATGATAAGATTGCCTTTTTGGATAATGGCCTTCTTGTCACTGATCAAAACACAACACTTTTCCTGACCTGTTTAGCACTTTTCCAGTTATAATCCAAAACGAAAAAGGCAGTCCATATACTCTTGTCGCCCATGTTCTTCGACAATGTTATATTTCTCCAAAACTAATTGCTCCATTCTAATGATTTATGAAAACAATCAAAAACAATTAAAAAGTTGACTTTTGCGCTAATTGCCCTCTTCTCACTGATCAAAACACAACACTTTTCACCAAATTGTAAGCGAAGTATACGTCATACAGAAAAATGCCATATATCAGACAATTCATCTGACTTAGACGAATCATTTGGTATAAAGCTAGCTGAAGTTGACTAGAGTGGGATTCGAACTGCAGCTCTACCAATTAGTGATTTTGGAAATGAGTAACATTTTAAAAGTACTTGTTACTAATTAGCTGTGCACTATGCATTGTGAGGTGTTTGGGGGGCTAGCTGATAACTTGTAAACAAAATTTTCTGTGGTTATGTGGAAGGAGAAAGCTAGTTACATGTTTATAAAACGTTTGTATTGCAATGGTCAAATGGAATTGTTGTATTCCTGGTTGCAGTAAGGATTTGCACAATTCTCCAAGACTAAAGTTTCACTGATTTCCAGTTGATGTTGATGTTCACGTGTCATATGACAGATTGCTGGAAACAACAGATTGAAAACATCATCTGTTAATACAAGGATACATAACACACACACTTATCAGGTGCTGAAACAGTTTTCAGATCACAGTTACCATTGCAGGGGTGGATCCAGGAAAATTTGTGACTTGTTTTTAGAGCCTCTTCAGAGGCCTGGGGCATGTTCCCCCAGGAAATTGTTGAAAATTTGATTCTCTATGTTATTTCCTTCATTTTGAGAAGATTATTATCAAAAGACTGAAGGTTATACATTACAAGAATCTTCATTGATTTCCTAGTTGTTTAAATAATTACAATTGCTCTATACTTCATTATAATTTTATGGAGAGAACCATGAAGAAAGAGTAACAACTTACTACGCCCTCCATAGATCTCTCCATAAAATCATTAATTACATAATTGTACTATGTGCAAATATGGTGTAAACTTTTGCCATATAATATGAGAAATATACTATACAAAGATGATGAATAAAATATAACTCAAATATGTTTTAATGCTTTAATGGCTTAAGAAGTCATAGGAAAGACAATATGTCACTCGTGAATATTACTTAGCGAGTCCTTACCCAAAAATTATGTCCTATATATTTGTTGATACTTTTACAGGTTTGTGACTAACAATGAGTACTATTTTACTTGTCAAGGGAGACATCCAATATCAAAAGTGTTGTAAACAATAGACCAAACTCCCTATTAGATAATTTGGTCACTGCACACAATGGATTGTGGTAGATATGTTTAAGCACATAGTCAGCTGTTAATGTTTTCTGTGGTGATCATACAAAGTGCTCCTCTACTCCTGAAGTTTGCATTCAAAATTAACATTAAAATTATTGAAAATTTGCAGAGTTGAAGATGAGCACATCCCTATTTTTTTTTTTAAACTTACGTCAAGGGACCAGTGTTGCAGAGGAAAGAAAACCAAGTGTTTAGGCCATGCAATTACAACAATATTATGGAAAGAGGAATGGAAAAGGAAGGCTGGGCAAAGTCACTGAATTTCCTTTCAAGCTGTAGCAATGGAAAAATATATGGCAGACACATAAAGGACTCATTGACAATGCCAAGGAATGGGACTGTCCCAAAGGCATTCCAAAATAAACACGAGTACAAACTGTGGAAGGAAGGATATGTCCACTGCATTTTTGTGAAACCAAATGTGATGGGAAAGCGACTGTTATTCCTTCTGAAGGCAAAGGTTTGCGCTTCAATGGAGATGTGACTGCAAAGCAGGCCATGGAGGATGGTGGAAGCAGGCAGCAGCCCTGTTGTATACTCTCCTCGACTATGCCAATATGGATATCAACGAAGTACCCAAAGATCTCACATGGTCAGAAATGGAATGTACCTTCTGGCGCTGGTGTTGCATTGTCTAAGTCTTTCAAATTCCAAGAAATTGTTTTTAAAAAGGCAGAAGGCAAAAAAAAGGAAGACATCAATGGTAGCTGGTGATAGAGACCTCCATTGTGCAACTCATCCCTTTACATTAGAGATTCAAAGGAATCAGGATTGGTGCAAGAATTAAGGTTAGCTGGCAAGGTTTAATTTTTTTGTGAAGCGGCAGGGTCAACTAGCTTTCTACCCTGCACGCTGTATGCATAGGCGTTGCTATGGGGGGCCCAGGGGGCACATGCCCCCCATTTACATTTTCAAACAAGGTTAGTCTTGGCAATCAATGCTAACTTTTTATATTCCTAAACATACAGGTATCATACAAACGTACCTTTTGCCATTGCATGCTAGTGCGTGACAATGTTCTAAAATTAGTATCATATCCCCAGTACAAGTACGAAATAATAGTGTCACAGCTGGCCAGCAAAAATGTGGGCTCAAAATAATTATTTCAAGCTCAAATTCAATCAGATAATGCAGAAGGGAATTGCATATTTCTTTGGTAAAAGACCAGGTGAAACACAAGAGACCTCTTGTAAAAGAAATAGAAAAAAATCTACAAAATACACAAATTGATAAAAACACTTACAGTGAAGATGACTGGTTAGATTTTGATGAAAGCAGCTATTCAGAAGTGGATGAAGATTCAGAAACTTATGCTGAGGATTTTGACAATACTCGCACTAAAACCAGTAACTTATCTGAAGCCGATTCTTCCTTCAAAGCTCCTGGTCCAGATGATCCATGAAGTCCCAGGTTGGCTAATTTTCCCAGCACACTATTTGGTAACAAGAGGTCTTTTTGTTCTTCCTGGTATGACATACACTCTTGTTTGGAATATTTGGTTATTTCAGATGCTGCATTCTGTTTCTGTTGCAGAATGTTTGCACCTGCTGGGAAGTCCATGTCAGAGACAGTTTTTACAGTTTCTGGCTTTAGGCAGTGTAAAAAAAGTGCCCCCCAAGGCAGATAATGCTGGCTACACCACTGACTGTATGAGACATCATGCACTAAAGATATTAGGAGGATAAAGACAAACGATGCCAATAAACAAACTTTTGAAGACTTTGGTAACATTTATGCTCTTTATGAGAAAGTGCCCAGCAAAGGCCCCATCACTGAGCCATTTGTTGACAAAGAAATTCTTCAAACAGTTATCAGTAAAGTTGGTGTGTCAACTGCATACTCAATTGATATTTGCATCAAGACAGTCATGCAAAGTACAGAGCCAATTTGGCACCTATAGCGCTCAAAAAGAACCACTACATCAGTTTTTGAAAAGGTGCTCAACAGGAGGCAGAACATCCACCCTCAATTCTTAGTCAGCACCATTACACAAACTAAAGTCAAAAATGGAAATTCAATACCAGCAGCTTTACAATGGGGCATTGAGCATGAAGATGTTGCAGTTAAGTAGTATTCATAATTAATATCCACAAGTTCAAATGTGGTTTTGTCATTACAATGCAGTCCTGATGGGATTATTGTCAGTAATAATGTTCCAGTTGGTTACATTGAAGTAGAATGCCCCCCATTTGAAGAAAGACATGTTACAGGAAACTTGCAAGGCTGATAAGATTTTTTTTTCTCAAGATCACTGACAGTAGAATAAAACTGAAGCCAAAGGGCTTGTAAACCTGCTGGGACTTGAGTGGATTGACTTTGTTGTTTTTACACCCTTGGATCTGCATGCTAAAAGGATCTATAAGGACGAGGTTTTCTGGATAACAAGCATGCTATTATCACTAACTGCTTTCTCTACAGAATATGTATTGCCTAAGCTGCAAATTGTAGGATCTACAGGGGACATCTGTACCATGGATAATGTAAGTATGACATTGTATATGAAAAATAAGGTCATCCAGTGGCTGATCCAGCCTGAGCTTGAAGGGGGGCAACTGACAGAGGGGGCACTAAATTGAATGAAAAGGGTGCATGCTGATGGTACATGAACATTTTTGGGCCACTCTTTTATAAGTTTGTTTTTTTCTACTAGATAATGTTTGTATTCCATGTTTCTTCCTTCATTCTGTCTGAAACAGATTAAAAAATGGGTTAGTGTCGTGATTAGGTGCAGTTCTTGCCAAAAAGGAGGTGCCAAGCAGAATTTCCTTCTCAGTTGGGGGGAGGACAGTTGCCCCCTTGACCTGCCAATGAGGTCATCAAAGTTTTCTTCACTACTTCAGTTGCACTTCTTTAGCTATGGTAACCTGTTAAAAGAATTGTCAATGTCGGTTTGATTTTTTTAATTCTGTAGAACTTGAAATCAAACTTGCAAATAGTACCCCTGTAGACCTCAATATACAAAACTGTGGTGGGAGGAATTTAGTTAAGTATGCACAAATTATCCAAATCTTGTTCAAATGAACCCCCATTTATAATGGGAGCAGAGAACCTAATTATGAATGTTTTCATCAACAATATTGCTCATTCAACATGAACACGTACTGCAGCTATATTCCCTGTCTCAGCCTCTTCAACATGGAGGTCATTATCAATGTCAAACCCTTTATTGCCCATGACCAAGTCCCCTTCTTCAAGAAGTGTGTAAAGTTTGCAATGATGTGTTACCATTTTATCACTTGTTCTTCCAGTTTAAAGATCTGACATAAAAGATACTGAAGCAGCTGCAGTTATACCAAGGAACCCCTTTGCTGTGCTGTAGTGCTTGTAATTTGAATAAATTGCACTCTGGGACCTTACAGATGTGGGTTTTTCAATGTAATCGATACCCACTCTTGTTGTTGGGTATGCTTCTTCAAAACAAGTTGGCATTGTTTAAACTATGGATGACTTGGATGGCCATATAGGGTATGCCCTGAATTTACTGTGGATAAAATCTAACCACATGATCCATACCCTTGAAAATTGTGTTTGAGACATCCCTGCTCTGTAAGCAACATCTTCAAGGAGACCAAAATGTGAACAGACAAGAACAAGAAAAAATTCCTACTCAGGAGTTAATTTTCTCTTGGGACCTCTTTTCACATAATCAGCTGAACCAAATGATTCCAAGATTATCCTGAATGTCTGATAGTTGGGCAGCCCAGTGTAAAACCTGAACAGCTTTGGATCATCCTTGGTTGAATCAACAGAAAAGCTGTTCTGTTGGGTTAGTTCTTAGTTAGCTTACACCAGTCTCTTATTTTCAATCTATAGTTGAGCAATATTGGTTTTCAATGTTAGCTTGTTGAGTGAGCCTTCATCTTGAATACCTGTGTTTTCATGGTTGTCTTGATCAATTTCCTGTTGCTGTTTCATGGTTGTCAATTCTTCTGTCAAGTTCATGTTTTCGAATGTTGTAGAACCCTGAACAAGAACTGTCCTGTTCCTTGCCTGTATTTTTTTTTGGCAAAACTGTGGGCATGTTGTTCATGTAAGTTTTTTGCCTGTCGATCAAATGCTTTGAACAAACTGTGTCCAACTCACAGATCCTCAAAATTCTGGCATGATATCATGTGAAGCCATCTTTTATGCAGCTCTTGTTTCTCTTTGCTTTTCCTGTTTGATATCACATAGTAGGAACGTTCTGGGTTTCTTAAACTGTTGCTGAAACATTCAGGAATACAACAGGTAATTCCTCCAACAAATTTCTTTCATGGTTGCCCCTCCACTTCAGCATCTGGCCCGTTAGGCCACTTTACATTCTCAGAACAACAGGTATGAATGTTTAAAAGTTCAAGATCATCTTAGTCCAGGTGCATAATGGCAATCGTCCAGATCAAAACAATTTGCTGAGCTTTGCACGATTTTTTCTACACTGCACCACAAAACAAATACATGGTGAACAGAAAGCATCAACTACATATTCCTGAAATACACAAGCCAAGGGTAACAAACCACCAGTTTCTCCCAGCAAGAGAAAGAGACAATGCTTAAACACAGTACCATTTCATTTCAATAACTTCCCAATTCACATGATGCTGTAGGTCTATTTATACTTTTTGACTTATTTGTGACTAGTGTACACTAATTGCCTTATTAAAACTAGCCAATCAAATATGATTTTGACTGATTTCACCACAAAATTCAATGGCTTCTAGTAGTCATAGAAGTAAGATATAATATTCAAATTACTTTTTTTTTCAACGTTTAAGGAATTATGGGATGCATGTGCACCTAGTGATGGTGGGAGTGAACTGCTGACCAAAGTCGCTGTCAGAACACCTTAGGGTATTCCCCAGATGACATCATATAGGTAGGGTAAAGGTAGGGGAAGGGGAAGTGTTCTCGTGCATTCTCATGCTTTTCTATACAATCAAAAGCACTAAGATATAAACGATTTTATTTAACCACATGGATATATCTCATTTTGTTAAAAGTAACACCAGTTAGAAGTAACTATACAGTATCTGTATAACTGATTGTTTTTGTGACATTCTTGACAAATTTCAATGATTGTATTTCATTTACTGCATGTTAAAATAAAACCTTTTATACAGTTATCTTCAGTGTGTTTTCCATAATCCATAAAGCTTCTGAAAATGTATAATCTTTCTTGGAGATTGAGTTGAGGACTAGATGGGGTATCACCTGCTTAAACTATATTACAGATACAAATGTTTGGATATGTTATAACTTTATAACACCTTTTGCATTCAAGTCGCTAGCTCTATTTTTCTGAAGATATTCTGTGACATAACATAATGCATTTAAACTAGATCTATTAAAAGGGATAAAGTTTTATTTTTTCAATGTATTGGTTGATGAAAAATTAAGTCACAGAATCTTACTAAAATTTCTTCACATTGGGGCAGATCATTATTTAAAACACCAACAACAAAATGATGATTTGAGTTAAACAAATTATTACAATGGGTACATTTCTGAAATATACTTTTGAGATGACATCTTGCAAATTTAGACCCTAATTACACTAGAGGAAAAGTTTCTGGGTTCATCATGAATCTAATAGAAAGTCATGTGGGAAAAAAAGTAGGACTTTGTATCTGAATACATTTGAATTGTAAACAGTTATTTCAATGAATCCACAAACTTTTTTTGTGGTAGAATCCAACATGGCAAACATTGTGCTGGTCGCAGTTGCACTGATGTTGATGACTGGTTGCTATATTCTTTCACAGGCAACCATGATTCGTTTTATTATGGGCATTACTGTATTTTCATGAAAACATAAACTATTAAAAAATGCCATTTTGACATTGACTACAGTGTTACAGAAACGGATACAATGGCAAAACCGTAGACCTTGTCAGTTTTGGGTCAGGCCTGGAAGAACTGGTTCTTGGTGGGACAACTTGATAAACAGTGTTTCCATTGGTAGTGAGTGGAAAGATAACTTCCGAATATCTAATCCCACCTCTGAGAAGCTCTGCGAAGATCTTAAACAGCTACTTCAAAGACAGTCAACAAAAATGAGACGACCTCTGTAAAAACCAAAGTTGCTGTCACTCTTTACTACACGTTGGATGAGGGGAGGTACAGAAAAGGTACCAATGCCTTTGGGATATCTAGATCATGTGCAACAATTTCAGAATATCTTGGCACAAGGTATATAAATGTACATACTAGAGAGCAGTACAGGAGTTGGTCAGTAAATTCAATCAATTTCACGGTTTTCCTCAGTGCATAGGGGCAGTACATGGCACTCATGTAGCAATAAAGGAACCCATTGATTTCATTAATAGGAAGGAGTATACTTCCATTAACATACAAGCCACCTGTGATTATAACTACAGATTTCTTGATGTGGTGATTAAGTGGCTTGGCAGTATCCATGATACAAGGATTTTTAAGAATCCCACATTAAATGCAAACTTATAGCATGGAAGAATTGTTCCACCCCTAAAACTATTGTTGAAGGAGAATATGCTGTGCCCATATGTATTCTTGGAGATCCAGCATATCCACTGATCCATTCAACATTCAATGACATGTGAACCAAAATGGCAGTCAGAGTGAGGGCTAAGGGCTCTTGGATGTTTGTGACTTGGCTTCTTTAAACTAAACGGTGGCTCACAGAAGAAAGGTTGTGATGTAAAGCAGTATCCAATGCAAAACTCATGTCTACCTTGGAAATTTATTCATTGATCTTCTGTGTCAACATCTTTAAAATGTATGCCCGTACTGAAGTTTGCAAATGTTGCCATCTATTATGGGTATATGGTTCTTTTAGCAGGAGATGTACAGGTAAATCCAAGACCAGTGAAAGATTCCTGTACTGTTTGTGAGAAGGGATGCCATAAAAATCAGATGGCAATGCAATGCAACGAGTGGTTTCATGCTACTTGTAATGGTATGAAGAAGGCAGAGTATAATCAACTTGGTGATCTTTCTTCAGCTTGGCAAAATACAAAATGTTTATTTCCTGTTTTTGTAAGATAGCTACTGGGTTTGAGAAAAGGGAAGATGGAGTTAATGTATGTATGAAATTAAATCCAAATTTTAACTAGAGGAATGAAATTTGCTCATGAAAACATCGTACAGATGCGGAGGTCTTACTTGAGAAAACAGCACTGAATGTGTTTGCTATGTCAGAAACACATTTGCACTGCACATCTTCTGATAGCCAAGTGTGCCCTTCAGGCTACGATTGTTATAGAAAAGGTCAAAACCATAGTTGAGGTACATGTGCAGTGCTTGTTAAGGGCAAGTGGCCTAGCAAATAAGGACCTGATTTGGAATCTCACTCTCCACAAATGGTATGTGTAGAGATATGTCCTGACAAGACTAAGAATACACAATTTTTGTAGTAATGTATAAACCAGTAAGTATGGATTTTGATAAATTTGTCACAGGCTTAGAGGAGG
Source organism: Heliopora coerulea (assembly GCA_030142905.1). Lineage (NCBI taxonomy): Eukaryota > Metazoa > Cnidaria > Anthozoa > Scleralcyonacea > Helioporidae > Heliopora > Heliopora coerulea. Next base: position 5,064 of record JASJOG010000424.1, on the reverse strand, counting down.
ATCTCCTTGTTAAATTGGAAGTTGAAATGGGAAAATATTTGATCATCATGGGAGATTTAAATGCGGATGTTATTGCCCAAAAACAGTTTAAACATACTAAGAAGTTAAGTATAACCCAACTACACAGGCTTAGCCAGCTTATCAAAGAACTGACTTATGTGACTGAACATTCAAGTACTGCTATTGTTCTTGTGTTTGTTAATAATTTGCATCATTTTGAATTAGTGATAATTCAATTGTGTTCACCATCAAGAATGCTGGAATTTGTAAATCACCCATGAGAATTTTCAAAGTAAGATCCTTCAAATATTACAACAGAGAAGAATTTAATAAAGATATTGCTGACATTCCTTGGAATGTTATAGACGCTTTGGTAGATATTAATGATGCTGTGGCTGCATGGAACAGGCATGTTTCTATAAAGAAAATTTGATAAAAAACTGCTCTCAAGCCTTGGATTTCCAGTCAACTTAAAGATTCAATGGCAAGAGAGACTATGCATTAAAAGTTACCAAATGTCGGAGACTGAACCCAGTTGACATTTGAGCCAGAGTTGCTATAGCAATTGAAGACGTACTGAGAACGTACTTCTTCTGGTTTTGGAAGTGTGACTGTGAAGATAAATAAATAAGAGTAAAAGGTATCTTTGTAGGTCTGTTTGTCATGTTCTGTAAGCTATTTATGACAAAGGTGGCACCTCTGACGAGATTGCGAGCAACAAGAAAATGTGGCAAAATGGACACCTACAAAGGACTGATAAAATCAATTAAAACCAAGATTAAATTACTTCATTTAGCCGATGAAGAAACTCAGAAGACCATCAAGAAACCTCATATACCTTCAGTGGAAAGACAGCAAAGAGTACTTGAAGCAAAAATGGAGGAGGTACACAATTTAAAAGTAGATATACAAGAGTTAAAACTTCAGAGAGGTGAAGACAGAGACAAAATATGTTCACGGAGCACAGCCGTTCACAGCCAATTTATAAGATTTGAGCAAGGAATTAGAAGAAGCAAAGTGAGACAAAGCAGATCTAGCTGCTCAGATTAGACAGAGAGATGAAGCTTGAAGAATGAAATAGGAGAAGAAGATCAAAGACAACCACAAGGGTCAAATTACAACTGAGAATTTGGCAAACACCAAGCTTCCGAAGCTGGTTATTACCACATTCAATGGCACACATATGGATTGGCTTTGATTTTGGAGTCAGTTTGATGCAGAGGTTGATGCTTTGGAAATATCAAAAGCCACGAAGTTCTCTTACTTAAAAGAGCTTCTTGAGAAGAAAGTATGAGCCAATATTGACGAGTTGCCTTTCACGTCAGAATGGTATGAACACATGAAGAACATTTTAAAGTCTAAACACAGAAAGATGAGTGAAACAGTTAATGCTTATATTCAGAATATATTAGCCTTGCCACACATCCCTGGATCCAAACCTGAAAAGATTCATGAATTTTACGAGAGGCTTCTAACCAACGCTCAATCACTTGAAACCCTTGTAAAGTTGAAAGAAATAACTGGCTATGTACGGATTGCCATGGACAAATTAGAAGGAATAAGAGATCTCGTTTGAACAGATGATGATTGGCAGAACTGTAAATTTCTGAAACTTATCAAGGATCTAAAAAGGTGGACTGAGAGAAATCCAGTGAAAACAGATTATAAGAACTCTGAAAAACCTCTGCCAGGTCCGAGAAGGGAAAGGAGCTTTCAAAGTAGACAACACAACCCAAAGATAAAGCAGTACGTATATTACAAAAAAACTGATCACAAATCTACTGACTGCAGCAGTGTCATTACTGTCACGGAGTGCAAGAAAATCCCCAGTTCAAAACAGCTGTGCTTCAACTGCACCGGTCTAAAACATAAAGCAACAGAGTGCCTGAGTAATTTAACTTGTCAATGTTGCAAGAGAAAACATCACATGTCAATTTGCAACCACAATACTACAGAACAGATGCTTGTCGCCACTGGAGGAGGGGAGGGACTGTTACTTACCTATGATAGTGGTTGAAGTAGATGGAATCAAATGCCATGTGCTCCTGGACACAGGAGTGGGAAGTCCTTATGCTTCTGCAGCACTCTTTAATTGTCTAAATAAACAACCGATCTGCAAGCAGCTCAGAAGAATTGAGATGATGATGCAATCCAGCAACAAAATAATCAAAGTTCACAAGCTCAAGATCAACAATTTAAAAGGTGATTCCCATCTTGAAACTGAAGTAACAAAAGTGAAATGCAGTGCTCTGCTTTCCCTAGAGAATCCCATGTACAAGAAGATGATAGAGCACTTTTCCCACCTCAAGGGAATCACAATGGATGATGTAGATGAAAAGGCTGAACTTCCTGTTCACTTGATTCTTGGAGCAAGTGAATATGCAAGGATCAAGACCATGACCAAACCTAAAATGGGACAGCCTGGAGAACCAGTTACTGAATGAACTCAATTTGGCTGGACTCTGATGTCCCCTGGGAAAAAAGGTAGACTTATCCAATATGTTCCTGATGCAAACATCAACACTTGACTATGAAAACTTATGCAAACTCAACATTTTGGGACTGAAAGATTCACCAGCTGGAGATCAAGAAAGTGTCAACAAAGAATTTAAAGAACAATTGACCAGAAGCCCAGAAGGATGGTATGAGACCTGTCTCCCGTGGAAAGGGGACCATCCACTGCTAGGGAGTAACGAAGAGGGAAGTTTAAAGAGGCTAAACGACTTACCTAAAAAGTTGGAGAATCAGCCGGGTATGCTTCAGAAGTATGACAACACCATCAGAGACCAACTAGCCCAAGGTATCATGGAAAAAATGATGGAGACAGCCCACGTGAACCAGTGATTCGTGAATCAGCAGAGAGTACTAAACTACACGTTGTTTATGATGCATCAGCTCGAGCAAATCAGAGATCTCCATCATCAAACGAATGCTTGGAAACTGGACCACCATTGCAGAACTTGCTGTGGAGCATCTTGGTGAGGAATTGGTTCCACCCAGTTGCCATAGCAGGTGACATGAAACAAGCTTTCTTACAAGTTTGTATTAGAGAGCAAGACCGTGACGTAATGCGCTTCCACTGGTTCAAGGATGTATGAACTAAGGAAGTAAAAAATTTGAGATTTACCCAAGCACCTTTCAGCCTAGCTCCATCACCATTCTTACTAGTGGGAGTAGTCCAATAACATTTACAGCATTGTCAGGAGAGATTTCCAGCTGAGATGGAAGAAATCAGGTGAAGCCTCTATATGGACAACCTTATTGATGGAGAGACATCAGCCAAGGCCCTAAAGTTAAAAGAAATCTCTCAGATGATCCTCAGAGAAGCCCACTTCGAACTGCACAAATAGCACTCTAATGACCCAAACTTAGAGATTGCTAACTCCGTAGCCCATGATGAAGAGCAAAGTTATGCCAAAGATCTGGGAGAGAAGAGTGGAGAAATCAAACTGTTGGGTTTACCTTTGAATAAGAAGACACCATCATGGTTAGTGCCCCCAAGCAACAGTTTGAACCTACGAAGAGAGGGGTATTGGCGACCATAGCAAAAATCTATGATCCACTTGGACTAGCATCTCCAATTACGTTGATTGGAAAAATGATCTACAGGGACATGTGTGATAGTCACCTTCCCTGAGACAAGCCATTACGAAGCAATCTCCTTAGCAGATGGTTGGGTTGGAAGAAAAGCCTGCCAAACTAAGTAGGATTTCCAAGAAGCCTCTCCCAGTATAAAGAGGACATAAATGCAATTGATCTCCACAGTTTTGGTGATGCAAGTGGAAAGGGAGTGGCGGCAGCTGTCTACTCCATGATTCGTCAGATCTCAGGCATCAGTCAAGGCCTCATAGCTGCCAAATCATGACTTGCAAAGTGACGATTGACCATTCCAAGACGAGTTAGTATCTGCGCACATGTCTACAAATCTGGTGCACAAAGTGAAGGAGGCATTGGAGGGTTTCCCTGTAAGGAATGTTTTCGGTTGGCTTAATCACAGAGCGACGCTATAAAAGGGTAAGCTCCTCCCACATTTCTGGCTTTGTATGGCGGTTGCATGTTTCCAAATGGCAGACACTTTGAAGCGTGACTGAACTGGACAGTGTAGAGCTCCACAAGCATGTCCTAGAGCCTAAAGCTTACGGAAATACTTTTAAAATGTGTTTTTAAATACAGCTAAACAATATATAAAGCAATAAATGGCTGAACAAGGCACATTTACTGATTTTTCTGGTTGTTATATGTTGTATTATAATCATTCGAGACATCCTGCACATCTTCATTCACTTATAGTCATCCTACCCACGTAGTGTTTGGGCACAATTCACATTTTATTACGTCTGCGATGTGTCATAGCCATCTGTATTCTTTTTGGCACATACTTGAAGCTTGTAATATTATAAATATAAACAAAAACTGGCACCACTTTCAAATTCATTTGTGGCAAATATGCTTGGTTGCTCTCATCCAACAGCTCAGACTTCTACCTCGGCACAAAGCACAACGCCGCGTTCTGTGGGGCTTAGCAAGTATGATTGCAATAAAGCCTACTACCAGAAGAATAAAAGTGCAATTAAAGAGAGCAAGGCCTACTACGGCTTCAAAATGGAAGTGAAACGCAATGAGGAAGGGCGCTTGATAGAAGTACGTAAAAAGATCAAGACCTGTAGAATCAGTTACTGTCCAAAGGAAAACCGGCAGGAAATGTTGAAGTGATGGAATTGCTCTTCGATTGTTGGCTCAGTCAAAACAGTTAAAATGGCCAACAGGCGCAAAATACTATTCAGGCAGCAACGTCGTAGGAATTAAATTCATCTCCTATATTCTCCTCAACTGAAAGTGATATTTCTCCACCGGAAATTAGTCTGAACTCAATTGACCAATAACATGCGACTTTTCCTTAATCATAATTGACAGGCTGAGAAACTCAGCCTCTTCTTATGCAATTGCCCCGTGTTTAATAGCAGCATGGCTCTACACTGGATAAGAGGAGAAGGAAAATTCAAGCCAAGTCCTCTATTCAGTGGAGACATAAGGTTGGAAGAAAATCCAGCAGATGTGGCTAGC